>CAJGYO010000006.1:99650036-99970958 GCA_904845875.1 Miscanthus lutarioriparius
CATTGAGGGGGAATCTATTGGAAGGCATGTCAAGGAGCAAGAGAACACCACTCGAGGGCTTTGCCGACCCTGTCGCAAAGCAAATGGGATCGGATTCCGTCCGAACATCCTCGTTAGCGAGCTCATAAAGCACGTCACTCGAGCCGTCGAGGCAAGTGACATCGCCTTAACCCCTCCAGTAACGAAAACCGTGGACAGGGCGACAGTCACAAAACAAGCCGGCCCTTGACTGAATCCCCACCACGTGCGGGGGCTCGGGGAAGGCCGGGCCAGCGATAAGGCCAAACGCACGGTCACGCAGCGATCGCCAAAATCCTAAGTAAGGGGTACGTGCGAATGCAAGAGTAAGTTCGCTACCCTCGCTCCGATCTCCAGTAACATCCGGCCCCAACGACCTCAAGGAGTCAGATCTCACTCAGGGCTGATAAAGGTACGAAAACCTCCTTTCTTTTTTCAAAACAGTCATTACATCAGACCTTTTACTCGCGTCGAGATTGGCGGCAAGGTTCGGGGGAACGGATAGGTAAGACTGCAAAAAGGCCACGCCCAAATGGCTACAGTGAGTTTGCTCACCAGCACGACCAAAATTTCCCCCTAAACACCTCGGGCCCTATAGTCTTAACGAACGGAAAGATCGGATCACGTAAACCTTTTTTCGAATGTCAAAGGGAAAAAAGTAAGCTCAAATGAATGAAACAAAATTGCAAAACAAAATCATGAATCTGTTTTCGGACACGAAAGTACCGACACTTGTCCACATATTACAGATAAATGTTTATCAAACTTATTTGACTAACTACTTCCTCGAAGGGAGAACCATGTCTTTTAGCCTGTTCACCAGGTTCCATGCAATGGGAGTCACCGCCTTCTCAATCTCATCCAGCTAGGAGTCTTCATAGCCAGGCGCAAAGCCGAGGCTCATTACCTCCAAGTTGATCTCCCAATCAAAGTGAGAGCGGGCAACAGTGAAGGCTTGGGTGATCCCGGCATGAAAGGCATCCTCATCAAGCTGGCCCACCCGCGCTGTGATACCCGTGGCACGAGCCGCAAGTGAGCTAGTTTCCTCCGGCTGCGCCACCCCCAGGTCATCGAAGACCACCCTGACGGCGGCGTGTAGAAGATCATGCTCATCACTCTCGGCATGAAGAATACCCCACACTTTAGCGAGCTCCTTGCCCAGCCCGGCAGAGATGCTCTCGGCCACCAACCTTCGGGTCACCGTGACTCCAAGATCCGCCCGAAGGGAGTTGACCACCTGATACGTCTCGTCGCGCTCTCAAACGGCCCGGTCGCGCTCCTCATGGACCGTGCCACACTCCGAGCGGAGCCTTTCTATAGTCTGGAGCAGCTCATCTCGCTCCCTGTGTAGCTAGGCAATCACCTTGGCATCCTGATCTAGCCCTCTGTTGTAGTGCCACGGACCTGTCCTCAGCTTTCAGCTTGAGATCCCGCTCCATCTCTAGCTCCACCAGGAGCTCGATGGCCCGCTGGCTGGCATTGGTGTCCTTCTGGAGTAGGTCGTCCCGCTCCTTTCGGACCCTGGCAGCCGCCTCCTCGTCCTGCTTCACCCTCGCCAATAGGTCCTCGAACATCCCATGGATCTCCTCCGTGTCCCAACGTGCCTTGGCTTCCCGCTGCTGGGCGGCAGCAAGCTGCGCGACCACATCTCCTCGCAGCTAGGCCTCCTCGATGAGGTGGTCCCATTCCACCTTTTGCTCGCGGAGGAACTGGGATTTGTCCTGGCTACGAGCAACGAGGGACTGAAAAGAAGACCGTTATCAAAAATACAAAAATACGTGAAGAAAGAAGAAAGCGAGGGAGAAGATCAAACGGATACCCGGCCAGTGGGAACGATGACGTCACGAAGGATTCCCCTAGCCCATCTCAAGGCATCCATCATAGCTAAGAACCCAATGTCAAGATTCTCTCGCTCCATGCTCTCGGCAGCATCGTCGAGCGAGAAGAGAGCCGACGTTGGGTCTTGAGGAGCCTTCCACTGGAGTGGCTGCTCACCCCGCATGGGCGAGCAGCTGCCCCCCGACATCAGGGCCGAGGGCAACCCCCCACTGGTCCTCTCCACCACCGCCACAGCGCCGAGGACCCTCCGGCCATGTCCCCCTCCGTTCGGCCCACCTCGGGCTCCGTCGCCTGGGCCGCCGGAGGCACGGATTGCACCGCCCCCTTGGACACCACCATGGCCGCGTCCGGCTGCTCCTGACTTGGCACGGTCATGGCCACCTCCACTTGCGACGCTGAGGCCTTGACTTGCGGCACCGCGCAGAGGGTGCCTCAAGCACGGGCGGCAGCCCCGTCCGCTCTAATGTAGGCAGCGGTGTCACCTCCACCGTCGTCTGCTCGGCAACCCCCGAGGGTGCTTCTTTAGCCCCAGTGCCTACTTGACCCGCTGAGGGCATGGGCGTCACCAAAGGCGGCATCGAACCAGCCAACGAGGCCGCAATGTCGGTTCCACTCCTGCCCAAAATAGGGGCGACGTCGTGCGACGGTGTCCCTCCCGCCTGAAGAGCAACGCTCTTCTTGGGCGCTGGCGCCAAAGAATGGCCCCATTGCAAGAATCTGCAAGAGATAAAAGGCATAACGTCAAAACAGAAAAACAAAAGGGGGGGAACAGGGGAATCGGTGACCTACCCTGGCGCTTTTGGGCGGCGGGAACGTTTTGGGGACGAACCCCTAGATCCCTACTCCAACTCGTCTGGGCGGGACCATTTCGAGCCTGCCCCCTGCTCTCGGGCTAGGGGGCTCGTCTCCTTCATCTCTAAGGGCACGGCGGCAGAGCCACCCCCCTCTGTTGGTACCTCGGGCACGGCGGTAGGTCCGCCTGCCCCCATCGTCTCGTGGGGCGCGACAGCGGAGCCATCCCCCTCCGTCAACACCTCGGGGGTGGTGGCAGATCCACCTCCCCCCATCGACCGATCCTCCGCCGGCACCCCGGGTGAAGCGACAGATCCTCCGACTCCCACTAGACCCAAGGACGGGCCCGGCTCCACCGACTTCACGGACTCACTTCCCCCCACGTGGAATGGGAAGGGTCCCTGCGTGGACAATTGGGTGCCTGTCAGCGAATCCTCGCCCTCCAGGACATCCCAATCCACGTCGGCTACTATCTCGTCAAACTCGTCGTCACTGCCTGTCTCCTCTCCTCGATCTCGGGCTTGCTGCTTCCATAGCATCTCCTTCTTGAGCTCCCTCGTCCTCTTATCCCACTCGGCCACGGTGTGATTCACTGCCGCCAGGATCCGGTCCTTCGGCAGCAGAGCTGGGCTATCCCTGAGGATGAGTCTCTTCGACTGGTCCTGCTATCCCGAGGTCAGCGTCAATGGGTCAGAAATTCAAGTAAAGAGAAGGCATGGGAAAGGGCAACTTACGAAATCAATGAACCCCGGTTCTAGCCGCATTGGAGGATGTCCCGGCACCGGATATATGAAGTCAAGGACAACGCCGGCGATGTCCTTTGAGGGCTCCATCACCTCCTTGATTTGCTACGCCACTTCGGTGTGGGGAGCGCTTTATCGGTGAGCGCCATCCCTTCAAGCGACGCCCCGGGCGCCATCAGGTACAGGGGGAGTGCGCGGCTCATCAACGGCGCCACCCTCCACGTGTGGTAGGCGCCAATGATCCCCGATCCCTTCACACCCCTATCCTTCAAAATTTGGAGGGCGGCAAGATGGTCCTTGATCCTTTTCTTATCTTTGTCTAGGACACCCCACTTCCATGACCCCGGGACCTCTTCGATGAGGCGCCTGGAGTACACCGGCAAAGGGGAGGCCACGTCGTCCTAGACGTAAAACCACTACGAATGCCACCCCTTGTTGGAGGTGGATAGATGCATCAATGGGTAGTCATTCGCCTGGCTGTTGCGCAGATGAATGCTGGCACATCCCATCGGCATGCTCAGCTCCTGCTTCCTAGCCCGCTTCTTCAACAAATTGACGGCAAAGAAATACCGCCACAAATCGAAGTGGGGACTAATCCCCAGGAACCCCTCACACAGGTAGATGAATGCCGCAATGTGCTGGACCCCATTGGGATTAAGTTGCTGCAGCTCCACCTGGTAGTACTCCAACAACCCCCGAAGGAACTTATGAGTGGGCACGGTGAATCCCCGCTCGTGGAAGAGAGCAAAGGACACGACATACCCTTCGAGCGGTGATGGCTCGTCCTCATCACCAGGCAGCCGCCACTCCTCGACGGTGGACAACAGGCGAAGGAGGCCACGGCAGACGAGGCCCTCCAGGCGCTGAGGGGTAATGCTAGATCTGCACCATGGCTCCATTGAAACGACAGGAAGGGGGGGTGGATGCAAGCTCGATGGCGGCTGTGATGCGAATGTGAGCCTAACGGCGGCGGTAGTATAGGTGCAGGAGGCTCAGGCGATTGGTGGCGGAGGTGGTAGATAGGAAGGTGAGGAGACGAAGTACAAAACCCTGGGGCTGAACCCCGTGGTTTTATAGGGGTGACGGATGCAAGAAGGGCAACCATCCACCTCGATCTCTGAGCCCGCCACGACACACCGCCGTGTCACATCACAGGATAAGCGCCCGCGATCCCTATCCTTTCCCACCAAAATCACGCCAAACGGTTTGCCTTCCCCAAGCAGACCAGGACTCTTTTCCTACCGAGGGAATACGGGTCAAAAGGCCTTTTCTTCGCCCCGCCTGGGCCCAGAAGTCCAAGGGCCGGCCCAATAGTCTCGACGGCCATCCCAACGAGGGATGGACCCAGAAGCGACCAGGACTCAGGAACACGAGCATCAATGGGGCCTCGACCCACAGTCGAGCCCCAGCCCGGCTAACCCTGGACAAAATCCCCGTGAACGGGATACCAGGGTTCCCTTAAAACTATCCAGTTGACAAAAACCGAATCTCATAGCCTTACCCGCAAAGGGTCCGAAATTACCCCCTGGGCAATTCTGCCCGAATCACCCGGGGGCTCGGGGGCTACACCCTTTGGCAAATTAAAACACCCCCGGGCGATTCTGTCTGAATCACCCGGGGGCTCGGGGACCTAATACCGGGGTACCCAATGAGGTGGAAATAATAACCATCGAACGTTGACACTTCCATTCAGACAAGAACATTACTGCGCTCCTTGCCTGAACGATGGAAGATTGGTTCCGCCTCGTCCAACCACCGAGGGCTAGACTCCGCCTTGCACGATGGATAAGGGCGGGCTCCACCTCGCCCGATGGCTAAAGGCTGGCTCTACCTCACCCGACGTCCGAGGGCAGGCTTCGCCTTGCCCGACCCCTGAGGACTAGGCCCTGTCTCGCCCGATGGCTAAGGGCAGGCTCCACCTCGCCCGATGGCTAAGAGCTAGACTCCGCCTCGACCGATGCCCGAGGGCGGGCTCGATCTCACCCGACGACTAAGGGCAAGCTCCGCCTCGCCCGACGACTACACCCTGATCGTTCATAAAGACAAGCACAGGGTATGATAGGACATTCGAGTCAACCGCAGTATCGAGGGCCATGCCCTATGCGCCTACAGGAAGGTACCGTCAGGATACGATGGGATGGGCGCTTTAGGCCCTTTCCGACATAACAGTGCCCGAATAGTGTTGTAGGCGCCGACTTTTGTCCTACAGTGTAGTAGGCGCCACCTTTAGCCCTCGGGCGCATATACTAATAGAGGCATACGACAACCGCTATAATCCAAGGAAGAACTCACATCATCTACGGTACCAGGCGTATGGTCATTTCCCCGTCTACCCCCCGCAAAGTCATGGCTCGGCGCCCTAACACCCCGCACCGTCTGCCGGGGGGGGGGGACGGGACGTAACCACTCACTAAAGCAAGGCCAGGGCATGGCCCTATCAGGGTTAGCAGATGTGCTATCCCTGCCATGATCTGCCATGACAGTGGAACAAGCTCAAGGGAAAAGGAAAGTTTGGCACCTCCAAAGGGCGACCTCTACCGTAGGTTTTTTCCTCTTTCTCCCATTTGTAAACCCCCTGCTCCCCGATCTATAAAAGGGAGGGCAGGACACCCCATGGAAAGGGGGATTAGTTCAACATACACAACACATCATGCATACAACCAAGCAGCGACCAAGCTCTTGGCGTCCTTTCGACCATTCCATCAGAGACTTGGGACCTTTCCCTCTCTCGACCGTTTGTACCCCCTACTACGAACCTTTTTTGGTACTGATAACATGAGCAGCAGTAGACTAGACATAGGGATATTCAGCCCAAACCAGTATAAACCTTGTTTCCTTTAGTGCACCATCCGGGCCTAATGCGCAACAATTATAAATTTACTAGCCGGTGCTTATTCGAAACACTGACACCACCTTAAGGTCTAGCGACCTGTATACTTTGTCAGGGAGGTACTCACCGACCCCAAGGTCCAGTACCCCTAGGTGCAGAAACACCTATATGCCATGCTGATGGCAACCCGGAAGCTCCTACACTACTTCACCGACAACGAAGTTGCGGTCGTCACTTCATACCAGCTCGGAGACATCGTTCGCAACCACGATGCCGTGGGACGGATCTCCAAGTGTGCACTCAAACTCATGGGCCATGACATCAGGTATATCCCCTGTATTGCTATTAAGTCTTATGCTCTCGTGGATTTTGCCGCTGAATGGACGGAGGTCCAGCTACCAACCCCAGACGTCACCCATGAGTACTGGACGATGTACTTCTACGGGTCCATTATGGCGCCCGGCTCGGTGGCTGGAGTGGTTCTGATCTCCCCAGATGGGAGTAGGCTCTGATACGCCATCCACCTCCATTTCTTGGCCTCGAACAACACCGTAGAATATGAGGCCCTCATCAACGGACTGTGCATCGCCATCGAGCTCGGCGCTACGCGACTCTACGTCCACGACCACTCAGAGCTCGTCGTTAACCAAGTCATGAAGCAGTCCTCCTGCAAAAGCCCCCTCATGGCAGCATACTGCTAGGAGGTGCGCAAGCTTGAGGACAAATTCTAGGGGATCGAGCTCCATCATGTCCCCCGAAACAACAATGCCGCCGTCGTTTTTCTCTTGAAATTGGCTACCAGGCAGATCCCGTCTCCGGACGGGGTCTTCGTCAATGACCTCCACGAGCCATCCACCCGCATCCTAGAAGGACCAATCTAGGCACACCCTAACGCTAGCCCAGCGCTCAGGGTTTCTGATCCTAGTGCCTCCATGACGGCGTCACCGCTAACGTCGCCGTGATGGCACTCGATCAAACCGACTGGCGAGCACCGCTACTCGCCTACCTCCTCGAGGAGATTCTCCCACCTAAGAGGACTGAAGCTTGATGGATCGCTCGATGCACCAAGACCTTCATCACGCTCGGTGATGAACTCTACAAACGAAGTCCATCGGGGGTACTCATGAAGTGCATCCCTGCTAACCAAGGGAAACAGCTCCTCCTTGAGGTCCATGCTAGAATCTGCGGACATCACGCGGCCCTGAGGTCGCTGGTCGGAAAAGCCTTTCATTAAGGTTTTTGCTGGCCCACCACGCTACGAGTTGTAGAGGAGGTCGTCCACAGGTGTGAACGATGCCAGTTCTACGCTCGGCAAACCCATTTGCCGGCATAGGAGCTTCAAACCATCTCCATCACCTGGCCATTCGCGGTCTAGGGCCTTGTAGCACCCGATTTTAAAGACAAAACCAGACACACACTATATGTGAGCCCAGGAAGTCAAATCCCACATATAGCCACAAATAAAGGTAATACCAAGAGGCAATACTTATTACATAACGTATTAGTAAAAAGAAAATAACCTCAGAGTAATGACAGCGGAAAGTTGACTCTGATCTTCTAGCGAAGACTCCAAATCCATAGAGACGACTGACTGGTTGACCACAAGCCTAACTCCACCAAACCAGCAATCTGGTACCCATCCGGGATTTTTATCCAATGTATAGAAAAATAAAGCAAGCGTAAGTACATGTCGTACTTAACAATTATATCATGGGGTTCATGAGGCTCAAAAGGGCTGACACTGGTTTACTGCGATTAGCTTTAATAGGTCATCTTTTTAAGCAATTGAGTGGCAAAGAATTTATCATTCCCATAAACACATGATCAGGTAAACATGATTAATGTATAGCATAAACAATCAATTATTAGCATCATCATTATCATTAGTGATCATCTCTATTCTATAAGGGTCCAAGGCCGCTCATGTCCATGAGCACGGCTGTTATAACAGTTTTATACTCTGCAGAGTTTGTACACGTTCACTGTGAGTTGTGATTTACCCTTTCGCCCGAGGTAGCTATTCTCTTGACCCACTTCCAAGGAAGGTCAGCAGGGTTCACTATGAAGCCTTTCAAAGAATTCATCTAACAAGTTAGGGCCGCTAGGCATATGTGGCCCATCTCTAGGAGTGGCACGTGTGGGCATCGCAGCACGGTACACACTTCCCAGCAGCAAAGGAAACATACCCTGTGTCTTAAAGGTAACCACTAACAAGATAAAAAGATCCTCATACTGAGCTAAAGCCAGAGCCATATGGCCCTCACAGCTGTACTGTAAGTCCTAGATGATCGCTTACAGATAAGTCCTTAGGGAGAGGAATCTGAAGCATATAAACACTCCAGCCCCCTGTTTCCATGTTACTAAAAAGTCATGTTTTAATGTTTATTGCATATATCATTAGTCAAGTTACAAGATCATGGTTTTGATTAAGCACTAGCAAAAACTACCCAATGCAATATCCCAAAGGTTTTCAAGGTGCAAGATATCAAATATCTAGGATATCCTTAATGGTAACAAGGGAGACACATGCAATATGAATTAAGTGTTTAAATGTGAATAGGTAACAAGGATAATCCCATGCTATACTTGCCTTATACACCGATCCTTCGGTAAGCTTTAATCTTCAATGTCCTTCTTCTTCCTCTATATCACCACGTATATCTCACCGACTGGACAATCGTAGAACACCACACAAACATCCATACACATACATGCATAGCATATAGTTGCATCTATATCAGAACAGTACACCAATCATAGAAAAATTAAGTAAAAGAGATTGATATACGATTCTACGTATCACTACGATCACACAGTCGCGAGAAGCACGCTAATCGAAGCTACGGTTGAAAAGTTACAACTACCGAGAGATTTGCTTAACACGTGGAAAAGAAACTATAGGCTTCATTTATGTTAACCATATGAATTCATATACAAAAGATATTTTATAAACAATATGGTTTGATTTAAGTCGATTTTAGATTATAAAACAAAAGTAAAATAAATCATATTTTATGTATAAAACCTAGTTGCATAATCATTAATCAAGATATGATTTAAACCATGATTTTTATGAGATAGTAATATAGTAAACATCATTACTAATGTGTAGATCTCGTCGTTATGAAACAAACATAACTTGAACGGGCTATTTCAGAGTTGAAACGAATAAGTTATGATTTAAACAAGTTTTACTTTAATCAAATAATAGATTAAATCTACTCATGAATTTCAAGTGTTGAAAACATGCCTAATAGTTGTATAAACATATAGAAAACGTAAATACGATCCTAACATAATTTGAACGAGTCAAATCGGACTTAAAACGCAAAAGTTACGCATGAAATAAGGTGTAATGGCATTTCTGTAATTTATTAAACTCAAATTAAAACAATTAAAAATCTGAATTTAAACGGATTTTGGACTGGGCATACTATTTCTGGAAAACACAGGATCTAAAGTGAATAAAAATAGGACTGAAATGTAATTGGTTTGAACTAGAACGGACTGCGGGTTGATTCACTAAAAACTAAGGGGCTGTTTTGTAAAACAGGTGCGGCTTTGACTACGGGTTGACTGCGACGCTGACTCCGTAGACACGTGGTGGCCACTGGTTGGCGCGGTGCACCACGCGGGCGGTGGACACACTGATATGGCGCCGTGGACCGAGTCTATGGCTCGCGATGGACCGGTTATACATCGAAACGGTGAGTTCTAATCGTGGCCGTTCATCCATGATCCGGCGGCGTAGGATGCATGGGACGATCTCCACCGGCTGCGCAGTCCCGCCGGCGAGCGCTCCATGGCTGGCAGTGGACGCGCGGGATGGTGTTCGAGACCTCCCCGGAGCAAACTACATACATGAATACGACCTACCAGTGCTAGCGAACTTGATGGGGTACCGCAATGGGGACGGGGATCTCGTCGGGGTGGCGTTCCCCATGGTGGCACCATGGCCGGGGTTCGGAGCTTGCGGATGCGGCGTTCTAGCGTACAAATTGATGAACTGAGCGTAGAGAAAGGACGAGGGGCTCACCACGATGCGTCTGGAGGGGAGCGCAGCGTCCAGGAAGGGCTCTGAAGGCGGGGTCGACGGCGGCGGCGACGTCTGGAGAGAGAGGGAGGTGCGGGTGAGATGGAACCCGGGCGAATCAAGACCAAAAAGCGAAATCGATGATACATACGGGCACGTTGGGTCATGGCGGAGCTCGAGGTCACGTCGGCGTCGAGGTTAGCGCTCGGGAGCGGTGGATGGCCGGCGGCGGTGAGATGTTGGACGCGCGCAGAGGAAAGGGGAGAAGACGGGGGCTCGGCTGGGGCTTTATAGGCGGACGGCTGCGGTGTACAAGGAAGGGGGAGCGGGGCACGGCGATTACCTGCCGTACGGACGCGGCGGCTTACCATCCAGACAGCGCCAACGGCGGGCAGCGGCTGGGAAGGAAGGTAATTCCACCGGGGAAGAAAGGAAACAAACAGGGGAGAAAAGGAAGGGGAAGAAGAAGGAAATGGGGCCGGCTGACGGGCGATTGACTGGCGGGGCCAGTGGAGCAGTGAGAGAGAGAAGGGACGGCCGGCGCGTTTGGGCGAAGGCCGAAGTGGAGCGGCCGACTAACTGCGCTGCGGGCGCTGAAGTGAAGCCGAGGAGGGCCGGTGCTAGCGAGTGCGGGCGTAGGCGCGCGGGGTAGCAGCGCTAAGCGGAGCGGGCCACCAGCTAGGCCAGTGCGAGCGGGCTGAAGGAAAGAGGAAGGGAGGAAGGTGCACGAGCTGGGCCAGCAGAGCAGGCCGAGCGCGCTGGAAAAAAAGAGAAGGGAGGAGGAGTGCGATTGGGCCGCCGGGTAGGCCAAGCCAGGAGAGAAAGGGAGAAGAGGGCCGGGCCAGATCCTGGAGTTGGGCTGAAAATGGAAGGAGAGTTTTCAAAATGAAATTCTTTTCCAATTCTAGTTTTCTAATCCTAAGCCCAATTCAAATCAAATTCAAATGTGTTCTCAAATATATTTCCCTATAAAAAAATGGATAATTTTGTTAGGCTTTCCAAGATAAATTTTACAACTTTAAAAACACTTTTATTTTCTAATTTTCTTTTCTTTCTTTTTTTTTATTTCAAAGTCATTTTCAATTTCATTTCAAAAGCATTTTAACCATTTTGACTTTTCAATTAAAACCACTCAACCAATAAAATCAAATGTAATGTCATGTATGCTCAAACATGTTGCTACCTTATGATGTATTTTAAATTAATGAAAATTTTTATTTTCCTATATTTCATGTGCACAAAAATTCCAACTTAAATCATTTTAGCTCTATTTCAAAATAGGCAATTTTTAGGGTGTTACAGGCCTCGACATGGTAGGACCCCTCAAAAAAGGCCCGGGTGGCTTCACTCACCTACTCATAGCAGTCGATAAGTTCACCAAGTGGATAGAGGGTAAACCCATCACCAACATCTGCTCAGAAGAGGCGGTCAAATTCTTCCTCGACATCATCTACCGGTTCGGCGTTCCTAACTATATCATCACTGACCATGGAACTAACTTCACCGGGAAGAAGTTCCTAGACTTCAGCGATGGATACGACATTAGGATCAACTGGGCCTCGGTCGGACATCCACGTACAAACGGTCAGGTCGAGCGTGCCAATGGCATGGTCCTTCAAGGACTTAAGCCACGCATCTTTGATCGACTCAACAAGTACGCTGGGCGATGGGTTACAGAGGTCCCAGCGATCCTCTGGAGCCTGAGAACGACCCCGAACTGATCCATAGGGTTCACACCCTTCTTCCTGGCCTACAGAGCTAAAGCAGTGCTGCCCTCCGACCTCGACCATGCAACCCCAAGAGTAAAGGCTTTCGACCACAACTGAGCCATGGAGGCTCAGCAAGATGCAGTCGACCTACTTAAGGAGGCCCGCGAGACGACCGTCATCCTCTCCGCTCGCTACCAGCAAACTCTCCGTAGGTACCATGAAAGGAAGATCAGGGGGAGGATCCTTGAAGTCGGTGATCTCATACTCCGGAGGACCCAATCAATGAAGGAGAAGCACAAACTCTCTCCACCATGGAAAGGTCCCTATACGGTGGCCAAGGTGATCCGACCGGGCACCTACCGACTGAAGGACAACAACGGCAACATTCTCAACAACACTTGGAACATTAAACAGCTACGTCGTTTTCCCCCTAAATTCGGTCTTACCGCTTTTATTCAACACTTGCTCTTGTAAAGCGCCCTAGCCTGAACATTTTTGGCCTGGGTCGCTCGGGGGCTCCATGAGGGTACAATACCACCTCTCTTTTTTACTATCACATGGTAAAAACTTTTCACCCGAATGAAAGGGCGTTGCCTGAACGAAAGGGCATTCCATTCCTTTGATTACCCTATGTGACTTTGTTTTTACTCCCGACCGAGTGCACCCCGCCACGACCTACGGTTATGAGCAACCAAGCCTCACGGGCCACGCCCAGGTTCTTAAAGTTGTAGCCTATGGAACGAACGGGCAGGTGCGAAAAACAAAGGATAAAAACAAAGCTATGCTAGAATAAAAAACAAGGAACGGATAGTGATTCAATAACAAAGCAGAACTGATGTATTCATTGATACAAAAACTATTCACATGGGGGCTCCCCCAAAACTTAACGATTACATTTGCTAACTACTTCTACTCTAAATGCTACTTTGGCTGCTTGGTGGCATTGGCTGATGCCAAAGGTGAGGCCACGGCACATGCCACTAGACATAACCGCCACCGCAAGGACCCCACCTAGTTCCGCTCCCTCGACTTTGGCGAGCGCAATGGGTACCTCAAGGGCGTCGCACCCATACATGCTCAGCAGAAGAACATGGAGCTCCGGACCTTCTCATGCAGTCGAGGCAGCTCCTGGATAGGGACGTCGCCCGCCGAAGTATGGCCGCCGTGGCTCCAGGATGCCTCATCAAACTTTATGAACTAGCCTACCTGAGCTACTGCAAGGGAGAAACCCCCGACCAGCACAGTCCCGAGCGGCTTCCTCTCCGACAAGACTCGCCTAGAGAAGAATCGCTGGAAGGAGTCCACATACGGCTCCATCCCGACGAAGGCCTCACAGACGGTGACGAAGCCGGCGACGTGCAGTACCCTCTAGTGCACCACCTCCTTTGGCAGAAGCAGCCCCTTCTCGGTGAAGGCGGGCAGCACCACCTCATCTACGCTGGATGACCTCTAGCTCAACATTGCACTCCGGATTCACGAATGGGTCTATGAGTTCTCCTTTCCCTCTCCCTTCCCCTATTTAAGGAGAAGATGCAGCAGTTGAAGAAGGGCAAAGGATTGGGGCAAAAAACCCTCTCGCTTCCCCTATTCAATGTGGACGGGAATGCGACGGGACGTGTCCTGACCGATGGGATGCGCCCTGCCCAAATGAAACATTGCCTGGTTAGATGGAATGTGGTCTGGGCATGGCCATCCACTACCACACGCCGGGCACGGGAAACAAAGCGCCACCATGCACAGGCAGCCCTTCGCCATCCAATGCAAGCCTTGGAAGAGCCCAACGACAGGATCTCTATCCAAGAGAGATCAACGGGCTTCCTGAGTCGATCGCATGGCTCAGGCGAACACCGAGTGATAGGAAAGGAGCAAAGGGACACCCCATGTTGGCCACACCGACTCCATCACGAACGACGAGCACGGGTCACAATCGAGCATATCCGATAAAAACCCTTCAAACCTGTCACTCGAGTCATCAAGGTAACTTTACCAAAGCCTTCTATTTCATTTGTTTACACGCATTCATTCATTCATCCCACACATCCGAAGCATCGCATATGCAGTCAATGCATCTCAACGCTTCGTGTTGTGTCACAAAGCGGTAGTTGCCTCATTCAACATGAGCAACGACCGACCGGGGTTCGAAGGCCACCCGCGAAGGGCTTGAGGCCGCCTCGCGTCAAACAGAGACAGGGGAAAAAACACACATGAGCCTTGAGCCGCCCTCGCCCAGTCTACTCCATAGCAGATAGGGTCATCTTGACCTTCTCGTTCGATCCTAGCCTCGAGTCATGCCCACAGAATCTCCATCGAGGGGAGGCCAGCGGGCCACCTGGGTCGGTCTCCGAAATGACCCAGGCATCTGCCGGGTTGTGGGTTAAGGAGCAGTGGAATGCCACATGAGGGCTATGCCAACCTCATCACAAACGATGAACCCGGATTTCACTTGAACACGCCCGTTAGTGAGCTCACCGAGTGCATCACTCGAGCCATCGAGGCAAGCGACGTTAGCTCAACCCCTCTGGTTACAAAAACCATGGACACAGTAATGCACGAAACCGACCCCTACCAAGCCCAATGGGGCTCAAAGCCTAAAACTGCCTTGGCTACGCACGACAGGTCCGCGAGTCCATCTCGCCTAATCCCTCGGCTATGCCCGACGCCTGGGTCCGTGAGCTTGTCTCGCCCGATCCCTAGACTACCTCGGCTGCGCACAATGGGTCTGCGAGTCCGTCTCGCCTGATCCCTCGGCTGTTTTCGATGCCTAGGTCCACGAGCTCATCTCGCTCGATCCCTAGACTGCCGTGGCTGCGCACGACAGGTCCACGAGTCTGTCTCATCCGATCCCTCGGCTACACCCAATGCCTAGGTCTGCGATCTCGTCTCACCTGATCCCTAGACTACCTCGGCTACGCACGATGGGTCCGTGAGTCCATCTCACCCGATCCCTTGGCTGTGCCCAATGCCTGGATCTACGAGCTCATCTCGCCGGATCCCTAAAACTACCTTGGCTACGCCCGATGCCTGGGTCCACGAGCTCGTCCTACCTCGGTTGCACTCGATGCCTAGTTCTGCGAGCTCGTCTCGCCTAATCCCTAAAATTGCCTCGGCTACGCACAACAGGTCCGCGAGTCCATCTCGCCTGATCCCTCAGCTGCGCCCGACGCTTGGGTCTGCAAGCTCGTCTCGCTCGATCCCTAGACTGCCTCGGCTATGCACGATTGGTTCACGAGTCTATCTCGCTCGATCCCTCGGCTGCACCCGACACCTGGGTCCAAGAGCTCGTCTCACCTGATCATTAAGACTACCTCGACTGCGCACAACATGTTCGTGAGTCCGTCTCGCCCGATCCCTTAGCTACGCCCGACGCCTGGGTCCATGAGCTCATCCCGCCTGATCCCTAAACTGCCTCGACTGCGCACGACGGGTCCGTGAGTCTGTCTCACCCGATCCCTCGGCTGCGCCTGATGCCTGGGTCCATGAGCTCATCTTGCCTGATCCCTAGACTACCTCGGCTGCGCACGACGGGTCCGTGAGTCCATCTCAGCCGATCCATCGTCTGCACCTGATGCCTAGGTCCATGAGTTCGTCTTGCCCGATCCCTAGACTGCCTCGGCTATGCACGACGGGTCCGTGAATCTGTCTCGCCCGATCCCTCGGCTACGGCCAACGCCTGGGTCGATGAGCTCGTCTCGCTCGATCCCTAAGATTGCGTTAGCTGCGCATGGCGCCTGGGTCCACGAGCTCATCTCGCCCGATCCATAACACTGCCAAGGCTACGCACGATGGGTCCACGAGTCCGTCTCGCCCGATCCCTCGGCTATGCTCGATGCCTGGGTCCGCGAGCTCGTCTCGCCCAATCCCTAGACTGCCTTGGTTGCGCATGATGGGTCCACGAGTCTGTCTTGCTTGATCCCTCGGCTGCGCCCAACGCCTAGTTCTGCGAGCTTATCTTGCCCGATCCCTAAACTGCCTTGGCTACGCACGACAGTTCCATGAGTCCGTCTCGCCCGATCCCTCGGCTATGCCTGATGCCTGGGTCCGTGAGCTAGTCACGCCCGATCCCTAAGATTGCCTTGGCTACGCACGATGGGTCCACGAGTCAGTCTCGCCCGATCCCTCGGCTGCACCCGATGCCTAGGTCCGTGAGCTCATCTCGCCCGATCACTAGACTGCCTCGGCTGTGCACGATAGGTCCACGAGTCCATCTCACCCGATCCCTCGGCTGCCCCCGACGCCTGGGTCCACGAGCTCATCTCGCCCGATCCCTAAAACTGCCTTGGCCATCTCGCCCAATCCCTCGGCTGCGCCCGATGCCTAGGTCCGTGAGCTCGTCTCGCCTGATCCCTAAAACTGCCTCGGCTACGCATGACGGGTCCGCGAGTCCATCTCGCCCGATCCCTCGGCTGCGCCCGATGCCTGGGTCCGCGAGCTCGTCTCGCCCGATCCCTAAAACTACCTTGGCTGCGCACGATGGGTCCATGAGTCCGTCTCGTCGCACGACGGGTAACCAAGGTGCACACACACACGCCCGTTGACAAAACCCCCCAGGCGATTTTGCCCGAATCACCCGAGGGCTCAGGGGCTACACCCGTGGGTGCGCTCGGGCGCACCCACCGTCGAACACAAAAATTCCCCTACTGGCAACACGAAACCCTCCTAGGCAATTCTGCCCAAATCGCCCGAGGGCTCGGGGGCTACACCCGCTGTCAAGACAAAAACCCCCCAGACGATTCTACCTGAATTACCCGAGGGCTTAGGGGATCCTGTCGAGTTCATAAACCCGGGGTCCCTCATGGACCAGCTTCCCAGCAAAGGCTCGACCCAGCAAACGACGTTACGAATGATGCGCAACTCCTAGGCTGGCCCAAATACCAAGCGACAGGCCAAAAGGCGATCCAATCTCCAATCGGAAGGCCTAGACGAGGAGAAACGGCGCCCGCTTCCGACTCCGGCCCGCCTCTCCAACCGGAAGGCCTGGTCAAAATGCCGCTTCCGACTCCGACCCGCGTCGCCAAACGAGAATGCACCGAACCTCTGCTTACGGCTCTTCTCCGACTGACGCAGTCGGAGCCGACTAGGGACCAACCGACCGGGGACGCCCTCTCGGTAAGGACCCAGGCAATGGGTGAAGCAAGTAAGACAGGGCACTCAAGTCAACCGCAATACCGAGGACCGTACCCTATACACTTGCAGGACAGTATCGACAAGGCATGTCAGAAGGGTGCCCTGCAAGCTTCCAGGCATGTCAGAACCCAAGTAGTATTGGGGGCGCCGAAGTTTTACCCTACAGTGTTATGGGCGCCATCAATTCCCATACCAGGCGAACATGGTAAGACTCCCCACATGCCTCTGGGCATCAACAGTGTTGTGGGCGCCGTCATTTATCATAGTGAACACGGTAAAACCTCCCACATGCGTCTGACAACAACAGTGTTGTGGGCGCCTACCATCATCTTGTACCCGACGGCATGGGCAACAAGACTCAGTGTCATACATACTCTCTCTCACTTGTAAGGCTGTCCCCTTCATCTATAAAAGGGGACGCGCTCTCTCCCAATGGGGGACAATCAACTCTCCAACGATTCAACACACAACAACAGAACCACCAGGTTCAAGCCTCGAGCACATGCTCAAACACTTAGCGCATAGCGGGGCTCCCGTCACTCTTGGTCCTTCTGACCAGAGACCGACCGGACTTCTTGCACCCCCCATCTTTCTCCCTTCTGTTTGTAACCCCACTGCAAACTTCGAGCACCTGGGCTCAGGAATAAAGTCACCGACCGACTCAAACTGGACGTAGGGCACGTTGCCTGAACCAGCATAAACCCTGTGTCATTGAGTGCTAGGCCACATCCGATCACAACGTACGGAAAAACTACAAATATTTACGTGTTGGTCACTTTATTCATCGACAAGATGAAGGGGGATGAGAGTGTGCCGGAGATGTTTCATAGGCTTCAAGTGCTTGTCAATGATCTCAAAGCACTTGGAGAAGAGGTAAAGGACAAGGACTTCTCCCACAAGTTCTTGAGATGCTTGCCTTCAAGATTTGGCACATTGGTCACTATTCTAGTGAGGAGTGGTTTGGACACCATGACACCAAACCAAGTGTTGAGAGATATAATGACTGATGATACATATAGAGATGATGATGAGAAGGAAGAAAAGAAGGAGAAGAAAGATGAGAAGAAGAATGAGAAGAAGAAGAGCTTGGCATTCAAGGTAACATCATCCAAGGGCAAGGCAAAGCAAGATACATCAAGTGAAGATGATGGCTCATGGGATGATGATGATGATGAGAAGATGGCTCTCTTTGTTAAGAGATTTGGCAAGTTCATGATGAAGAAGGGCTACCATGCTAGAAGAAAGAAGTCTTCATCCAAGAACAAGGAAGAGTCAAGAAGGTGCTACAATTGTGGAAGCAAAGATCATCTTGTTGCTCAATGCCCATACAATAGCGACAAAGATGATGACAAGAAGAACAAGAAGAAGGACAAGAAGGAAAAGAAAGAGAAGAAGGACAAGATGACCTTCAAGAAGAAGAAGGGTGGTTCATATGTGGTCACTTGGGATAGTGATGCTTCCTCAAGTGATGATGACAAGACCACCAAGAAGAAGGCACTTACAAGCATTGCTATCAATGAGAAGCATTCTCTCTTCGACACTCCATCATGCTTCATGGCTAAGGCCACTAAGGTACAAACTTATGATGATGGAAGTGATGAGGAACATGATAATGAGAATGATAGTGATAGTGATGATGATGAACCTACTAAAGATGAATTATTTGACATGCTAGAAGATGCTAAAGAACACTTTGACATTAAGAGAAGGGAATGCAAGAGCTTGAATAAGGAAGTAAAAGCCCTTAAGAAAGCCCTTGATGAGCTCAAAGCAACTCATGAGAGGCTAGAGGAAGCCCATGAGAAGCTTGGCAAGGCTCACAAGAAGCTTGAAAAAGCTCATTCTTCTTAGCTTAATGAACAAAATAAAAAGAAGCATGTTGAGACTTGCAATGTAGGCTTAACTTGTGACCTAATTGAGGAATCATTATCTATGCCTATCATTGTTGCTCCTACTAACCCTTCTTGTAGTACTTCTACTTCCACCTCATCTAATAGTGTTGGTTTCACTTGTGATGCCTCACTAATGGTTGAGAATGAGACCCTCAAGAAGGAGGTTAATAAACTCACTCACACCTTGTCTAAGGCATATGGTGGTGAGGACCGCTTGCTTATGTGCTTGGGTAGCCAAAGAGCTTCTCTCTATAAAGAGGGATTAGGCTATATCCCCAAGAAAGGCAAGGCGGCCTTTGCTCCTCACAAGACTAGTTTTGTGAAGAACAATGGTCGGTTTTACACTAGTTGCAAGCAAGTTGGTCATAAAGAGCATGAGTGCAAGAATAAGAGTAAAAATGCTTATGTATCCTCCATTAAGCTTGATTCTTTCTATATGCTTACCAAGGGTGCAAATGGTGTAAAGGCTAAGTTCATTGGTAAACCATGGATGGGCTCAAAGAAGAAAGCCATTTGGGTGCCAAAGAGCTTGGTCACTAACCTTCAAGGACCCAAGCAAGTTTGGGTACCTAAAAAGAATTGATCTTCTTTTGTAGGTCAATTACAAAGCCAGAGGAAGGCATTGGGTTCTTGATAGTGGGTGCACTCAACACATTACCGGTGATGCAAGAATGTTCAACTCAATCAACACCAATGGCAATGATGGTTATGATAGTATCACATTTGGTAATAATGGAAAAGGCAAGGTCAAAGGGCTTGGTAAGATTGCAATATCCAATGACATGAGCATATCCAATGTGTTGCTAGTAGAGAGCTTGAACTTCAACTTGCTATCCATGGCTCAATTGTGTGATCTTGGATTCAAATGCATATTTGGGGTAGATGATGTAGAAATCATAAGTGTAGATGGCTCTAATTTGATCTTCAAAGGCTTTAGATATGAGAAACTATACTTGGTTGACTTCAATGCTAGTGAAGCTAAATTATCTATATGTTTGTTCACTAAGTCTAGCATGGGTTGGTTATGGCATAGAAGGCTTGGTCATGTTGGAATGAAACAATTGAATAGATTGGTTAAGCATGACTTGGTTAGAGGCTTGAAAGATGTTGTGTTTGAGAAGGATAAGCTTTGTAGCTCTTGTCAAGCCGGCAAACAAGTTGGAAACACCCATCCTAAGAAAAGCATGATGAGCACTAGTAAAGCATTTGAGTTATTGCACATGGACTTGTTTGGGCCAACTCAATACACTAGCATTGGTGGTAATAAATATGGCTTTGTAATAGTGGATGATTATACTAGATACACTTGGGTATTTTTTCTAGTTGACAAAAGTGATGTGTTTGCAACATTCAATTCATTTGTCAAGGGCATTCACAATGAGTTTGAAACAACCATCAAAAGAATTAGAAGTGACAATGGTAGTGAGTTCAAGAACACTAGAATTGATGAGTTGTGTGATGAATTTGGAATTAGACATTAATTCTCGGCCAAGTACACTCCACAATCAAATGGCCTTGTTGAGAGAAAGAATAGAACACTCATTGATATGGCTAGGTCTATGCTTAGTGAATACAACATGAGTCAATCTTTTTGGGCCGAAGCTATCAACACGGCTTGCTATTGTAGCAACCATCTCTATTGTCACCCATTGAAAGAGAAGACACCATATGAGCACTTGAATGGTAGAAAGCCCAACATTGCATATTTTTGGGTCTTTGGTTGCAAATGCTATATCTTGAAGAAAGACACTAGATTGGGTAAGTTTGACAAGAAATGTGATGAAGGATTCCTACTTGGATACTCAACTACTAGCAAAGCATATAGAGTTTGGAATTTAGATAGTGGTACTCTTGAGGAAGTTC
Source organism: Miscanthus lutarioriparius (assembly GCA_904845875.1). NCBI lineage: Eukaryota > Viridiplantae > Streptophyta > Magnoliopsida > Poales > Poaceae > Miscanthus > Miscanthus lutarioriparius. The sequence goes on from CAJGYO010000006.1 coordinate 99,670,880, forward strand.
ATGATGTTGAATTTGATGAAACCAAAGGTTCACAAAAAGGGAATGAGAACTTGGAAGATGTTAGAGGCATTCAACTTTCAAATGCCATGAAGAACATGGATGTTAATGAATTGAGGCCTAGGCAAGTGAATGATGATGAGGATGATCAAGTGCAAGTGCTCTCTAACTCAAATGTGCAAGATGATACAAATCAAGCTAGTACAAGTGGCTCTCATGACAATAAACAAGATCAAGTGGCTAGTACATCATCTCAACCCAATGATCAAGTAAATACAAGCAATCAAGTTCCAATGCTTCAACCAACCAATATTGCAAGGGATCATCCATTGGACACTATAATTGGTGATATTTCAAGAGGTGTGCAAACTAGATCAAGATTGGCTTCATTTTGTGAGCACTTCTTATTTGTGTCATCCATTGAACCAAAGAAGATAGATGAAGCATTGAAGGATGTTGATTGGGTGAATGCTATGCATGAAGAATTGAACAACTTCACAAGAAATCAAGTATGGGAATTAGTAGAGAGACCAAATGGACACAATGTGATTGGAACCAAATGGGTCTTTAGAAACAAGCAAGATCAAGATGGGATAGTAGTAAGGAACAAAGCAAGATTGGTAGCACAAGGATATACACAAGTTGAAGGTCTTGACTTTGGAGAAACATATGCCCCGGTTGCTAGATTGGAAGCAATTAGAATCTTGCTAGCCTATGCTTGTGCCCACAACATCAAACTCTATCAAATGGATGTTAAGAGTGCATTTCTCAACGGTTACATAAATGAAGAAGTATATGTTGAGCAACCTCCTGGTTTGAAGATGAAGAGAAGCCCGACCATGTGTACAAGTTGAAGAAGGCATTGTATGGCTTGAAGCAAGCACCTAGAGCATGGTATGAGAGATTGAGGAACTTCCTACTCTCTAAAGGGTTCATGATGGGCAAGGTTGACACCACTCTTTTCATCAAGAAGATTGAAAAAGATTTATTTGTATTACAAATCTATGTTGATGACATCATATTTGGATCAACCAATTAAGATTTTTGTGAAGAATTTGGAAAGATGATGGCTAATGAGTTTGAGATGTTCATGATTAGAGAGTTAAGTTACTTTCTTGGTCTTCAAATCAAGCAATTGAAGAATGATACATTTGTGAGTCAAGGCAAGTATATCAAGGACATGATCAAGTAGTTTGGCATGAGTGATAGCAAAGCCAATAGTACACCAATGGGAACAAATGGCAACTTGGATAGTGATGCAAGTGGCAATATGGTGGATCAAAAATTGTATTGGTCTATGATTGGAAGACTACTCTATGTGACCGCATCAAGACCGGATGTCATGTTTAGTGTATGCATGTGTGCAAGATTTCAAGCCTCACCAAGAGAAAGTCATTTGAAGGCTACAAAGAGAATATTGAGGTACTTGAAGCATACACAAAATATTGGTTTGTGGTATCCCAAAGGAGCAAAGTTTGAGCTAGTTGGTTACTTTGACTTGGATTATGCGGGATGCAAGGTTGAAATGAAGAGCACCTCGGGCACATGTCAATTGTTGGGAAGATCACTTGTTTCATGATCATCAAAGAAGCAAAATAGTATTGCATTATCAACCGCCAAAGCTGAATACATATCCACCGGTAGTTGTTGTGCACAAGTACTTTGGATAAAGGCCACTTTGAGTGACTTTGGAATCAAGTTCAAGAAAGTGCCATTGCTATGTGACAATGAGAGTGAAATCAAGTTGACCAACAATCCGGTTCAACATGCAAAAACAAAGCACATTGATGTCCGCCACCATTTTATAAGGGATCACCAACAAAAAGGGGGCATTTACATTGAGAGTGTAGGCACCGAAGATCAACTTGCCAACATATTCACCAAGCCATTGGATGAGAAAAGGTTTTGCAAGCTAAGGAATGAGTTGAGCATATTGGATTTCTCAAATATGTGTTGATGCACCTCCCCACTTATATGACATGCCTCTCCTTCGAGCGATTCAAGGTAAAAGTTGATTGGCATGGCATACATCCTTGCTAAGGACATGTTTAGTGCATCTAGTCATCTCTCACATTTAATAGGCTCATTCATGAAAATCAAATAAATTTGATGATTGTATGGTACCACTATTGCTTCTATGCTTATTTTGATCTAGTGGTAGCATATGACATGTTTGTGGGCTTGTAAACCTAGTGTTTAATCTAGAAAATGAGCTCTAAGTGTTTAACTCAACATGGTACAAGATAACCCTTATTTGGAGGTGTGAAGAAGCTTGTCCTTGGATCAAACCGAGTTAAATGTCTTTGGCAAGTATTCTAGATTGAACCAAATTTGAGAAAATGATCCTCACCCCATTGATTGACATTGATAATCTCAACCTATCTACATTTTGAACCTTTGTGATCATTGATGACAAAGGGGAAGAAAAACAAAGATATTAGTGCTATGGGGAGAAAAACAAAGATATTAGTGTACTAAGATAGTGAAAAGACAACAAAGGGGAAAGAAATAAAGATATATAAGTGATAGGGGGAGAATTTGACATTGGGGAAGAGATATGACAAAGAAAGGGATCAATTAAAATTTTGAGCACACAAGTAGGGGAAGCAAGCTCATAAACTTGTATGGTGCATTTAAATGTGCATTTCATATGTTTGCTTGCATGGCACAAGCTTTACATTTCAATATCCATGCTTGTGTGTTGTATGCTAGTTGTAGGTTTGGATGATGACATGAAAAACTAGCATGCATAGGTTTAAGTAACTAGACTCATGCTCACATTATGAAAACTAGACTCTTACTTCTATGTTGATCTCACAAGGTATTCTAGTTTTTGTGTATGACTAGTTACTAATGGTGCTAAGGATGGTATATTGGTACACTCCGATTGGTATCACGCTTCAAAGGTCCATCTTTTATACCTAAGCATCATTTGGTAGACATTGTCCCTATATTTCCTATCTAAGCATATGTACAAGCTACAATCCAAACTCTTAGCACATATGTAGGGGGAGCAATTGCTACCATTTGGGGTTCATGAAACTTATCCATATCCTTTTACACATGGTAAATATGTTTGGGCAAGCAACATGGATTCAATTTAAAGTCAATTTATATCTTTGTGTAAGGATTGTCATCAATTACAAAAAATGGGGATATTGAAAGCTCTAATTTGGTTTTGGTGAATTGATGAAACCCTAAGTGCTAACCTAGTTTATCAAAGTGATTATGAGATAGGTGGCACTACTCCAAGTGATGAAGCAAATGAAGATCATGACATGATGATGGTGTTGCCATGGTGATGATCAAGTGCTTGGACTTGGAAAAGGATAAAGAAAAACAAAAGGCTCAAGGCAAAGGTATAAGTGGTAGGAGCCTTTTCATTTCGGTGATCAAGACACTTAGCGAGTGTGATCACATTTAGGTTCGATGGCCGTACTATTAAGAGGGGTAAAACTCTTATCGAAATGCGGTTATCAAAGTGCCACTAGATGCTCTAACTCATTGCATATGCATTTAGGATCTAGTGGAGTGCTAACACCCTTGAAAATGTTTGTGAAAATATGCTAACACACATGCACAAAAGTGATACACATTGTGTTTAGCACTTGGGAGCAAGGTAAGAAACTTCACCGGTGGAGTGTCCACCTGTAGAATGTGGACAGTTCGACGGTGCCATCGACGCCCTGTACAGAAAAGATAGGGTTTCACAGAGTGCACCGGATGCTGGTCTCAACTGAACCGGAGCGTTCGGTCAGTGGAAGCAGTGAAGACGCTGACGTCGGTCTTCGACCGGACGCTGGGTCACTTCGTGACCGGACGCTGCCAGAGTGCGTCTGGTCCCACTGACATGGCAGAGCACAGAGGAGACAGTGTGTGACCGGACGCTGGGTGAGTCCGGTCGAGCATGACCGAACATGTCCGGTCGAGAGTGGAACCTTACTGGAAACGACCGGACGGTGGTGTTGGTGCGTCCGGTCACTTCGAGCAGCACGTCCGATCATCACTTGACCGTTGGGATCGGACGCTCAGTATTTGAAGAGAGGGATGATGTGGCAGCCATCCGTTGACCTAACGCTGGCAGGGTGCGTCCGGTCAATCTGACCGGAGCGTCTGGTCACCTCATGTTGTGCCAGTGAAGGGGTAGAACATCTCTATTTTTTGGGGGCTTCTATTTAAGCCCCATGGCCGCCTCTAGCTCACTCTCTTGGCCATTAGCATTGACATAGCAACCTTATGAGCTTAGCCAAAGCACTCCCACTCATCTCCATCATTGATTCAACATCATTGTGAGATTGGGAGTGAATCCAAGTGCATTGCTTGAGTGTTTGCATCTAGAGGCACTTGGTGTTCGTGTTTTGCTGCGGGATTCGCTTGTTACTCTTGGTGGTTACCGCCACCTAGATAGCTTGGAGCAGTGAGGATCGTTGAGCGGAGGTTGGTGATTGTCTCCAACTTCGATCGTGGTGATTGTGAGGGGTTCTTGACCTTTCCTTGGCGGAGAGCCAAAAGGTACTCTAGTAAATTGCTCGTGGCTTGTGTGATCCTCATCTTGTGTTGGTTGTGCGGCACCCTATTGAGGGTTTGGCGTGTGATGCTAATTAGCGCGTGAACCTCTAAGTGAGTGTATCGCCACAATGAGGACTAGCTTGCCGGAGAGCAAGTGAACCTCGGTAAAAATCATTGTGTCATCATTTGATTCTGAGGCGATTGGTCTTCATTGATATTGATTCTTGTGATTGATTGGTTCATTCCTCGACTCGATGGTATAACCATCTTGCTCTCTCTCTTTACATTACCGTAAACTAGTTGTCAAGCTCTTTAGTGTAGCTAGTCATGAGAGCTTATTAGTTTGGTTAGTGTGGCTCTTTAGTTAGCCTTTGAGAGCACACTAACTTAGTGTAGTGACATAGCCATTGTGTGGATATAGACTATATAAATTAGAATTGTGGTAGGTGGCTTGCATTTTTAGTAAGCTAGCGCAACACTCACTTCGCCTCATATTTGTCTAACCGGTTTGCTAAGTGTTGTTGTAGAAATTTTATAGGCTATTCACCCCCCTCACAACGAGGACTAGCTTGTCGGGGAGCAAGTGAACCTCGATAAAAATCATTGTGTCATCATTTGATTCCGAGGCGATTGGTCTTCATTGATATTGATTCTTGTGATTGATTAGTTCATTCCTCGACTCGACGGTATAACCATCTTGCTCTCTCTCTCTCTCTCTTTATATTACCGCAAACTAGTTGTCAAGCTCTTTAGTGTAGCTAGTCGTGAGAGCTTGTTAGTTTGGCTAGTGTGGCTCTTTAGTTAGCCTTTGAGAGCACACTAACTTAGTGTAGTGACATAGCCATTGTATGGATAGAGACTATATAAACTAAAATTGTGGTAGGTGGCTTATATTTTTAGTAGGCTAGTGCAATACTCGCTTTGCCTCATATTTGTCTAACCGGTTTGCTAAGTGTTGTTGTAGAAATTTTATAGGCTATTTACCCCCTCTAGCCATTAGGACCTTTCACCCGCTCCGCCACGACCGTGCCCCTCTACCCCGCGGCCCTCCGCCCCGCGCTCGGCCGTGAGCGTCCCGCGCTGTCGAGCACCCCGCTCGAGCCTCCGCCTCACGTCGGCCAACCGCACGCTAGCTCTGGTCGCCGCACCGCCCCCCGGCCACACACTGGAGCGAGCGAAGGCGATGACACCGGTGGGAACATTTGGCGCGACTCAACTACCGCGAAACTTGGAACTCCCGCGCACGCACTGGATCTGCGTCCTTAGGTTGGGGACGCCGCTGACCTGTACAACGCTGCGGGAGGAGTCTCGGCCTTGGGCAATGGGACATCCTCGTCGCCTTGTGAGACGACGCGAACCCTGTCTCCTAGAATCGGCGGGTTGATTTTTGTGAAATTGGTGTCGTAGAGACGGGCTCAAGGGACACGTTGTACTTGCCCTAATGGCATATTTGCTCCACACATTTTCGAGAAAACAAACAGCCGCTATTCAGGGTGTTTGGTGTACTACCTACATTCTGAAAATGTTACAGTTTTAGTCTATCCTTCATAAGACTATCTAAGAGCATCTACAAGAGTCTTTTTAAATCTCACTTTCTAAATCGATCATCATTTAAAGTTATTTGCACAAAAATCGCTTTCTATATCTTTCCACTCTCCAACAGTTTTTCTATATCTCATGCGCACTCTAGAGAGTTATTCTCGTCTTCTATTTTTCGTTAGCGAAAAATCCAGAATAGAAGATGACTATATTTGGATAACCATTTAGAGAAGTTATTGGAGGGTAGTATTTCACCAAAATTTCTATTCCTATCATTTAAGAATGATATACAGAGTCTCTTGGAGATATTCTAAAGTTTAATCAAACTTATGAAAAACATTAATATTTATGACTATATATTATAAAAATATACTCCCTCTGAGTCAAATATCTCAAATTTGATCAACACTTAAAGAAAATTACAAAGATTTATGACATCAAATAGGTATAGGTTTAGATGTATTATGAAAATATAATTAATGAAGAATCTAATGACACTTAGTTTGCATCATAAATATTATTATTTTATTATATAATTTTGGTCAAACTTGAGATGTTTTGACTTTTCAAAAAAGTTGAAATGACTTATAACTTTAATGAATATAGTTGATAACTTATCATAAATACTAATATTTTTTTTATAAACTTAGTTAAATTTAAAATGGTTCGACTCGGTACTGTACTACAATTGCATTCTTTTTATCCCGACAGAGGGAGTATTCTCCTTTCGTTTTGTTTATCTTTTGTTTCATTTGGATTGTATTACTGGGGTTAGGGATTGCTGAGCTACAGCCTGCACCGCTGTAGGTCATGATGTAGGTAGTGACGTGGAGGTAGCTCGACTGTATCGATGGTCGGTAGCTTCTAAAATTCAGATAAACTCGAAAGTACTCCCCAAAACGTCTTTTGTTTTATAAGCCCCAAAAGTCCGTAGCATGGTTACTGTCAAATCAATAGTTCTGTTCGCTTATGCTAAAATTTAATTTATGTTGATACTTATATTAAAGTGTTATGAGAAAAAAATACTATGCTATAGCTGAAAAGTAGCTCAACCAAACAGGACCGCTACCTACCCAATCTGCTCACTGAAACGAGCATTATTATGTTCCGGTTTTCTGGAAAATCTCTCGTAACAATGGCCCTGTTCGCTTCTCTTATAATCCGTACTTTTTAGCTTGCTTTTTCAACCAGAACAGTGTTTTTCTCTCACACCAAATCAACCGAAACAATATTTCGGCTTGTTTTTTCAGCGAAGCGAATGAGGCCAATAGGTGCGACGGCAGGCCAATGTTGATTATTGAACAAGTGAACGTGTTGGCCTGTAAAATGTGGTAACGAATGTGTTACAGCAAGAAGAATGAGAAGCCAGGTCGTCTTCATCAAGCGAGAGGCAGTAACCGATTCTAAAACGACTGAATGCTATCTACAGGCTTGGGCATGGGCTCATCTCGCAGGAAGTGCTCGAAGAGCTTCAGGCCCTGCCGCGGACGGTGCAGGGGAACCTCGTGCCCTGCACCTCGGATCGTGACCAGTGTCAATCCCTTGTACACTTGGCACCACCCACCAACCTAAGCAAGATTCACACAGTAAGATTCCAGCACGAAGAAGGCAGTGAAAATGTCAAGGTGGATGTAGTGCTGCCACTGACTTACCTCTTCATCGTCGTACCAAGGATACCAGTTTGTGACAGTTTGTAGAAAGAGGGCATCAATGGAGTATCTTGTCGCGGTGAGGGGGACAACAGAATCAGCATCACCACTGCCAAATTGTCCAATGTAAGAGATTTGTAAAATCCATATTCAAAAGAACAACCACACACATTGATTTATCATAAATTTCTTATGTTAAACATCAGCAATGTTGCCACTTCCAAAGATTTAGAGTTGAGCGCAAACCATGATCTAAACAGAAACTCAACGTACCTGAAAACCCATATCCTTAAGCCTGCAGCGATAAGTTCACGGTATATAGGAAGCATCGATCTCGGCGAATCTTTCCAATAATCATAGACTGGGTCACTGCAAAGAATCAGTGGTGTTTAGTGCGTCTAACTAAGAAGAGGCAGCTTTGCTGGCAATCAAAAGAAATACTTGTGACAAAACCAGCAGAACAAACCTGCAGGTTACCCAGGGGTATGGTATTCCAGTGACATTGGCATGTAAAGCTTTCTGCACCTCAGGTAAGTTGTAGTACTTTGTGGAGTACTTCTCGGTGCAGGGATCATATCCTCTGGGCAACCAGGGCTACATTTGAACAAGTGTGATGTCAGGAGATACATGAACTATTATGCTTCACAAGTATTACACTTCCAGAAGTGTGAAACTACAGTAAGTAGTTGCACGGGTGTCAGAAAGAGTAAGATGCCATGTTTTGGTAGCAAAGCAAATGTACCGTTCTTCCTCTTATTAGCCTGCGCTTATGAAGTGAAGTCTTCTTACAAGTTGGCGTGTAGATGCTGTATGCATCAATATTGCCTTCCTCAGCCTCAGCAATGTCAAAGATCTTGTTGCATTTCTTCGACGCATGCTCAGATACCTCAAACTGACAGGCCAACCGCAACTTCTCATAGGTTTCATCAGAGATAAGCCCATGTGTCCACATGTACTCAAATGTGCCAATGAAGTCATGGTAATCATCAATTACCGCATTTCCAACCTACAGTATTGACTGACCACTGTCATTGTGAACAGAAACGAGGAAACAGAGCATCAAGAAAAGATATAGATTCAAGAAGTTCTGAGTTCTGACCATGAAGCCTTTGAAGTTTAGGATTGGCTTCTCGATGCCTTTGTTGTTCCGGTATACTAGTTGAGACAACTGAGGCACATAGTGGCCTGAACACAGTCATTGCAACCAATTAGGGTCGAGGAGTGTAAATGTAATTGCTGGGTGACGCTAATAACTGCAAAATCCTCATCGTAAATTGGCCAATTTTGACAGCAATTCACCTGCGTAGCTCTCTCCCGTGACGTAGAAATCGCGATACTTGTATCGTGGGAACCGCTCCAGCCAATTCACCAAGAAATTGTACGAATCATGGGCTACAGAAGAGCATGAGACGGAAACACCTATAAGAGCATCTCCAAGAACCTTTCTAAATCTCACGTTCTAAATCATTATTTAGAGTCATTTATATAAAAATCGTTTTCTATATCTTTTCATTCCCCAAAAGTTCTTTTATATATCATGCGCACTCTAGAGAGCCATTCTCGTCTTGTATTTTTGGCTAGCGAAAAATCCGAAATAGAAGATGACTATATTTAGATAACCATTTAGAAAAAAACTGTTGGAGGGTAGTTTTTCACGAAAATCTCTATCCCTAACATTTATGAAAGATATGGATAGCCGCTCTGTTCGTTTGGGCTGAAATCTCTATACCTTATAAGCCATGGCTGAAAGAACTGTTGACTGGTTTAATATGAAAGAAAAATATTGTTCGTTGACTGATAAACCATGGCTTATAAGCCAGATACGACCAAACGAAGAGGCTGAGTCTCTTGGAGACGCTCTAGGAGCGAGAATCTCTGCTGCTAAAAAAAAAGTGATACGGACCCGTCTAGCTCCCGTGGTGAAGCCGCTAGCATTGAAAACTCCCGGTGTTTTTGTACTGCGCAGACATGTGGGCCACGCTCTCCCCGCTCCGTAGCCGCAGCATCGCCCCAGTCCCGTCCGCCGCCCGTGACCCAAATTTCTCGTTCTCCCCAACTTCTCTCCGATCCGCGACGTGCCCCACGCGCTGCTAGCGGCGCTCGTCCCCTCACCCCCGGTCAGCCGCGCTCGGCCCCTTTTCCTCCAACCGGCGGCACTCGGACCCTCCCTGTCGGCGGTGGCACACTCTATTCCCTTCCTCCTCACAGGCAATGCTCGGCCCCCTCCCGCTCAACCGGCCTCGGCGCACGCGGCACCCTCCTCTACGGTGGGGCTGTTAGCAGCGCGTGCTCTGTCGTCTCTCGGACGGCAGCGCTCAGATCCTTGGCCAGGCGAGCGCTCAAGGGCCTCGGGTTCGTCAGCCACACCACGGGCTCCTCCGACACCGACAACTGTGCTGGGCTTGGGCGCAATGTGGAGGAGAGGTCCAACGTGTTCGCAAGCGACGGCCTACTCGCCCATGATGACTGCAGCGACTGCATCTGTATGTTTCGTCCAAAGAAAAGTTCTGTTGGTAGCCATGAACGACGCAATTACACGCATCTATTGTACGAAATCTTGTGGTCGTTGCCATGAATGCTTTTTCTCAGCCTCCCTTTGCCTTAGATTTTCTAATATCCTGTCAACTATTGCCACTACTATGCTGTGGCTTGGATTCACAGAAATCAAAATAGCATTTTTTTTTGGGTCCAAGGACTTTGTAGAAAAAGTGCATTCAGTTTGCCTAGATCCTTCTTTTATCTTCTTTGTACATTCTATTGATGAATGATGCCGTGATTTGCTTGACTCTTCTAACTTATTGTCTTATTCCATTACCTAACACTTTATAATGTATTGTTGATATACATACACAGTAAAGATTTTTAAAACCTCAGGGAATGTTGAAATATGTGCTTTCATAGAACAGATTTCTGCTGCAACATCAAGGAGCTTGCTGCTCTGCAAGGTCTGCTGGCGTGCTCATCTCTTGATGTGAGTGATCACCTTACCTGCATCAACTCCATACCCTTTCACCAAACCATAAGAATATTGTTCACGGTCATGGACCATGACATGGGGGATGAGGGCTAAATCTTTGCAGTCCACCAATTGGGAACCAAAAGGTAGCTCTGTGTTTAATACTTTTCAAGATATGGAGAGCAGGGGAAAGACTGTAATGGAGTAGTATGAGCTGGGCATATTGCTGGGGAAAGGCACATCTGGCAAGGTGCACTATGGAAGGAACCTTTAGTCCAAAAGAACTGTTGCTATTAATATGAGGGACAAGGACAAAGTGCTCAAGGTTGAGCTTTCATAGCAGATAAAGCATGAGATCACAACAATGCGGTAAGTGGCACATAATTGTTGATCTTCATAAGGTCATGGCGACACGAAACAAGATCTACAGCAAAGGGGGAAATTCTTAGTGAATGCCACCACAAATGCTGCCCCAGCACTTGCTACGAGGCGTCGAGGCGCAAGAAGAATACTCATGAAGATATGTATGTTTTTTTTAGGGAAATGAAGATATGTATGTTGATTTTCTCATGCAGTAATTTATTTTTCAGTTCTTGCTGCATCAATCAAAACGCTTTTTAAGATCAAATGTATGCTTCCAATCAGGTGTTGATTGATTCAGTCTTGTGTTGAGCTTCTGATTGAATCAGAAGGCTTTCTAAGGGACTCGGATTCAGATCAGGTGCAAACGGAGGCCGATGAGTTGCAGTCTTGTGTTGAGCATCTGAAGTGACAGATAAATTCAGACAACAGACAACCTTCACCTGTTAAAATTTTGTCTATAATGGCAACTTTTGAAAAATTAGTTTTGGCCTCCGTGCAACTTCAGAGTTCAGACAACCTTCAATAACAAAAAGCCTTGTCTTTATTACTCAAATAATTTGTTGTCTTTATTTCTCAAATAATTTGAGGCATGAATGTATCATCAGACATTTTGACCGACATGATAAAAAAACACAGCACATAGAACATATATGATCCTACAAGTCAATATAATTTTGGATGTATCTGGTTTTAGATAAATTGGGGCAGTGTTTTTTTTTATCTTTATACTTATGTGAAAAAAGTTTGAATATAAGATTGTCTTTCCCATTGCAACGCACGGGGAGTCATCTATCGACAGTAGGAGAATGGATACATGTAGAGTCAAAGAACTGACAAATATGTAAATCACTCCCGCAATTCACCTGTCTTGTTGTCACCGGCAGTGTACAGATCGGAGGTGGTGTTGGAGTAGGAGTAGCCGACGCCGGCCGGCGAGTCCAAGAACAGCATGTTCGCCACTGCAACAACCCAACCAGCCAGTCATCCCCATGACAAACACGCTACAGATCAAAGGCGAGCGCGCCTAGGCATCAAAATTGGACCTTTATTCCAGGGGTAGGGGTTCAAGTAGAGCGTCCTGCCGTCGGCGTTGATCCGGAAGGCGCCGAGCTCCTCCGACGCGCCGTAGCCGACGGAGGAGCACCCGGGCCCGCCGTTGAGCCAGAGCACGAGCGGCGCGGACTCCGCGGGCACGCCGGCCGCCTCGATGAGCCAGTAGAAGAGGGCCCGCCCCGCGGCCGCGTCGACGGTGACGTAGCCGGAGTACATGGAGAAGTTGACCGGCGGCTGGCCCGGCAGGCTGCCGATGCGGTCCGCCTCCGCCGCAGCCGTCGCGGCCGTTGCGGACGCGGCGCGGAAGAATAGCGCTAATATGGCGGCCAGGACCGCGGCGGCCGCCATTGGCGCTCGCGGCAGGTCACTGGATCGGAGGGCAGCGCTGGTTGATGCAGAGGAGCAGAGCGCACGGACACAGACACAGAGTGATGAGGATTGGACTATTGGAGGCTTCGAGTGGAGAGCCAATGGATGGAACGGAATGGCTGCTGACTAGTAGGAGAATTTTGGGGAAGCGTGGAACGGCGCAAGGCAAGAACATGGAGTGGTTGTTCGCCTTTGGAGATTCCGTCATTCCGGTGGTTGGTTGGCTAGGCTGGATCGTCACTCGTCAGATCGGCTGAATGGTTTGATATGGGGAGATTTAAGTATTTGCCATCGTTGTGGATGGTATCTCCCCGTTTGCTAGTTTTAGTTGACATCTATAAATTTGTCGTAGCAAATATTAATCTGGTCATAGTAATCCTCGTACGCTTTTGTCACTTTTGCTGATGTGGCAAGCCATGTTGGCAAGCCAGCGTGGCAACGTACCTGGGAGCCCTAACTTGCTACGCGAAAAGACCTTGTTGCCCTCGCCTCCTTCTGTCTTGTGCCCCAAACGCAAACGCGGTGGATGGCTCTGAGAAGGACTGGTTGCGGCGACGGTCAGACACCGCACGCGTCGCTCTAGAACTCGATCCAGCGCGGTGCCTTGCCGCTGCAGGCCGCGTCGAGGCTGTGGCACGTTCGCACATGCACGGCGTGGTGGCTGCCTCGTCGTCGTGCTGCTGCGATGGCCCCCATGGGTCCACTGCGGGAAGTAGGAGTCGTGGTGAAGAAGTGGAGGACGTCAAGGCCGCGACAGAGGACATAATCGACGGTGACAAAGAACATCGGGTTGCCGGCGAGGCAGGGGCAGCAGGGCAGGGAGCAGCTGTCGAAGGAGCAGCTGTCGAAAGAGCGGCACGAGCAGTGGCGCGCGATGGATGGCGGAGCGCGCAAGCCGCAGCGCGCGGTCGGGGTCCGAGGGGCCCAGCAGCGCGGTGCGCCCCTTGACTGGCTTGTGATGGGTGATGACGACACCATCTTCTCGGACAACCTGGTGGTCGTGCTGTGCAAGTACAAGCATGAGGAGAACGTGGAGCAGGATGTGATGTACTCGTATGGCTAGGAACGCTAGAAGCCCTAGTTTGGTTTTGATAACTGATGAAACCTAAGTACTAACCTATGTCATTAGTGTGATCATGAGCTAGGTTGGTACATCCAAGTGTGGAGCATAGTGGCACTCAAGAGATGGTGATGATCACATGAAATGATGAGATGGCCACATGTGATGATGACCAAGTGCTCAACTTAGAAAAGAAGAAAGAGAAAAATAAAACCCTATGAAGATCAAGGCAAAGGTATAATTAGAGATTTTGTTTCGGTGATCAAGACACTATAGAGAGTGTGATCACGTTTAGGGTAGATGGTCGTACTATTAAGAGGGGTTCTTAACTAGACAATTAGGTCATCTAGTGTCACTAGGTGTTAGACTTCATACATTGCATTTAGACCTAGTGCACTTTGGAGAGCAAGCGAAAATATTTATCAAAAACATTTTGAGAAATGCTAACGTGGCTCTAACATGTTTTGAGAAAACACTTTGAGAGTTAGCATCACTTGTGAAGAGTAGCTCGAGTTGACATGGATCGAATCGTGCAAAAGTTTGCAACTCGGAGAGCTAGTGGAGGTGCCTGGGTGGCACCGCCACCCCCTATCTGGTGCACTGCCCTGCCTATGGCGGTGCCCATTTGACCGAGGCCAACAGCAACTGAGTTGGGGTGGTCACCGAACATGTCGGTGTACACCGCCTTGTGCTCGGCGGTGCACCGCCATGGGCACCGTCGCCCTTGTCCGGTGTCACCGCATCTTTTCACCCAAGGCTGGCAGAACTAGAGTTGGGGCCGAGGGGGCACCGCCCTGGTCACCGCCATAGGGTGGCGGTGCACCGCCCTAATTATCTAGAGAGGGGTGTTTTGGGGGGCTCGGCTGGGTGGTAACCGCCACCCCCATGGCGGTGCCACCGTCACCTTGTTCGGTGACCAACTTGCCGTTGGTCGACCATTGGAATTTGACCATTGGGGGCACCATCACCCATTGTCCAGTGACCACACCACCCTGCCCCGTGCCCTCCCAGAAAGCAGCTCCAAGGGGTAATGACTCTATTTGCTTGTGTGTGTATAAATAGAGGGTGTGGCCAGCCTTGGCCACTCTCTTGGCACCTCATACACTTGTGCACACCCTTTGGAAGGTGAGCAACACACTCCACTCACTTGTTCACTTGATGAAAGTGCAATCAAGCCCTAATTGTGTGTTTTGGTAATAATGACCACACAATTAGAGAACTAATGAGATTTGTCGAGATGACAAGCAGGGAATTTATATTCGAGGATGTTACACGAAACGGAGGAGCCCCCAATTACAAATGTGATGGCTTCAAACTAGAAGAAGGTTTAAATTCTTTTATATTTCAAATTTCAGTATAGGAAAAGCCATACTATAAAGGGGGACACAATGCTTAAGCTAACATATGCTACCAAGTGCTCAATCTTACACAAACATCCTCAGTTATTCAGCCAAGACAGCCAACACTTCACTCTTACCCTTGCTATCTTGCCTGATGCGGCAGTGCCGCACCTAGAGACAGGCACTGCCGCAGCGCGGCACTGCCACACTTGAGCCGCGGCACTACCGCGACTTAAGTGACCGTTGGGGCTGGGGGTATTTATACCTTTTCCCTTCCTCCCCAACGTCTCTTTTGCTCTCCCCACTCATTCAGGTCACCCAAGAATAGAATAGTTCTCTTCTCTCTCTCCTCCATTGGTGACCTTGAGCTCCCAAGCATTCCCATTGATTTCCCCATCAATCCTTAAGAGAAAAATGTCCCAAACTCGATTAGAGAGTAGATCCTTTGATTCCCCAACTCAAAAGAGCACTTGGTTCACATTTTGGCTGGCGGTTGTGTTTATTACTCTTGGAGCTTTGCTCCTAGCCGGCTAGAGCATCGCCTGTCGAGCTTGCCAACTTATGTGGCAGGCTCGGGAGGTTTGTAACCATCTCTTGATGCTAGTAAACTCACCCCTCATCTCAAGAGTTGAGTCTCTTGACTTGAGAACGAGGAAAGGTTGTAAATCCCTAAGCCTTAGTGGCTAACCTCAACAACGTGGACGTAGGCAAGCCTTGGTGGCGAGCTAAACCATGGAATAAATCATCGTGTCATCTTGTACTTGATTTACATTATTTGTATTTTATATTGTTGTTGTGGTGATTTCTAGGGTTTGTGGTGGATCTACTTGTGTGTGGTGTTCCTACCACTTCTAACTCTCGATATGTGAATCTCATACCTGAAGGAAGCTAAGGAATTTCTCTGATCTAACTTTTCATTCACTAATTTTGATCTATGACTCGAAGTTGTCTGCAGATACGACAGTGCCGCTGTTCTGGCCCAGCAGTGCCGCTTATCAGAGCGGCAGTGCCACAGGTCGAATTTGACAAAAGTTTGAGTGTTTGTTTTGACAGGCCTATTCACCCCCTCTAGGCTAACTAGAGATCCTACAAGTGGTATCAGAGCAGGTTACCTCATGAGCGCTTCACCGCATGAGGTATGGAGCCCGGAGGAGGAGCTAGTGGCGGGAAGCTGGTGGATGTCGACACCGACAACAGCGAGTTGAGCGCGTCAATAGCAAGCAACACCACGCTGCTATATCTTGAGGCTACCGATGCCAAAAGAGCTCTCAATGATAATGAAAGAAGAAGAAGAAAGGAGGCAAGAAAGCTCAAAAGAGAAGTAAGAGAGAACAAGAAGGAGCAGCAGCAGTTAGAAGACAAGAAGCAAAGAAAAGAAGAAAGAAAACTCACAAGAGAGGCAAGAAGAGAAAGAAGAGAAGTTAGGAAGAAGAAGAGAAGGCAACAAATGCATCATCAAGTGACATATCAAGTAGTTCCGAAGATGGAGATGATGATGAGTCCTACCAAGTGTCAAAGGGAGATAAGAAGGAGAAGAAAGAAAAGGGCAAAGCCAACAACAATAAATATGCCACCGTATCCTTTAACTATTCTTCTATACCTATGACTAACCATGATCGGAGGTCTTTCATCAATGTGCCCGTGGGCAAGCTACCTCATTTCAATAGGACTAACTTTGCCAAGTGGAAGCACTTGATGAGAGCCTATCTTATAGATCTTTACCCCAGCATTTGGGAGATTGTTTGCAATGGATGTGAGCCACCGGTTGATCCAAAGAACCCAACACTAGAAGAGATGAGAATCATTCACCTCAATAGTCAAGCCACAAGTGTGTTGCTTAGTACTTTGGATGGTGATGAGTACAATAGAGTGATTGGGGTTAATGTTGCCAAGTAAATATGGGACACTTTGCACCTAGCACATGAAGGGGTTGACAAAGTGAGAAAGGTAAGAATTGATTTGTTGATGTCAAAGCTCAACCAGTTTGTAATCTTGGATGGAGAGGGGCCACAAGAGATGTTTGATAGATTGATGACAATGGTGGGCAAGATTAGAGGCTATGGTTGTGATGAGCTAGATGATCACAAAGTTGTCAAGATTATGTTGAAAGCTTATTCACCTAAAAATGAGACCGTAGTGACTCTAATTAGAGACAAAAAGAAGTTTGATTACTTCACACCAAATGATGTACTTGGGAGAATCTTGACCTTTGACATGCAAAGAGAAGAAGCAAATGAGAGGAAGAAACTTGGAGAATTGCAAGCAAAGTTAGAGGGCATCAAGATCAAAGATGTAACTCTCAAGGCCAACAAATCAAGCAAACAAGGCTCTACAAGCAAGTTCAAGATTAACCAACAAGCTTCAACTAGCAAGCCCAAAGCAAGCAAGTAAGTTCAAGAAAGAGTAAAGACCACATCATCTTCAAGTGAAAGTGAAAATGATGATGATCAATATGAGAAGATTGATGATGTTGCTCTCTTTATGAGGAGGTTTCACAAGGGACTAAAGAAGCAAGGCTACAAGGTAGTGAAGAGAAGCTTTCCAAACAAGAAAAAGAGGACATGCTACAATTGTGGAAGCACCGATCACTTCATTGCCAAGTGTCCATATGAGATCAAGGATAACAAATACAAGAAGGACAAGAAAGAGGACAAGACCGAACGTAGGAAGAGCAAGAAAAACATGGGAGAGGCTCACATTGGGCATGAATTGGACTCAACTAAAGAGAGCACAAGTGAAGAGGATGAGAAGGTTGCAACCATTGCTATTCATAAGTCATCCCATACACCAAGGCTCTTCAATAATATGTCCGATGATGACTACTACCCCCCTCACATTTGTCTCATGGCAAAGCGTGAGAAGGTAACATCCAAATCAAAGTCCAAATCTCCTCCACCTCCTAGTGATATCTCTAGTAGTGATATTAGTGATAGCTCTAGTGATGATGAATTTAGTGATGAAGAAATAAACATGATAACTAAAAATTTGGATGGAAAGACCAAATTATTCATCAGTAAGCTAATAGAGGATTTAGAGAGTGTCCAAGCCGAGCTAGAATCTAGAGAAGAGACTCTTATTCAACAAGAGGATCTCTACATTGCTAGCAAAGAAGCTCTTGCATTAGAGAGAAGTGAGGTGGAATCCTTACGTGAGGCCTTGGCCAAAGAGCAAGAGGACCATACTGTCACAAAGAAAGCAAATAAAGCTCTCAAGAAAAAGTATTGTGACTTAGATGAAAAGCACAAAGAACTTGAGATGCAATATAGCATTCTTTGGGATAGCAATTCACATCTCACTAAGGCAAAGGAAACCTCTACTCCCTCTACTAGTTAAGGTTGTGGAAAATATTTTAATCTTGACTTGAATGCTTATTCCACTAACCTTGCAAACATGGAAGCTATGAGAAAGGAGATTGCTAGGCTCAATGAAGTCATTGGAAAAGGGTGGATAAGTGTGACCCAATCCAATGACAAGAAGGTTGATGAATCAAAAAGGCAATAATTCAAGTAAGGAAGGCATCACTCAATCAAGCATGGGCTTGGTCACACAAAAGGAGTCAAGACAAATAGAAGAAGGACAGTGAATGGCTATGAGTGTGTGTAGTTTGAGAGGAAGGACAAAATTGGTATAGATCATCCTGCACAGACCATGGCAGTGCAACGTCCTAGAGCGGCAGTGCCACACAGTGGCAGTGCCGTAGTGAAAGGCGACAGTGCCATGCCCTGCAAAAATGGGAAGGCTATCAATTCTGCTCCTGATCAAACTAAGCCCAAGAAGGTGTACCAGGAGAAATATGTTTTCTAGAAGCCTAAGGAATCAGTGTGGGCCACCAAGAATAAGTATGCCTATCAACCGAAGACTTATGCACCTCGACAAAACTTGACATCATTCTTTGTTTTGAGGAACAACAGCAGTGGGAAAGTAGTTGCAAAATATGTTGGAAAGGAAACCAACATATATAGGAATACTTCTATTTGGGTTTCTAAGATTCTTGTGACTAATATGCAAGGCCCCAAGTCAAATTGAGGACCTAAATCTAGCAACTAAACTTATTTTGTAGGCATACTCCCCCGATGGATCTAGTTGGGTGCTTGATAGTGGATGTACAAATCATATGACCGAAAAAGGAGTATGTTCTCATCATATTCCCCGATGACGCACTCAAATAAAAATATTGTCTTTGGAGACAATTCAAAGGGGGATGTGATTGATCTCAGTAAAGTTGCTATAACCCTTGAGCATTCAATTACAAATGTATTACATGTTGATTCGTTGAGTTATAATTTGTTGTCCATTTCTCAATTGTGTGAGATGGGCTACAATTGTCTCTTTTCGGATAAGGGCATGGAAGTCTTTAGAAGGGAGGATTCCTCTATTGTCTTTATGGGTCAATTAAAGAACAAGCTTTACTTAGTTGATTTCAACAAAAGTAAAGCTAAGCTTGAGACTTGTTTAGTGGCAAAATCTAGCATGGCTTGGCTTTGGCATCGCTGACTAGCCCATGTTGGGATGAGGAACTTGGCAAAACTTCTAAAAGATGAACACATCCTTGGACTAACAAATGTTCACTTTGAGAAAAATAGGATTTGTAGCGCTTGTCAAGCCGAAAAGCAAGTTGGAGCACCTCACCCACCAAAGAGCATCATGACCACCAAGCAACCATTGGAGCTAATACATATGGATCCTTTGGACCGGTCGCCTACCTAAGTATCGGGGGTAACAAATATGGTTTTGTTATTGTTGATGACTATTCCCGTTTCACTTGGGTATTTTTCTTGCATGACAAGTGCCAAGTTCAAGAGAAGGTGAAGATATTTGTTAGAAGAGCTCAAAAGGAGTTTGGTCTTCCCATCAAGAAAGTGAAAAGCGACAATAGGACCGAATTCAAGAATACTCTAGTTAAGGAGTTTCTTGATGAAGAGGGCATCAAGCATGAGTTTTCAACTTCATACACCCCTTAACAAAATGGTGTAGTAGAGAGGAAGAACCATACACTCATTGACATGGCAAGAACAATGCTAGATGAGTATAAGACGCCATACATCTTTTGGTGTCACTACTAAATTTTGACCCTATTGCATCATGTCCCCTTGCATCGAACACAAATCTGATGCAATAGGTGGCTGCTATTGCATCAATTTTCAAAATACGATGCAATAGGTGGTCGTTATTGCATCGAAAATGAGTTGGATGCGATAGTAATTCATGTCGATGCAATAGGTATGATCTATCGCATCATTTCGAACATGGGATGCAATAGGTAGAAATTATTGCATCGGACACATTTGGTTGCGTTAGTATTGATTTTTTGATGCAATATGTAGGTGGTATTGCACCGGTTTAGAATATGGATGCAATTAGGAAGTACTATTGCAGTGGATTTGTGTCTGATGCAAGGTCACCTTGCGACTGAGTAGCTTGCTGGTGGGACCACGTGTAAGTTATTTTTTTGAAATAAAATTGACTAACTTGAAAAAAAACATCTTGCGACTACCTAGCTAGCTAGTGGGACCACATGCAAGTTAATTCTTTTTTAAAATAAAATTGAGTAACGTGAAAATAACACCTTGTGACTACCTAATAAGTGAATTGCTAAATTTAAGAAAAATGACATGTCTAAAAAGTGAATTATTAATTATTTTTTTTTTAAAAAAAATAACAGCTAGGACCACGTCCAAGTGAATTGCTAGTTGGTGGGACCACGTGTAAGTTAATTCTTTTTTGGAATAAAATTGACTAACGTGAAAATAATAACACCTTGTGACTACCTAATAAGTGCATTGTTAATTTAATGAAAAATGAGAAGTCTAATAAGTGAATTGTTAATTATTTTGAAAAAAATAACAACCAATGTGAGGGGCAGAGGAGTCAAACCTGTGCCCTTAGGATTGTCCAAATCATGGACAAACCACTAGTCTAGTTGCATGTTGTTGCATGGACTAGTATATTTATTCTTTTATACTATTATCTAATCATGTTTTGACTTTGTATGTGTATTTACGTAAGGAACATCTATTTTGTGCGTGCCATACCTAAACAATATATAAAATACGGAATATATGTATTATATATAGTAGTAAATAAATGTATATTATATATTGATGAAGTATACACATTGATATGGTAATACGGCGGGAGCGGCCTGATGGGCTCCGCTTGATGGGCCTGGCTGCCTGGATACCAGAACGCAGAGGGATATGCTCGTCTGCTCGGTACCTATCCGGCCGTCTCTTTGTGTGCGCGTTCCGTGAATACGCGTGGCCGATCTACACTCCTTCGTATCCCCGTACTGCATGTGTTGTGCGGAGTGCGGACGTGCGGCTGCGGCGGGCCGGCGACAGGCACCGGACGACGAGCGACCAGGGACTACGAGCGATAGCATAGTTGAGTGCAGGTATACGTCTCCGGTCTCCCTATTAGCCTGCTCGTTTAGTCAGGTCAGGTTTCTTTTGTGTCTCTCAATCTCTTCCAGTCTGAACGCCCTGACTCGTGCAGAACTCTGTATGTCATTTTTTTCTCCATATAGTTGGGTTTTGCAATTCATATACTCATCTATAGACATGTTATATTTATAGCGGTTAAAAAAATTTTAGACAACAGACTACTATATCTCCAAATTATGGCAACGCTTGGCTAGATGCTGACGCGACTATTTATGGCGGTGGCCTTTATAAACTCGCCACACCTAGAAACTATTTCTGCCTCCGTAGTAGATGATGGAAATAAAATTCATGGTGAACACCTAAGTTGTTGGAGTTTTTTCATATATATGTTTGTTTTTTTTCTTTTGTTATGCTTGAGATAAATATTACTGTTCTTGCTGCGTGTTGAAATAAAGTGCTGCCCTAATTTTCTATTTTTGTTACAATATTAATTGGTAGCAGTAGGTTGTTACAATCAATCATATTGCTATTTACTTTGCATTTGTTTCCAATCCGTAGCATGTTTATTTATCTTTGCGTGTGTTTGTCAGGTCTTCGAATCAATGTCACACCAAGGTAGTAGTTGGAAGCGGCTGGATAAGGCATCTGCAGAGTGGTAACAAGGATTAACAGATTATCTTGATAGCACCTTCGGAGGCAGCTCTAAAGGAGGAACGGCACCATGTCCATGTTCAGCACGTCGTTCCATGTCATTTAGAAAATGGTCGGATGTTCAGAAGCATTTGCTTCGGAAAGGTTTTGATGAAAGCTTCATCCGAGAGCAGGAAAGTATATGTGAAGGTTCGACTATTGATGATGATGATGATGTTGATGATAGGGCTGGTACCACAGAATTGTTACATTCTTTGATCAGGGGTACTATACGTGGAGAAATCGATGAGGAACAGCCAAATGAGATGGCAAAGAAGTTTTTTAAATTGCTACAAGAGGCCAAGGAGTTGTTTCCAGGCTGCACGGAAGCTACCCAGGTGTCTTTCATTGTCAAAGTGTTTCAGATGAAGTGCATGTTTGGTTGTAGTAATGCTTGCATGGAGTACGTACTTGGGCTGTTCTTACTTATTCTTCCTAAAGGACACTGCCTCCCAGATAGTATGGAGAAGATCAAAAAGGTTGTTAGAGATCTTGGTCTAAATTATGAAAAGATAGATGCATGCTATAATGATTGTGTGTTATTTAGAGGGAAAGAATATGAGGGCATGGATAATTGTCCAAAATGTGGTGAGACAAGGTGGAAGCAGTCTAAAGAGGTACATGATGTTGGCAGTAGTTGTGGCTCAAAAAAGGGTGTTCCACGTAAAATCCTACGGTACTTCCCACTGATTCCACGGCATAGCATAAACAACCTTTTCTAACTGAGCGGAGTCGCCGAAGAGGAGACTAAAATGTGTGAGGCATAGCATAAACAACCTTTTCTAACTGAGCGGAGTCGCCGGAGAGGAGGAAGATGACGGGCGTGACGAGAACTCCGACGGCGGCGCGGCGAGGTGAGTGCGTGCGTGCGGTGCAGTGGAGCAGTGCGGCGCGCGGCGAGGATGGGCGAGGACGCGCGCGTGGGCTAGGGTGGTGGCGCGCGATGCAGGCGGGCACGATGGCGCTGGGCGCTGGTGCGCGGCGACGTTAGGGTTAGGAAATCAGCGGAGCGGTTGCGCGGCGAACGGACGGGAGGAAGAAATTTAGATGCAGGCCCCGATGTCAGTCAGTTAGAAATTTAGTGCGCTTCGAACTTCCCTGACCGGACGCGCCGATGTGGTTCTCCTGACGCTTCTGTAGCGTCCGGTCTCCTCCAGAAAGAGAACAGAGAGCACCTGGAGCCATCTGATGCGTCTGGTGTAGATGACTGGACGCTTAGAGGAGTCCGGTGTCGTGCTGTCCTTCTCCTGCCTTCGGTCGGACGTCAGCCTGTGGAACGAACGGACGCACAGGCGCGTCCGGTCAGTTTAAACGGCTAATTTCTGCAGCGGTACTGTTTCAGCTTGTAGTGTTGTGACCGGCGCGTCCGGTCGTGTGGAACACAGCGTCCGGTCATGTCATTAGCTTGTAGTTTGGTTTAACTTTTCGAATTCAACGTGTTTTTTAACAATTTATGTTTATCTTTTTAAATTCAAGATTCCAACAACATTTATAAAATTTTGAAAACAATTTCTGTCGTGGTTACTATATATTGTTGTCGTCATCCATTTACTTGCCCTGTCATTTCCAACAACCTAATATGTATGACTCATCTCATGTACTACCACGTCATGTGTCACCAAGTTTCCGATCATGTCCAGCTAGTACCTAATTGTCATATGTCACCGAATTTCCGATCGTGTAGTGAACTTGATGCATCCTTCGAAATCATGTACTATCATTTTATTATTTTTCTAAATATGATGTAATTATCTTAAAATTATAAAATGTAAAAAAAATAAATCGCACAACTATTAGAAAAAGTACAAAATAAATCACACAAATACAAAAATGAATCATGTAATTAGATTAGTTTATTTGTTAATTATTTTTACACCGTGCATCGCACGGGCATATATCTAGTTATATATTGCATCGCACGGGCATATATCTAGTTATATATTATAGTTATTAAAACTATTTTAAAACCTTTTTACAATTTTCTATACTTTCTCTTTATTTATTTCACATCAGGAATAGTCTTTTATTTATTACTTTTTTTTGTTATTGTGCGAAACCTGGCGCTCAAAATTGAATCCGCGAAAACTTTCGGCAGCGCGCGCCCTCGTCCCGCGAAAAAACACCGGCTGCTAATTACTCTCCCTCCCTCCCTAATACAGAGCGGTTTATATTCCTATCCTAATCTAATCTGCATCACGGCAGAAGAGGAGCCGCCGCCCCCAACCTAGCGGTACGCATCTTCTCCACTCCGAGGCGCAATGGAGAAGACCGCACGCGCGCCGTCGTCATTTACTACCGGTAGGTCGCCGTCGCTGCAGCCTCCGCGGAGGCCGCCTACCAGGAGGTCGCCGTCGCTACAGCCTCCGCGGAGGACGCCTACCACGAGGTCGCCGTCGCCGCCGCCTCCGCCTCGGCGGAGGCCGCCTACTAGGAGGTCGCCGTCTCCTCCGTCCAAGCGGTTGCCGCCTCCTCCCTCCAAGAGATCGCCATCTCCTCCGTCCTGCAGGAGGTTCTCCACACGGTCCAGCACCAGCCCTGACGGTGTCATAGACACACCTCATCGTCGATAAGATGGACCCGAGAAGCAAAAAGATGACGAACCCAGGTAATTGAATTCTATTACTAGAATTTATGTTAATTAATTGAACTACTAGAATTTCTTTTAATTAATTGGTCAGTTAATTAACAGTGTGGATGAGGAATTGGATGTTTGCTATTGTGTAATGTGTGATTGAAAACATGATGTTACAGTCCCTACAAAAATTATGTGACAATTTAGGAATTTAGATATTGGGGAAATTTGAATATGTTACTAGAAGTTTTAACATGCCATATGAAATAATCAGTCCTTTCAGAACACCAACCATATTGATACAATGATGATTTTGCCCACTTCAAAAGAGATAAAGAACATAATAGTATGTCAAACAAAATGTGGCACAATCACAGTTAGATATAAAACATCAGAGATGAAGCCTTGCAATGGATAATAGGTGAAGAAGGTTGCTTGCAGCACTTAGGAGTGTGTGCAAGGTGTTAGTATATTTTACTTAATGGCTCAATTTGTTTTGTCATTCTAGCAACAGTTTGGCATCTTTTTTTTTTCTCGTGGATAAGCCACAAATCCTTTAAGTCTGCACATATGCAATGGTTGCATTAACAACTTCTTTCTATCATGGAAATACACAGGTGTCATTTGATGTGTTATGGTGTGGTTTAGGTTGAGAGGGAGGGAGGGGGCCAGCCAAGCAAGAGAAAGATTTTCCTTCTAATTCCTACATTCCTTTTCTCATGGTAGCCAATGGTATACATAGCCATTATAGGAATCGCTATCACCCCTTATAAGTTATTGTAGGCACATAGCACTTGCAGCTAACAATTTTGACATTGACAAAATGCTATCCACTAAATTTTGACATTTGGCACATTGTTCCTGTCATTGCTCTAACTACTGGCATACACTACGTAGCTTGAACATCCATATATGCTATTTGAGTATGAGTACATTGTTTATTCATTTAACAAGTATACTGTGCATCAATTAATTTATTTTCGACAATTGTAGGAAAACATTCCGAGAAAAGCAGGAGAGATATGGCAAGTACTTATTGATTTCTTGGGGGAACCCAGGACCGTAAACGTGCCATATTGGACCTTGACCGTGCTAAAATTACATTTGCCAACTTATTGAAGTTCAAAGTTAAGATGGGTTATTCTGCGAGGGACTTCATGTACTATATGAAGAGATGTGGCAACGATATGACTTTGTCGGTGCAGCAGCAGTATAGATTACTTAAGAAGATGCATTAGCAATGATAGAAGATTGTATACAAGAGAAGAAAATTAGGATAGCGATTTAGGACACTCGGCTAGATCAGGAAGGAGAATATGCAATCACACCGATTAAGCAACATAGTACACATGAGGAAGTTAGTGGACAAGGAATTCGGGATGAAGACATTGATGCATTACAAGGTGTGGCTCAATAAGCTGCCACAGGATGAAAACAACCCGGTACTAATGTACTAGAAAAATACATCTCAATGATTTTTAGGTACAGTTCTCAAACTTACACTATATATATAACATCTATATATGCATCTTGTAGAATTTAAGGATGACACCCATTTGAATCTTTGTTGCAACATATAAAGAATGGTTGAGGAGGGAAGGGCTTCTTAAAGATATATGTAATCTGATTTTGTTTTATCTTGGCATTAGTGGAAGCCTTAATATATACATATATTTCCAACTCCATTGTAACTGTGTACTTTCACTTTTTTGTATGTGCAGATGCATATTTAGATGATGAAACCATTGAAGAAGACGAAGTGGTGACAATAGCGCAGCACCAATGCAGTTTCCAGCTCATGCTTGTAGGCCAAAGGCCTCTTAGAAAGGTATGCAATGGTTCAAAGTGTTCATACATTACTATAACATAAAAATGCTGATTTATAATGTTAACATACGTTCCATTTTGTAACATCAATTTTACAGTAGGGGTTGGCGACAAGAGAAAGATTGGGTGAGGAACCTTGAAAGGTTTATCGGTCGAAGCTAAGAGATTTAAACTTAGCACTGAGAAACTTAGTATAGATTTCTCATCCACAAAAGGCGGTCCTCTAGGAGATAACTATCGCTCGTTTGTTGATGAAATAGTTCGGTTTACAAGAAAAAGGACTCCACTTATTGGAGTTAAAAAGTGGGGAGATGTCAAGCAGATTGTTAAAGATAAAATAGCACGAGATATAATGGTATGTTACAGTCTTGCTCCCGCATATGATAAATTAATTCTTTGTAATATCTTAATTGTTCACAATTTGTTGTTCATCCCCTTTCTACAGGTTAGGTGGAACATTGAAAACAATGATGAAGAGAAGGCTAGGATATGGAAGATTGCAAAGTATCGTTACAAAGGATGGCGAGCTCAATTCAATGCCACATACAAGGCATACAACAGTTATCATGAAAGAATGAAACATAAGCCAGATGATTTGGACATTGTGGAGTGGCACTACTTGGTGGTGTATTTTGGAAGTGAAAAATTCCAGGTTCCAAGCCTCTGACATATATGTGTTTATTGTCTGTATTTTGTAGTGCAACTAACATATCTGTGTTTATATTAGCGAATGAGCACCACAAACTCTAGCAATTCCCAGCATCGATAGACAATACATCTTACAGGATCAAAACCTTTTTCACAAGTTAGTTTTGAGCAGGTAATGATATGGAACCTAATCTTCTTCTTTTATTTTTTACCTAAATAGTAACAATGTTCAATTTTCACATCTTAGAGAAACACGGATCTTTGGTGAAGAGCGGATGGTTTGACATTTTGAGGAGTACACGCACCAAGGAGGGCCGATGGTCTTTCGATCTTCGCTAAGGAAATATATGTAAGTCCTACTTTGTTCATTAGTACTTAGTGATGTTGCAATTATATATAACATAATTATTATATTGATGGTTGTACATGCCCCGATTGGGTGATAAAAGGTCATCATCTCCTTGTCCTTGTGTTCGGTTTGGCAATTCTATCTTTATGCTATTTTCGGTTTTCGGTTGTGCCACTGTTCTTTTTGGTATAGCAAGTTACGATGAGCCAAATGCTTCCAAACTTTTTCTCGTGGTCTCTGGTAGCATATGCTAGCTGCTGTAATTTTGTAGAGCATTGTTGAGTGTCAAGTGCGACCGGGACTATTGGGACGGACGCTTGATTTCCGCGTCCGGTCAGTGTTGCAGAGTGGCTGTGGTACATTTTTCGACCAGACGCTGAAGAGAGTGCATGACCGGACGCACCGAGACTTGGAGTCCGGTCACGAACAGAGAGTGACCAGAGAGGGTTTTTGCTGAGCGGACGCGTCCGGTGATGAGTGACCTGACGCACATGCGCGTCCGGTCAGCTCAAACGGCTATTTTCTGCTGCTGTACTATTTCAGCTTGTATTGTTGTGACCAGCACGTCCAGTCGTGTGCAACTGCGCGTCCGGTCATGTCATCATCTTGTAGTTTTGTTTAGCTTTTCGAATTCAACGTGTTTCTATCGTGGTTACTATTGTTGTCTTCATCCATTTACTTGCCTTGTCATTTCCAACAACCTAATATGTAGACTCATCTCATGTACCTAATATCATACTTATGCTTTATGTAGTTAAGTTATGTTCTTTAAAGTGATTTGAATAGAGTTGGGCTACTTGGTAAAACGAGTGTCCAGTGATGTATGTTCTCATAACATGTTTTATTCATTTATCTCCAATGTCATACATATCTCTGAAATGCTAGCGTTCAACTGTCCATTGCTTTCTCATAACATGTTTTATTCATTTATCTCCAATGTCATACATATCTCTGAAGTATCCATTTTACCTAATTCTTATTATACTTGAATTGGAACAGCTGTTGCTACTTGCTAAAGTTGAATACACTAATTGTGTTCTTAAATTTAGGAAAGCGCCTTCTCCAAAGTTGCAGAGAGAATTGAGTTGGAAGCTTATGTGATTTCAAAAGAACAAGAAAGGCACATTCTTCATGAAACCTACAAGGAAACCCTTTGGATGCAGGGAGCAGGAAAGGTCCCGGACATGGACACATGGCAAAGTATCCGACCAAGCCAACTTATGAATGAACGAAATGAAGAGCGAGGCTTATGCATCTGCATTAGCAGCAGCAGACCCAACAGAAGAATATTGAGATGCAAGCTGAGGTAGACAAGTTAAAAGAAGCGACTTACCGTTCAAGCCATTTGAGAGGGAGAGCGACAAGGAAAAAATTCAGCAAATTGCAACATCAACTGGAGAGTACAAGTAGCAAGATTAGAGAAGAACTAAGGCAAGAGTTTTTTGCACTAATCAAACAATAGAATCAAGCACCGGCTTTGGTACTAATACCACTTCTTAATTGTTACCAACATCATTGTTTTTAGTAAAGCTTGATTGCTAATGTTTCTCCTTATAACTCCAATGCTAGAATCTTTGCACCAACCACAACAACCCCTCAAACTGCTGAAACTTGACCACTCATCCTTCGAATTCACAACCAATGCTCTTTGGTATTGAAAATATGGTTAGTAGAAATGAAGGTGCTGATTTAAGCGCAGGTATTATTTTTTTGATGAATGCAAACTGCAATGTAATGGATACCTACATTTAATAATCGACATAATGTGTGAATCTTTTTTTTTAAATACAAAGGCTGCTGTTAGTGCAAATGAAGTTGCAAATTCAGCATGTGTACTATTTTTGATAAATGAAAAGCTGTAATGTAATGAAAAAGGATACCTACATTTAATCTTGAGGTAATGTGTGCATCTTTTTTAAAATGAAGGCTGGTACAGAATCTGCTATTTGGGCATACATAATGCACCTTCTAATGGGCCTCTTTGTTGTTCCCACTCCTAGCCAAGGACCGAACAAGTGCAAAAGGTAATATACTTCAAAAATATCACTGTACTTTAACATGATTCTTAGAATTGCTAAGTGGTGATTGCTCCTTCAAATCTTCTTGTTTTTTTTGCATGTGAGAAGATGGTGAATTAGTGAGCAATAAGACGAGTATCTAACCTAGTCGCCTCACTCGCAGCAATGCCAACAGATCACTTTTCCCAAATGACAAAGCCAGTAATGAGTCTTTGAAGTTTATTACTTCACATACACTGAGGAATAATGCTGCGAGTAAAAAGCGAGTTTTGAGAAATAAATGAGGAAAGGTATGAGCTCAAAATCTTATACATGAATCAGGTGTCATTTTAAGTTGTTGTCCAGATTATTAACATGAACTTTGTTCACTTATACATGAATCATGTGTCCTTGCTGCTGCTGCTGTAAATTTTGCAAAGAAATACATGAAACTTGATAAGTTTTGCAGCGAGAGCACAGAAAAGTTAAACATGTCCTTGCTGTTGCTCCTGCTAGCATTCCAATTTTGATTAGATAGTGAACAGCTTTAACTGACAGTGTCAAGCTGCTGTAGAGTGTTGCTTTCCACACCGGTGGGATTGGTGAGTTCTAGTAGTGCCATGACCCGGTTGGATTGGTCCATGTGCCTATGCTGCTACTAGTCTTTGAGGACTTCATTTTAGTGATGCTACTTTGCAATGAACAACTGATGTTTGGCTAGATGGTACTGCAATCATTAGGATTTTGCAAGTTACTGATTTTATTCCCTAGATGGTCTTACTGGATTCTAGTGTTATGCTCAAACCTGCAGAGAGTGTCCAATGTTAATCAACTCCCCTATTCTCATGTAAGCATGAGTAAAACCTTGATTAGCATCTACCATGCTGTCTATGTTTGATTCCAACTGTGTGATCAACTGTATATATTACTAATGCATGTCATTTTGACTTTTTCAGGAAGATCAACCTTGAGGGAGTCTTGACAAGCTAAAATGAATCTAATATTGTGCAACGAGAAAGATATCATGTTGATCTGTGCTAAGAGACATGTATTTTTGTTTATGATTGCCTATTTGTAGCATAAGTTAGTGGTTTGTAATGCAGTTCAACTTTCCAATTACCTATTTGGAAATAGGAAGGCATTTGACTTCCTCACATTGTACAAATTATTGAATGCTTATGATCCAAGTTACTAATATGATTGCCTTTTTGTGCCATTGAATTTTGTAATTTTATGAATTTCTGTGCAATGAATCCGATGCAATAATTGGTTGTCCTCCCAATCTCATGTCGATGCAATAGTTCGTATTGCAGCGAATCAAAATGGTGATGCAATAGAACCTCTTGCATCCAACCTCATGTCGATGTAATAGTTTGTATTGCATCCAACCTCGTGTTGATGCAATAGTTCGAATTGCATCAAACATAAAGTCGATGCAATAGTTCGAATTGCATCAAACATAAACTCGATGCAATACTTCGTATTGCATCAAACATAAACTCGATGCAATAGTTCGTATTGCATCGAACCAAAATGGTGATGCAATAGGTTCTATTGCATCGAACCTAATATCGATGTAATATAGTCTATTGCACCGAACGTTGGCCGTTGCAATAGATGTATTGCATCAACATGATTTGGATGCAAAAAACTATTGCATCTCTCAATTTTGATGCAATAGACAACGGACGGATGATGCAATAGCTGCTTCTCGCATCAACCACAAGTAACCGATGCGAAAGGCTATTGCATCAAGACCACTTGCATCGGCTGGCATCAAACGAGAAATTGATGCGACACCGAACTATTGCATCTATTTTAGACCTATAACATCAAAAATTGGCCGGTGCAACAGGGTCAAAATTTAGTAGTGTGTGACGCCGTCAACACCGCTTACCATGCCATCAATCGTCTCTACCTACACAAGAAGTTGAAGAAAACTTCATATGAGCTTCTAACCAGTAACAAGCCTAAGGTGTCTTACTTTAGAGTGTTTGGGTGCAAGTGTTTCATACTTAACAAGAAACCCAAAACCTCTAAGTTTGCACCTAAAGTTGATGAAGGTTTTCTTCTTGGTTATGGATCAAATGAACATGCCTACCGTGTCTTCAACAAAACCTTCGGGAGAGTTGAGATTGCGGTAGACGTGACATTTTATGAATCTAATGGCTCTCAAGTGGAGCAAGTTGATTCAAGTGTTGTAGGAAAGGAGGATCCACCATGTGAAGCAATCAAGCAATTGGCTATTGGTGATATTAGACCACAAGAAGATGAAGTCACTGAAGTGGAGATTCCTCAAGTTGCTGCTGCACCAATTTCTGTTGACGTACCTGATGCTAAACAGCAGCAGACCCCTGCTATAACACATGCACGTGGTAGTGCCACACCTAAGAGTGGCAGTGCCGCACCTATATAGTCAGCAGGAGCTGATTTGACTCCAGCTTGTGGACAAAACCTACAACCCATATTTGAGCAAGAAGATGATGAAGGTCCAGAAGATGAACTAGAGGCCATTGAGCATCTGAGGCTAAGGCAAATAATACAACAGGATCATCCCGTTGACAACATCCTTGGGAGTCTTCGAAAGGGGGTAACAACTCGTTCACATTTAGCAAACTTTTGTCAATATTACTCGTTTGTTTCCTCTTTGGAACCTCTTAAGGTAGAATAAGCACTTGGAGACCCGGATTGGGTGATGGCCATGCAAGAAGAACTCAATAACTTTGAAAGAAACCAAGTGTGGACCTTAGTGGAACGACCCAATACCAATGTCATTGGCATGAAGTAGGTTTTCCGCAACAAGCAAGATGAGAATGGAGTGGTGACAAGGAACAAAGCAAGATTGGTTGCTTAAGGTTTCACTCAAGTAGAGGGCTTGGACTTTGAAGAAACATACGCACCGGTGGCAAGACTTGAAGCAATTCGAATGCTTCTAGCCTATATCGCTCATCACAACTTCAAGCTATACCAAATGGATGTGAAGAGTGTATTTCTCAACGTCCCTATTCAAGAACTTGTCTATGTTGAGCAACCACCAGAATTTGAAGATCACAAGTTTCCCAATCATGTCTACAAATTCCAAAAGGCGCTCTATGGGCTTAAGCAAGCACCAAGAGCATGGTATGAATGCATTAAGGAATTCTTGCTTAAACAAGGCTTTGAAATAGGCAAAGCCAATCCTACCCTTTTCACTCACAAAGTTGGTAAAGATATATTTGTGTGCCAAATATATGTCGATGACATAATATTTGGTAGTACTAATCATTTTTTTGTGAGGAATTTAGTAGGATCATGACCAAGAGATTTGAGATGTCTATGATGGGTGAATTAAAGTTCTTCCTTGGATTCCAAATCAAGCAAGTGAAGGATGGAACTTTTATTAGCCAAACGAAGTACACCCATGATATGCTCAAGAAGTTTGACATGGTGAATGCCAAGCCTATCAAAACTCCCATGCCAACCAATGGACATTTAGATCTTAATGATGACATGAAAGCCGTGGATACTAAGGTATATCGCTCCATGATCGGCTCTCTACTTTATTTGTGCGCATCTAGGCCCGATATTATGCTTAGTGTGTGCATGTGTGCTAGATTTCAAGCTAACCCAAAAGAGTGCCACTTAGTGGCCGTTAAGAGAATCTTGAGATATTTAGTACACACTCCTAACCTTGGCTTATGGTATCCTAAGGGCTCTAAGTTTGATCTACTTGGGTATTCAGATTCCAATTACGCCGGTTGCAAAGTAGATCGAAAAAGCACCTCAGGGACATGTCAATTCCTTGGACGGTCCCTAGTGTCTTGGAGTTCTAAGAAGAAAAATTGTGTAGCCCTTTCCACCGCCGAGGCCGAGTATGTTGCAGCCGGTGCATGTTGTGCTCAATTACTTTGGATGAGGCAAACCCTTCTAGATTTCGAATGTCACTTCACCAAAACCCCACTCTTGTGTGATAATGAAAGTGCAATAAAGCTCGCAAACAATCCTATAAGCCACTCAAGAACTAAGCACATAGACATCCGATGTCATTTCTTGAGAGACCATGAAACCAAAGGAGATATCGAAATTCACCATGTGAGCACCGAAAAACAACTAGCCGATATCTTCACTAAGCCTCTCGATGAGTCAAGGTTTTGTGCTTTGCGTAGTGAGCTAAATATACTTGATTCTCATAACGTGGTTTGAACTATAGCACACCTTGATTGATGAACTAGCATGGATAGAAGAAATGAATTGCAAAGGTTTAAATATTGTGCTTCAAAATGATTTATCATAAGAAACAAGTGCATTATGATCATTATTTGTATTGATTATTTGCTGCTGATCATAGTGTGCTTGAGATATGTGTCCATATCCTATATATATATATATAGCTATTTAGTTAGTAGCTATATCTTGCTGGTCTGGGGAGTGTGGCTGTGCCGCGCCTGCCTTGCGACAGCGCCGTGTGTGGCGAGCGACAGTGCCGCACTTTGAATTCCAATTGGAATTTGGCCCACGACAGTAGTTACCGTGGGGGTCCATTTTCTTGCCTCTTATTTCACCCTTCCCTAGGGTAACCCTCTTCCTCTCCTCACCTTTCACCCAATGCCGTCGCCTCTCCCCCCTCTCTATCTCTCTCACGCGATAGCGCCGCCGCCACCTCTGGCAATGCAGCGCGCCGTCCACCGGTTCCCTCCCTCATCACCGGTGATCATTGAAGCTCTTGGACGGAGCCATTCTCTCCCTTTCCTCCTCAATCCACGAGAATCAAAGGTGAAACCCTAATCCACCTTGATCTATGCCATGGAGTTCTATTTTGAGTAGAAAATGGTTTCTAGTGGCTGCATGATTAGGATAGAAGCAAGTTTGATGGATGAATTGAATCAAAAGACAGATTCATCGGTTGAGCTTCATCTATACCCGCGATAGTGCTGCATGTTGGGTGCGGTCGTGCCACACACAACAGCAAGAATATGCAAATCCAGATGTTGTTCCATCGATGATTCTCTGTTTTAGTTGGATTTGTGCACCATATTTGTTTCTATCTTAGACATGTAGCTACTTTACCTATATTGTAGACAACTTCATGTATTTTATTAGGTCTACTCATTCTGAGATTGTCTAGTGATTTAGAAGAATGGTTGTGAAATAGTCTAAATAGTTGAGAAGAAATAAATCATGAGAGAGGTAAAGCACTAGGTGCGGTAGTGCCGCACCCCCTGACCCGGATTGGTTCAGGGTGCTTTCCTAACTTGAGATTTGAATCATCTCATCTATCCAGAATATTTTACAAGTGTTCCCCTATGGCCTCGTGTCCTCCACGGATGCGTACGCTCGGGGGATCCAAAGAACGCTGGTGACATCCCCCCTCACATCCGAATTCATGGGTATGGCGAGCTACGCTCCCGCCGCTCTCCACGAGCTCCCAGATGATGAGGGTGAGAGCGACGGCTCTAGCATCGATGATGTGGCACCTCACCACCGTCCCTCCCGGGAGTGCGCTATGGCAGACGCTCTGGGACAGCCGCGGGTGGTTGTGGAATCTACGCAGACTCACACCCCTCCGGACCCACGTGTGGGGGTCCTCGCGTCTGGCAAGCGCACACCGAGGAATTACGACAACAGCGGTAGAACCAGCCACCGCCTGCACCGGCGCATTCGGCATAGCACGTTGCGCCCCATGCGCATGACCCATCCGGTGGCGCCCGGGGTCACGCCTGCCAGGTTCAACATGACATCGTGAATGAGGGGAACGATCCTCCATAGTTTGCTCGGGCCAGCAAGAACATTGCTGCTGCGGCGATGCTTCTACGCGGCGTTCCTGAGCCCGTCGACCCCCGGGAGCGGGAGGTCTATCGGAACCTCCAGGTTCTGGTAGAAGCCACCGCCGTTCAATAGGCGGAAAGCTCCGCATCACGACTCTGACACGCGCCCTCTCTCCCCATTGGGGGAATGGGGACACGCCAGATGGATCACTCCATCTGCTCGTCGCTTCAGCCGCCAGGTGCAGCCTAGGGGGGTGGTAGCCACACCATGGTCCGACCTGGCGCCTGCTCCATACCGACCACCGGTACACGAGTGGCCCGGTCTGCACTAGGATGCTCGCAGCATCGTCAGCAACAGGCATTGGGCTTGGCACGATGATGATGTCCACCGGGCGGCGGCAAGAGCAGGCGCCATAGATCCCGGCCAAACCATCGAGGGGAGCGGTGAAACGCGCCCCAGGCACGGTCACTGACCGGACAACTAAAGTCCTAGCCCTAAGGGTCCGGGGCCGCGGGCCTTTGACCGGTGTATTCGGAGAGTGCCATTCCCACAACGCTTCCGATCACCCACCAACATCACCAAGTACACCGGGGAGACAAACCCCGGCATTTGGCTCAAAGATTTTCGGCTCGCCTGCCAAGCCGGAGGGGTGGATGATGTCTATTTCGTCATTCAGTATCTCCCCATCTGTGTGGGGGACATGTTTGGGCATGGCTTGAATTCCTCCCACATGATAGCATCCGCAACTGGGCGGACCTCAAGAGGGTCTTCGTCGGAAATTTCTAGGGGACGTATGTCCACCCTAGGAACTCCTAGGACCTCAAGAGTTGCCAGTAGGAGCCCAGCGAGTCCCTGCGAGACTACATCCGCAGGTTCTCCCAACAATGAAACTCCCTCCCTCATGTCGTCGACGCTGACGTCATTAGCGTGTTCCTCTCTAGGATGGCCTGCGAGTCCCTAATCCACAAGCTTGGATGCCTGAAGCCCCGTACCACCCACGACCTGCTCGACGTCGCCACTAACCACGCCTCCGGCGAGGAAGTAGTTGGAGCAGTCTTTAATGGAGGCCGGGACAAAGACAAGGCCAAGCGCATGGACCGAGATGAGGGCCCCTCCACATAGAGGGGCAAGAAAAATAAAAAAGATCGGCGCCTGTCGGACAACACCACGTTGGTTGCCGCGGCTGATCGCATGGCCAAGCAGTCCCAATAGGGACTGCCTAACCACTTCAACAAACTCATGGACTGTCCATGCACCAACCACGCCTACCCCGCTAAACACCTCTACAAGGAGTGCGAGTTCCTCAAATGTTTCCTACGATAGGCCAGCGGGGCGAAGGAAGGGGACGGCAAAGAGGCGGCAGCCAAAAAAGGGGCCACGACGGGCAAGAACGGGGATGGTTTCCCCGACGCTGATGAATGCATCATGATCTTCGGCAGATCCGATGCCATCTGGTCCAAGCACCAGCACAAGGTTCGCTATAGAGAGGCATGCACCACCGAGATGGCCGTCCCCTCCTTCCTCAGCTAGTCGGAATCTCCGATTACCTTCAATCAGAGGGACCATCCCTCCCACATCGCAAGACCAGGACGCTACCCGCTCATTGTTGACCCCATCATCCGCAAGAAGCGCCTTACCATGGTGCTGATGGACGGAGGCAGCGGCCTCAACATCCTATACATCGACACCCTCAATGCCATGCGCATCCCCCTATCGGAGCTCTGCCTGGCGGGCTCCCCCTTCCACGGGGTAATCCGGGAGCGTAGGCATACCCGCTCGGACAGATCGATCTACCCATGACATTCGGCAGCCGAGCCAACTTCTGCTCGGAGGTCCTCACCTTCGAGGTGGTGGACTTTCTAGGGTCCTACCACGCCATCTTGATGCGGCCATGCTACGCAAGATTCATGGCAATCCCCAACTACACCTTCCTCAAGCTGAAGATGACGGGATCGAACGGCATCATCACCATGAGTAGTGCCTTTTTGCATGCCTTCGTGTGCGACAGTGAGCACTATGAGCTCGCCACTACGGTCATCAACTCATCCGAGCTCCCGTGGCTCAGGGAATCATCGGCCCCGGCAGTCCCAGACTACAACAAACCAACCTCCTTAGCGGCCTTCCGTCTTCTCGAGGAAACCAAGGTGGTGGGAATCGACCCCACCAACCCAACCAAGACGGTTCGGATCAGGACCCAGCTCCCGGCCAAATAGGAATGCGAGCTCGTTGACTTCCTGTGCGACAATTGCGATGTCTTCGCATGGCAGCCTTCTGACATGCCAGGCATACCGCGGGAGGTCACCGAGCACACACTGCGCCTTATCCCAGGCTCAAAGCCCGCCAAGCAGTGCCTACGTCGCTTTGACGACGAGAGGCACAGGGCCATAGGCGAAGAGATCGCCAAACTCCTGGCAGCCAGATTCATCAGAGAGGTATTCCACTCTAACTGGCTTGCCAATCCCGTTCTTGTTAAAAAGAAGACCGGGAAGTGGAGAATGTGCGATGATTACACTGGCCTCAACAAAGCATGTCCAAAGGATCACTTTCCTCTGCCACGCGTAGACCAGATAGTCGTCTCCACCTTGGGTTGCGAGATCCTCTCCTTTCTGGATGCCTACTCGGGCTATCACCAGATCGCGATGAAAGAGTCTGATCAGCTCACAACCTTGTTCATCACCCCATACGGTTCGTACTGCTATGTAACCATGCCATTCGGCTTGAAGAACGCTGGCACCACCTACCAAAGGTGCATGCAGCAATGCTTCGCCAACCAAATCGACCCGCTCGATTAGCCTGACCAAACCGAGCGGCCAAGGCCAACGATCGCCATCTATGTTGATGACATAGTGGTCAAGACAGTTCAAGCCTGTGACCTGATCGCAAACTTGGCCGCAACATTCACGAACCTCCGAAGGTTCAACATCAGGCTGAATCCTAAAAAATGTGTTTTCAGGGTTCCAAAGGGGAAGCTGCTAGGATACATTGTGTCCGAGCGTGGCATCGAGGCCAACCCCAAAAAATCATGGCTATCTCCAACATGGGTCCCGTACGCAACATCAAGGGTGTGCAAAGGCTCACCGGCTGTCTAGCTACCCTAAGTCGATTCATCTCCTGGCTCGGCGAATGAGGGATGCCACTCTACAAGCTCCTCAAAAAGACGGACACTTTTGTCTGGACTACTGAAGCCCAGCAGGCCCTGGAGAGCCTCAAAGTGTCCCTAACGTCAGCCCCGATCCTCGTCGCTCCCGAACGAGGGGAACCCCTTCTCCTCTACATCGCGACCAACAACCATGTGGTAAGCGCCGCGTTGGTTGTCGAAAGGGAGGAGCCAGGACACCAACTTAAGGTCCAGCGGCCCATATACTTCATTGCCGAAGTACTCACCGACCCCAAGGTCTGGTACCACCAGGTGCAGAAACTCCTATACGCCGTGCTAATGGCAACCCGGAAGCTCCTGCACTACTTCACCGACCATGAAGTCGTGGTCGTCACTTCATACCCACTCGGGGACATCATCCGCAACTACAACGCCGTGGGATGGATCTCTAAGTGGGCACTCGAACTCAAGGGCCATGACATGAGGTACATCCCCTGTACCGCCATTAAATCTCAGGCTCTCACAGATTTTGTCGCCGAATGGATAGAGGTACAGCTACCGACCCCGGACGTCACCCATGAGTACTAGACGATGTACTTCGACGGGTCCGTAATGGCGCCCGGCTCAGGGGCTGGAGTGGTTCTGATCTCCCTAGATGGAAGTAGGCTCCGCTACGCCATCCGCCTCCACTTTTCAGCCTCAAACAACGCTGGGAATATGAGGCCCTTATCAATGGACTACGCATCGCCATTGAGTTCGGTGCTACGTGACTCTACGTTCGCGGCGACTCGGAACTGGTCGTTGATCAGGTCATGAAGGAGTCCTCCTACAAAAGCCCCCTCATGACAGCATACTGCCAAGAGGTGTGCAAGCTCGAGGACAAATTCCAGGGGATCGGGCTACATCACGTCCCTCGAAGGGACAACGATGTCGCCGATTTCCTTGCAAAATTGGCCGCCAGGCAGGATCCTTCCCTAAGCGGGGTCTTCATCAACGACATCCACAAGCCGTCCGCCTACATCCTGGAAAGTCTGATCTAGACACACCCCGACGCCCAGCCAGTGCTTGGGGGCTCCAACCCCAACGTCAAGCCAGTGCTCGGGGGCTCTGATCCCAGTACCTCTATGACGACGTCACCCATGAATGTCGCCGTATTGGCACTCGATCAAACCGACTGGCGAGTGCCGCTACTCGCCTACCTCCTCGAGGATTTCCTCTCGCCTGAAAGGACTAAAGCCCGATGGATCGCTCGACGCGCCAAGACCTTCGTCGTGATCGGTGATGAGCTCTACAAACGGAGTCCATCTAGGGTACTCATGAAGTGTATCCCTACCAACCAGGGGAGGCAGCTCCTCCTCGTGGTCCATGCCGAGATTTGCGGACATCACGTGGCCCCAAGGTCGCTGGTCAGAAAAGCCTTTCGCCAAGGTTTTTACTGGCCCACCGCGCTACTAGATGCAGAGGAGGTCATCCACAGGTGTGAAGGATGCCAGTTCTACGCTCGGCAAACCCATTTGCCGGTATAGGAGCTCCAAACCATCCCCATCACCTGGCCATTCACGGTCTGGGGACTCGACATGGTGGGACCCCTCAAGAAGGGCCATGGCGGTTTCACTCACCTACTCGTAGCAGTCGACAAGTTCACCAAGTGGATAGAGGCCAAGCCCATCACCAACATCCGCTCGGAGGAGGCACTCAAGTTCTTCCTCGACATCATCTACCGGTTCAGCGTTCCTAACTGTATCATCACTGACCATGGGACTAACTTCACTAGAAAGAAGTTCCTAGACTTCAGCGATGGATACGGCATCAGGATCGACTAGGCTTTGATCGGACATCCATGAACTAACGGTCAGGTCGAACGTGCCAATGGCATGGTCCCCCAAGGACTTAAGTCACACATCCTCGACCGACTCAACAAGTACACCGGGCGATGGGTCATAGAGGTCCCAATGATCCTCTAGAGCCTAAGAACGAACCCAAACTGATCCACAGGGTTCACACCCTTCTTCCTGTCCTACGGAGCTAAGGCAGTATTGCCCTTCGACCTCGACCACGGTGCCCCAAGAGTGAAGGCTTTCGACCGTGACCGAGCCACGGAGGCTCAACAAGACGCAGTCGACCTGCTCAAAGAGGCCCATGAGATGACCGTCATCTGCTCCGCTCGCTACCAACAAACCCTCCGCAGGTACCACGAAAGGAAGATCAGAGGGAGGATACTTCAAGTCAGCGATCTCGTACTCCGGAGGGCCCAATCGACGAAGGAAAAACACAAGCTCTCTCCACCATGGGAAGGGCCCTATACGGTGACTAAAGTAATCCGACCGGGCGCCTACCGACTGGAGGACAACAACGGTAATGTTCTCACCAACACTTGGAACATTGAACAGCTACGTCGTTTTTTCCCCTAAATTTGGTCTAACCGCTTTTTTAACACATGCTCCTGTAAAAGCGCCCAGCCCGAACACTTTTAGCCTGGGTCGCTCGGGGGCTCCATAAGGGTACAATATTGAATATTACCTCTCTTTTTTTTTACTATCACATGATAAACAACTTTGTCCCCGAACGAAAGCACATTCCATTCCTTTGATTACCCTACGTGACTCTGTTCTTACTCCCAACCGAACGCACCCCGCCATGACCTACGGTTACAAGCAACCGAGCCCCACGGGCCATGCCCAGGCTCTTAACAGCTGCAGCCTATGGAACTAAAGGGCAGGTGAGAGAGACAAAAGTTATGCAAGGATAAAAACAAGGAATGGATATCGTGGTTCTATCACAAAAGCAGTACTGATGTATTCATTGATACAAAAAACTGTTCACACGGGGACTCACCCACAAACTCAACTATTATATTTTCTACTACTACAAATACTACTACGGCCGCCCAACGACATCGCCTGAACGCCAAAGGAGAAACCACGGCACATGACGCTGGACATAACCACAACCGCTGGTGCCCCGCCCGGTTCCACTCCCTCAACTTTGGCTAGTGCAACGGGTACCTCAAGGGACCCGCTCGGTTCCGCTCCCTCGACTTCGGCAAGCGCAATGGGTACCTCAAGGGTGTCGCACCCATAGATGCTCAGCAGAAGAGCATGGAGCTCCTAACCTTCTCATGCAGTCGAGGTAGCTCCTGGGTAGGGGCGCTGCTACCGAGGTATGGCCGCCATGGCTGGAAGAAATCTCATCAAACTTTATGAACTGGCCAACCTGAGCAGCTGCAGGCACGGAACCCTCCACCGGCATGATCCTGAGCAACTTCCCCTCGGACAAAGCTCGCCCAGTGAAGATCCACCGGAGAAAATCCACACATGGCTCCATCCCAAAGAAGGCCTCACAGATTAATCCAGCACTACCCGCGGCAGTCTCCAGTTCAACATCACGCTCCGGGTTCACGAAAGGATCTATAAGTTCTCCCCCTCGCTCACCCCCTCTCTCACTTAGGAACCACCGTGGCATACAGGTACTCTCGGTGAGAAAGAAGAAGGAGGAGAGACAATAGTTGGAGAACAGGCAAAGGACTACGACGGAGAGCCCTCTCCCTCCCCCTATTTATGGAAGAAACGCGGCAGCCGAAGAAGGGCAAAAGATCAGAGCGTAAAACTCTCCCCCTTTCCCAATTCAATGCGGATGGGAAACGATGGCACATGCCCTGACCAAAGGGATGCGCACTGACCGATGAAACAATGCCGGGTCAGATGGAACACCGCCTGGTGAGACGAAAACGTGGCCTAGGTATGGCCCACCACTATCGCACGACCGGGTGTGAAAACTAAAGCGTCACCACACGCAGGCAGCTATCTGCATCCCCAGGCGGGACTTGTAAAAACCCAAAATGGGATCTCCATCGGGAGAGACCATCGGGCTTCCTAAGTCGATGGAACGGCTCAGAAAGACACAACGAGACACAGGTAGGAAGCGAAGGGACACCCCATGTAGGCCATAATGACTCCATCACGAACGACGAGCACGGGTCCCGATCGTACGTTTCCGACTGAAGCTCTCCAAACCTCGTCACTCAAGTCATCAAGGTGAACACTACCAACCCCCTCTATTTTCTTTATAATCATTTCATACATCCATGCGCGCATTCATTCCATATGCCCGCGCCTCCCAGACGATTCGGGCCCTAAACCGCCCGGGGGCTCGGGAACTAAGCATCGCACGTGCAGCAAAATGCACCACAACGCTCCGTGTTGCGTCACGAAATGGAAGTTGCCTCATTCGACATGAGCAACAACAGACCCAGGGGAGAAAAACACAGATGAGCCCCGTACGGCCCTCGCCCAGTCTGGCAGACCAGGTCATCTCAAGCTTCTCGTTCAATCCTAAACCTCTCACCAAGCCCACAGAATCTCCATCGAGGGGAGGCCGTTAGGCCACCTGGGTCGGTCTCTGGAATGACCCAGGCATCTGCCAGGTTGCAGGTAAAGGAGCAGTGGAATGTCACAAGAGGGCTATGCCGACCCCGTCACGAACGACGGACCCGGATTCCGCTCGATCATACACGTTAGTGAACTCACCGAGTGCGTCACTCGAGCCCAAGCGATCGGGACAAGCGACAAAACTCAGCCCCTCTAGTTGTGAGGAACCGAGGATGGGGTAACGCACACAACTCACACCGACCCCTACTAAGGCCCGGCAAGGCTCAGGGGCTCAAGACACAAAAAGCCTGGGTCTGCAACCCCAAACTCGCCCCTTCCGACTGCACTCCAAACACCTGGGTCTGTGACCCCGATCTTGCCCCATTTGGCTACACTCTGACTGTGCT
This sequence comes from Miscanthus lutarioriparius, assembly GCA_904845875.1. Taxonomy (NCBI): domain Eukaryota; kingdom Viridiplantae; phylum Streptophyta; class Magnoliopsida; order Poales; family Poaceae; genus Miscanthus; species Miscanthus lutarioriparius. The sequence continues at coordinate 99,713,797 of CAJGYO010000006.1, forward strand.
CCAAACACCTAAGTCTACGACCCCGATCTTGCCCCATCTGGCTATGCTTCGACTGCGCTCCAAACACCTGGGTCTGTGACCCCAATCTCGCCCCATCTGGCTACGCTCTGATTGCCCTCCAAACACCTGGGTCTGCGACCTCGATCTCGCCCCATCCGGCTACGCTCTGACTACGCTCCACGACTCTGACTCACCCGATCCCATGGCGCACATCGACGCCAGGATCAGTGAGCTCCATCTCATCCAAATCCCTTGACTAACTTCCTCGCCCGATCCCACGGCGCGCATCGACGCCAGGATCAATGAGCTCCATCTCGTCCAAATCCCTTGACTAACTTCCTCACTCGATCCCACGGCGTGCATCGACACCAGGATCAGTGAGCTCTGTCTCATCCAATCCCTTGACTAACTGCCTCACCCAATCCCACGGCACACACTGACGCCAAGATCTACGAGCTCCGTCTCAATCCAATCCCCATGCCTAACTGCCTCGGCTGCACAAACGACGCCTTGGTTGACAAAACTCTGTCCCAACTAAAAACACGCACACACGCTCGCTAAACAAACATCCCCTAGATGGTCCTGCCCGAACCGCCCGGGGGCTCGGGGACTACACCCGCGGGTGCGTTCGCGCACACCCACCGATAAAAACCTCCCCCACTGACAACATAGAAAACCCCCCAGACGGTTCTGCCTAAACCGCCTAGGGGATCGGGACCTACACCTGCGGGTGCGCTCACGCGCACCTGCCGTCAAGATAAAAATGTCCTAGACGATTCTACACGAATCACCCGGGGGCTCAGGGGGGTCCTGTCGGGTTCATAAACCCGGGATCCCTCGGGGACCAGCTTCCACGCCATGGCTTGGCCCAAGCAGATAGCATGCAACTCATGGGCCGGCCCAAGTACCTAAGCGCCAGGCCAGAGGAATGATCCAATCTTCGACCAAAAGGTCAGGCCAAGAAGGAACAACGCCTATTTTTTGGCTCCAGCCCACCTCTCCAACCAGAGCGCTCGATCCGGTCGCCAGCCCACCTCTAGACGGCCTCTTCGACCCGAAGGCCTAGCCAAAAGCACTATTTCTGACTCCGACCCTGCACTCTCCGACCAGGGATACGCCCAGCCCCTGCTCACTGCTCTTCTCGGACTGGCACGATCAGAACCGACTGGGATCAATCGACCGGGGATGCCCGCTTGGTAGGGACCAGGAGACATGTAGAGAAAAGTGGGGCGAGCCGCACAAGTCAAACCATGATCCCAGGGACCATACCCTGCATGAAATAGTACTCTACAACCGCCCTAACACAAACAGTATTGTAGGCGCCTAAATTTCCCCTACAGTATTATGGGCACCATTAAACTCCCATACGGTAAGGCTCCCCCGCATGCCTCTGGGCATCAACAGTGTTGTGGGCGCTGGATTTACCATACCGAGTGCACATGGTGAAACTCCTCACATGCCTCTAGGCATCAACAGTGTATGCAGGTACCAACATCTGCCATACCCAGACAAGGACGATGGAACCTCCCATGTGCATCTGACATCCAACAGTGTTGTGGGCGCCTACCATTATCCTGTGCCCGTCGGCGTGGGCAACAAGGCTAGAAGCATTCGTACTCTCTCCCTCTCACTTGTAAGGCCATCCCATTCATCTATAAAGGGGGATATGCCCTCTCCTAGAAAATAGAGCCCTTTAGTTAGAAAACATCAATCAAGTTCACTAGCTCACAACCACAGAACCGCTGGGTTCGGACCTCAAGCACATGCTTGAACACTTAGCTCATAGCGTAGCTCCTGTCGCTCTCAGCCCTTTCGACCAGAGCCGACCAGACCTCTTGTACACCCCATCTTTCTCCTTCTCGTTTGTAACCCCACTGCAAACTTCGAGCACCTAGGCTCCAGAATAAAGTCACTGACAGACTCAAACTGGACGTAGGGCATATTGCCTGAACCAGTATAAACCCTGTGTCATTGAGTGCTAGGCCACCTCCGATCACAACGTATGGCAAAACTACAAATATTTACTAGTTGGTCACTTTCTGTATCGACAACAATAGTCATGGAGATATCCGAAGATGTATACATATATATTCCATAGAATTAAAATGAATGAGACATGACTTAGCTTGCTATCGAGGCACATTCAGACTTGAATCCTCCGTACATGCACGTTGCATGTGTATATACACCCAAAGATGCGAATTAGCCTTGCATGGCACTATAGATCATGCCTCCTCCATGGTAGACTCTGGCGCCATTACGTGCTAGCTGGAACTCCGGTGTCATGTCGTGTAGAGCTAGTGTCGTGGCCTAGGAGTCTGTACTCTGATCGAACAGCATGGGGGCGGATCGATAGAAAGCACCATGGCAAGTTTTTGACAAAGGGCCACCACAAATCGGCGATGATGATGTTTGTTGATGATGAGGGGCGTGAGAGGTTGCCAAGCGCCGCCACGGGTCGACAAGAGACACAGCCGAATCTGGTTGATTTCGTGGAGTTGGATCCTGAAACCATGCATGCATGAGCCTTGCAAGCTCGTCGTGAGCATAGCGCCACCATGCAATTCCATAGTGGAAAGCATAGCGCAGCATCATGATGCACTCCTAACGCCGCCGCTAGCATGCTAGGCATGACGCGTGCTGCTCGGAGATGCACCGTGATCGTTAAAGGATGTCGACTTGATCAGCTGAGCTACCACGAAGCATGTTGATCTTGAGGTACGCCATCTTGTTCGTCATGGAAACAGCATGCACACCCCTACCTGGCACACCAACTATCGATAGAATATTGTCGGCAGCCCTCCTAGGGGTATCCCACAAAGGTAGATTGATCGACAGAGATACGTGTAATCTAGAACAAGAAGGCAACAGAGACACAAGAGTTAGACAGGTTCGGGCCGTCAGTGTGATGTAATACCCTACTCCTGTGGTCTGTTGGTTTGTATTGGTGATCATATGATGTTGCCTGTGATCAGATGCCTTAGGCTAAGCCTAGGATCCATATGGGGATGTCGACTAGGGGACCCCTGCCCCTCCTTATATGCTCTGGAGGGGTAGGGTTAAAAGGAAAGTATCCTATTTGGTATTATACAATGTCTTATTATAGCCTTGCGGTGCACGCCGACCAGCGCCACACGCCGCATGCCATGATCTTGTGGGCTAGGCCACCTCTGATGGTGCAGCCCATGTCTTGTCTTGTGGATACCGGGGGTCATACCCCCACATAGGAGGAGAACTTGGAGAGGGCTAGTCGCGCCATTCCTCCCGGTGCTTGCCCTGATACTCCACCTCACCTTGAGGAGTTTTATAGGAGCTATATCAGAGAGTACTCTGAGGAGGTCATCATGAGGCGTCTTGTTGACACACGTGCTCATCCCGTGCTCAACTATGCAGGAAAGCTAAAGATGGTGGAAGAAGCACGTAAGAACAATCCTTATGAGCAGCCAAAGGATTTGGGAGTGGACTACAGATTTGGGAATGAGTTTCATTCTAACTTTTATGCCTCAGTGATCTTCAACTCCAAGAAGTCCAAGATTGTCAAGATGCAGTACGTTGACTGGGAGGAGATGAAAGGGAAAAATGAGCCTGAGTTTAACAGAGTGATCAAGGCTTGTGAGCTTTTTGGCCTCACTGACATCATGAGCTTCTGGTACAATTGGAATGAGGAAGTGTTAGCCCAGTTTTATGCTACCTTCTTTTATGATATCTACACTATGGCAGAACCTCCTAAATTATAGGGCCCACATGCGCTTGTCACTGTCCAACGACCTTTGGCCTCCATGGACATGTTCCTGGTAACTTAAGAAGATTGTCGGGTGTCCTCGGGGAACCCCGAATCATCCACGATTTCAGAGCAGGATCACATTACAGAGTCATTGCAGTATTACAACATTTATTCAAATATCTACGCCACAGTAAATCAACGGAAGACTTACAATAATATAGTTTACAAACCATTTGTTTCAAACCATACAACTAAGTTCGATAATTATTATAAACCAAAGTAGTGGAGTGGCATTATAACATAATACAAAACACACAATTAAACTGCCCTGCCCAAGGGCCACACATTTACTTATCGTCATCGCACTGAACAACAGTCATGCAGCATGATCCAAAATAGACCTGCTCATGAGCCTCACCTGCAACAAGGGTCAATGAACCCTGAGTACAAAAGTACTCAACAAGACTTAACCGAAATAAAATTTGATAGAACACAGGAATGCAGGCTCAGGGAATCAAGGCATGGCTTAGCAATAATCAAAGTTCTTTTGCGTAAAAGCTCTTTAACAAAATTCTTTATATAACATTTAAACTTCATAAAGATCATATACAAAGCTGACACGATCCGTATTGAGATCATGAAACTTCATATCCAACACTTTCTCAAACCAGCCTCAAGTTCTAGTTATTAATACTACGATGATGAACAGTGAGTTGAGTCTCCATAACCGAGGAGCAACGACGATTCGAACCGATTAAAACCTAGCTGGGGATTCCAGACCACACGACATATGCAGGTCCCCGACTCACATATATCAATCTACCCTCAGATACTCTAAACAAGAACGGGTCCGCGCCACCCGAGAATACAGTGCTCCACCAATCCAGCCCATTGCCACGTGGGTACATGCTATTCCCGCCATCTCTCCACTCCTAGTGTGCGAGTAGCCATTCTCATAATAGAATAGCCAAGTTAAGGCTTACCGGAGTATGTGGTTAGTACTACAAAGTCTCACCTCATGCAATTCAACAACGGTACGGGCCTTAATCGACATAGGCGGAAAGAACCCGCTCACAAGACCTCCATGTCTTGTGGCTCCCGTACACCGAGTCCACCCAGTCTAGATTTATCACTTCACATGCTCATATTTCATGATCACATAAGTAACCAAGCGTAACCAAAGATCCATTTGAAACTTGTAGGTGACAGGTAATCACCTGACTTTTATTTATCTAAGCATGACTAAGCATAACTAGCCATATACGAATTAAAACTAGTAACAAGGTAGATATGGAAAAACAAGGTTGGTAATGCACCAATTAGGTTTTCACTTAACTCCTAATCACTTAATGCAGTAAAGAAAAGCAAAAGCGAAATCAATTTATAAAACACAAGGTAGGTTTAAATGCATCTGGGGCTTGCCTTCGTTGATGGAAAAATCTGGATCCGGAGTCGCACCACAAATATCCAACCCGACCTCAACAGATGGATTAACCTCCTCAACCACTTGATTAACTACCATGTGCTCACCTTCGTTCACTACACGTAGTAACAATACCATGTTTAACATGATGCGAGATACAAAATATGATGCTCGATGATGGATGCAAAAGTTAACAACTTGAATACAACTTTCCTTCGCGGTACAGTTACAAGTCAAACTAACTAAACCTTTTCGTACACCTAATTCAATTGCCAAGGATCCTTATCAACTAATGACCCAAGGACATCACTCAATCAAAAATTCACTCAAAATCTAAATCACTAAAGGTTACTATTTGCTTTTATGAATTAATTAATTAATTAAGAATTATGAAATAAATCAACTTGTTCCAATTGAGCTCAAAATTTTTGTAAAGGTTCATCACATGATAACTAAGTGGCAAAACAATTTTTATAATTTTTGGATAATTATTTAAACCTAGAAAAATCATGGAAACTCATTTATTAATTAATTAAGCAATTTTTATCACATTCAAAAATTACTGAAAAGTAACATTTCATATTTTTCCTAAATAACATACATCACAGAGATATCACACAAAAATTTTCATAATTTTTGGAGCTCTAAATAAATCTACACAAAAATAAACAAATTACAGCGCTATTCAATCATTTCTGAAAAAGGAAAAATTCATTTTCAAATCACCCGCTCACACAAACAACTCGGAAAGAACCAGGAGCTCACACAAACAACTCGGGAAGAACTAGGAACTCACACAAACAACTCGAAAGAACCAGGAACTCACACAAACAACTCGGAAGAACTAGGAACTCACACAAACAACTCGAAAGAACCAGGAACTCACACAAACAACTTGAGAAGCAATAGAAGCTCACCACAAACGTGTTAGAACGTGCGGTAGACGATGAGCAGCAAAGGTGGCGTCAGACGACGGTGACAGCAACGGCGGTGATGGCAAGCTCGACTCCTGGTGACTACAGCGGAGGAATGGCTCAATCAAAAGGTCACAGAGGACCATGGTAACACGGTGAAGCTAAAGGGCTACAAATCAAGGATGGATACGCACCGTGGAGCACTAGCCACGGTGAGGCGAATGCGACGGCGACGCTGCCGGCCACGAGGAAGAAGAGCGTGCACAGCAGTTTCCCGGTGAAGTCAAGCTACAAAAGCAGGTCGGTTGGATGCGCAAGGAGTAGGTGAAGCTATTGAGCGCTTTGCTGCGACGGTGGAGACACTACAGCGATGGTGCGAGCTCGCCGGAGATGAGCAAGGACGACAGGAAAAGCAAAGGACGAGGAAGCAAGAACGGCGACGGCTCCAGAGCTTTATAGGACGGCCAAGGAAGCAAGGAGAAGCCACGGAGGAGTCTTTCCCGCACCAGCGTGAAGCCAAGAGCGGCCACAGTCACGCCTGGAACAACGAAGAAGGTCGCCGGCCATGTAGCTTAGGTGGTGAACACTGTTCACAGTAATTATAGAATTGCCATTCGTTTAAAATTCCAAATTACTCCCAAATTTGTGTAACAACTCAAAAATCTCCAAAAACAAAAGTTGTTCAAAATTCATAGTTCTACAGCTTTGCTTTTATAGCCATACCCAAATTCAGTCTACATTTTGAAATGCAAATTTGAATTCAAAAGGGGACACTTTAAGTACATTTCGCCTTTTCAAATTACTTCAATTTTTTATAAACAACTTTGAAAACTCCAAAAACAAACTTTGTACAACTCAACAAGCTCTACATTTTTGCTTTAAGGCTCAACCCCAAAATATGCTTGGATTTTGAAATGGGTTTTCCGGGTCAAAACTAATCGCTGGAAATCAGGGTTTTCAAAACTTCAAATCCAAACCAAACTTTGAACTCAATTCAAACCATACAAGGCAACACTCATAACATAAATGTAAACTTGTTTTAGTGAATGCATATCAAAGTTTGCAATATGACCAAATGCCTTACAATGCATATGATGACATGGCAATTTTAGTATTTAAACACCCGAGGTGTTACATACACTGATGAGATACACAGGATGACTGAGGGACGGCACTATAGGATTGACTTTGTAACTTTCAGCTAGATCCTTGGCTTTGGAGAGGAGGAGCGGGGCTTCACTTATATTCATGATGAGGCTAGAGCTGAGATCCGCGACATTGCATATATGTGGATTGATAGGAGAGGTGCAGATGGTAAGGTCAATGGCTTGAAGAGCTACTACTACATTATGAACAATCTGATCAAGCACACAATAAATCCCAAGGATAGAGCAGCCTCAGATCTTAATGGCTATATGAGGAATGTGCTTGCTAGGTTTGCTCCTAGAGGTGACAGGTTCAATGTCCCCCACTTCATGTGGCGTGAGCTGAGGAATGCCATGGAGGATGGGACAAAGGGGATGCCCTATGCCCCATATCTCATATTCATGATTGAGAGGGTCACCGGTTATAGGTTTGATAAAGATGGTCTCCACACTGTCTACAAGATTGAAAAGACCCAAGCCTTAGGTGCTAGCAGGGTAGTGAGACGCTCTCTATCAGTTGAGGATGTGCCTGAGTCCTCCTGCTCTAGGCCTCGCAAGGAAGGAAGATGGAGAAGTTTGGGAGATGGATCAAGGCCATTTTCACCACTTGCATGTATGCAGTGAGGACCGCATATGAGGACCGGTTGGAGAACTATGAAGCTAACTAAGATGCTAGAGAGTGTGCAGGGCTGCCACCTCTTTCTCCAGTTCAGTCACCACTGAGGTTTGACAACCTCCCTAGCCTCTCCGACATAGATTCTGAGGATGATGATGAGGACAAGCAGTAGGAGCAGCCTGAGCTTGACCCTCACACGAGGTTGAGCTCTACCTTGCAGTCCATGAGGAGGAGCACCAGGCGTGACCACCACACTTCGACCACCCATCACCAAGGGAGGGCGGTGGTGTCCTCTTCCTCCTCCTCCTCCTCCTCCTCCGCCGACGACGATGATGACGATGATGATGGTGGTGAGGAGGATGTTGCAGGTGCTAGTGTAGCTGTGGGTGGCGATGATGTCGATTGGGACACCATCCAAGAAGATGAGGAGTGAGTTTGTTGGTATTTCTTCTTTTATTCTCTTTTTGGTGCTTTATGCCAAAGGGGGAGAAAATTAAAGGGGACAACAACTTTTTCGATGCCATGGAGAGGTTGCTACAGCTGGAGCTTTATGTTCTTATTTGTTTAGAGTAGACTTCGTTAGGTTGAGAGTTTGAGAGACGATTCAAAACACTATTTATGTAATAATGCTACCTAAGTACTTTATATGTGTGGGATATGGACATGAATTAATCTGTATTGTAGCTTGTGAAAATATTGTGCTAGAATGTACATCTTTATATATGTTACATGCTGTGTGGTGCCTGTTCTTATCTGTGCTGTTACAGCAAGTGCGGCAGTGTGGCACCCAGGCACGGTAGTGCCCCACCCAGCTGTTATAGCAAAACTTGTTATGCATGAACTGTCATTCACATCATGTTTACATACCTAACACAGTGTGCAACACCCTATAGGAGCATGGATGTAGAGGAAGCCTCATCACTTTCACTAAAAAATGAATCTTGGCTTCTTATGCCAATTTGAGAATTCAATTCTCTATTCACACATTTAGGGGGAGGCTCTACACCCATGGCTCGAAAAATCTCAGTATTTATTTGATATCTTTTGTAAGTTTGTCGGTGTTTCGAACAAGCACCGGTGAGTGAATTTATAATTGATGCACGTTAGGCTCGGATGGTGTGCTAAAGGACACAAGGTTTATACTGGTTCGGGCCGAATGTCCCTACGTCCAGTCCGCTGCTGCTGCTTGTATTATTAGCACCAAATATGGTTCGTAGTAGGGGGTACAAATGGTCGAGAGAGGGATGGGTCCTAGGTCTCTGATGGAGGGATCGAAAGGATGCCAAGGGCCTGGCGGTGACTTGGCTGTATGTGGAACAGAATGCTCTATGAGCTTGTCTGTATGTGAGTTGTCCGTTGAAAGTCGATTCGTTCGGTCCTCCTCTTCATAGGGAGCCCTGTCCTCCCTTTTATAGACGAAGGGGGGAGCAGGGGTTACAGGTGAAAAATACCAAGGGTATAGAAGGTCCTTCGAAGGGCTCGGGTCTTCCTTTTCCTCCAAGCCAGCCTCAGACACGACCAGCTGGTGTCAGTGGTTGGCACATGTGCTGGGTACTTGTGTGCTGATGATGCTGCATTCTGCAAGTGGTCACATCCCATCCCGCCTCTGTGGGCGGCGTGTCGGGCAGGAGTGCCGGCCTGCGATACTGTGGGGGGTGAATGGTGCAGCACCCGCACGCTTGTCAGCATCGGGGACATGAGTCCAATTGCGGTGTTTGTGTCAGGCTCCATGCTCGAGGGTTGAAGGCGGCGCCTGCAATACTGTAGGCCGTAAAACCCGGCGCCTACAGTACTACTCAGGTTCTGTCATGTCCGGCAGGACCTAAAGTGCTCGTCCCGTCGTACTTCGATGGTACTTATCAGTAGAGCAGGGCATGGTCCTTGCTTCCGTGGTTTGACCCTAACGTCCTATCTTACCCTATTCCTGCCATCATGGAGGGGCAGGATGAGGACATCAGGTGAGGCGGTGCTCAGCCCTTGTCGGCCGGACGAGGTGGAGTCTAGCCCTCGGGGGTCGGACGAGGCGGAGTCTGGCCCTCGGGGTCGGACGAGGCGGAGTCTGGCCCTCGGGGGTCGGATGAGGTGGAGTCGTTGCGCTCTCGGGAGTCAGACGAGGCGGAGTCTGGCCCTCGTGGGTCGGATGAGGCAGAGTCTAGCCCTCGGGGGTCGGACGAGGCGGAGTCTGGCCCTCGGGGGTCGGACAAGGCGGAGTCGTTGCGCTCCTGTTCGATTGGGAATGTCGTTGGTACTTATCAACTCTACCTCATTGGGTATCCCAGTATTAGTTCCCCGACAGTAGCCCCCGAGCCTCTAGGTGATTCGGGTAGAATCGCCCGAGGGTTGTCCCGGCTTGCTAGAGGGTGTTCGTGTTTGCTAGAGGGTGCGCGCGAGCGCACCCGATGGGTGTAGCCCCCGAGCCCCCCGGGCGGTTCGGGTGGAATCGCCCGGCAGGTGTCCCAGCTTGCTAGAGGGTGTTCGGGTTTGCTAGAGGGTGCGCTGTTTTCGGACCCTCCGCGGGTACGACAGTGAGATTCGGCTTTTCTCAGCTGGATAGCTTTTGAGGAAACCCTGGGGTCCTGTTCGCGGGGATGTCGCCCGGGCTTAGCTTGGCCGGGGTTTTGACTTAAGAAGTTGGAGTCCCATTGGTGCTCGCGTACCGGAGTCCTTGTCTTTCGTGGGCCTGTCCCTTGTTTGAGACGTCCGTCGAGATGGTTGGGCCGACCCCGGTCTTTCTGGGCCTAGACGGACCAGAGAAGGAAATCTTTCTGGCCCACGTCTCCTCAGTTTGGAGAAGAGTCCGGTCGCCTGGGAAGATGAACCGTTCGACGCGATTTTGGTGGGAGCGGATAGGGATTGCAGGCGCGTGTCCCGCGACATGACACGGCGGTCCGCGTGGCAGGCCCAGAGATCGAGGCGGATGGTTGCCCTTCTCGTATCCGTCGCCACTATAAAACAGCGGGGTTCGCCCCCAGGGTTCCGTACTCTGCCCCCTCGTCTTCGCATCCGCAGCATTCGCTGCCAATCGCCCTAGCTTCCCACACCAGTACTGCTGCCGCCGTTGGGTCCGCATCCTCGTTCACTGCCGCCGTCGAGCTCGCATTCGCACCGTCGCCCCTGTTGAGCTCGCACCCACCTTCCTCCCGGTGTTTCGATGGAGCTGTGGGGTAGATCCGGAATTACTCCTCGGCGTTTGGAGGGCCTCGTCCATCGTGGCCTCCTCCGCCCGCTGTCCGCCATCGAGGAGTGGCTACTGCCCAGCAATGAGAGTGAGCCGGCGCCGCCCGAAGGGTATGTCGTGTCCTTTGCCGTCTTTCATGAGCGGGGATTTGCCGTACCCGCGCATAGATTTCTTTGGAGGTTGCTGGATTATTACCAGGTGGAGTTGCAGCATCTTACCCCCAACGGTGTTCAGCACATGGCGGCGTTTGTTGCCCTGTGTGAGGGTTTCTTGGGGATCGATCCCCACTTCGATTTGTGGCGGCACTTCTTTACTGTCAGCTTGTCGAAGAGGAAGATTGGGGGGAAGGATGTGAACGTGCCAATGGATTGTGCCAGTATTCATCTGCGCCCCACTCGGTCGAGGGACTACCCGCTGATGTGTCTGTCGACCTCAAATAAGGGGTGGCATTCACAGTGGTTTTATGTCAAGGATGACCTGAGTGCCACCTTGCAGAGGTACTCTGGGCATCTTATCAACGAGGCCCCAGAGCCGTGGCTGTGGGGCTGCCCGACTCCGGCGAAGAAACACCTTGCCGACCTTCTCACCGCCATTCACTCTCTGAAGGTCCAGGGCATGAAGGGGTCAGGGATTATTGGTGCCTACCATGCGAGGAGGGTGGCACCGCTGATGGCGCGCGCGCTCCCCCTGTACCGGATGGTTCCTGGAGAGTCGTTTGAGGGAACAGTGCTCGTTGATGAGGCGCTTGCTCCCTTTGAGGTGGTGCAGTGTATCAAGGAGGCGATGGTTCTTCCGAAGGACACCACCGGCTCCACCCTCGAACACGTGTATCCGGTGCCGGGGCATCCCCCAATGCGGCCGGAACCAGGGTTTTTGGAATTTGTAAGTTTTTTCTTCCCCGTGCTTCTCTTGTCGTTTGAGTTTCTGACCTTTTTGATATCAACTTTTGGGATGGCAGGACCAGCCGAGGAGGCTAATCATCAAGGACTGCCCGGTCCCGTTGCCAAAGGACCATGTCGTGGCGACGGCGAATCGCATCGCGGCCGAGTGGGACAAGCAGGCAAGGGAGTAGAGAAAACAGGAGAAGCAGTAGAAGCAGGAAGCACGGGATTGAGGAGAGGATGTAAGCAGCGACGACGACGATGACGATGATGACGATGACGATGATGATGATGATGATGAGGTTGCTGCCGATGTGGATTGGGGCATCTTGGAGGATGAGGGCACGCTGACCAGTGCCCCTCTGTCCGTGCAGGAACCCCTTTCGTCCCGCGCAGAGGGAAGCGAGTTAGCAAGGTCGGCGGAAGTTGGAGCCGAAGAGTCCGCCGCTTCGCGCGGGGTGCCGGCAGTGGATCGGTGGGTGGCTGGATCTGAGGAGGTTCCCGGGGTGCTAATGGAGGGGGGTGGCTCCGACGCCGCACCCCGTGAGCTGACAGAGGGAGGCGGTTCTGGTGCCCCACCCGAGGTGTTGACTGGGAGGGGTGGCTCTGCTGTCGCGCCCTCGGTAATGAGGGAGGTGAATTCCCCTGCCCAGGAGCGGGAGGCAGCTTTGAAGAGGTCTCGCCCCGACGAGTCGGGGCAGGGGTCTAGGGGTTCGTCCCCAAAGCGACCCCGCTAGCCAAGGGTGTTAGGGTAAGCCACTGACTCCCCTGTTTTTCTTCCATTTCGTTTTTCTGTCTTGTCTTTATGCTTTTTTCCACTGTGCCGATTCTTGCGGACGGGCCGCCCTCTGGGACCGGTGCCCAAGAAGAGCCTTGCCCACCAGGTGGGATGGGCGGCGTCGGCCGACGTTGCTCCTGCTTCGGGTAGGAGTGGTGACGATGCCGCGGCCGTGCTGGCCGGCTCGACGGCGATCGTGGCGGCGCCCACGCTTTTGGTGGCCGCCGAGCAGGCAGGATCATCCGTGGCGGGTGCGGTACCACCGACCGAGGGTCCTGTATCACCGGTGGTCGTGGTCGTGACGGCGCCGAGCCAGGATCAGCCAAGCGCAGCCACGGTGGTGCCCGAGGGCATAGTGCGGTCCGTGCCATCGAAGGCCCAGGTGGAGACGACCACGGCCACGACAAGCCCGATGGGGCTAGGTGTTGCCATGGTGGCGTCCAAGGGGGTGACGGGATCGGCACCGCCGGTGGATCCACCCGTGGCGCTTGAGACGGCCTAGATGGAGGAGGACCCGGTCGGGGGGTCTTCGGGCATCGTGGCGGCGGTGTGGAGGACCAGGAGGGAGTCGTCCTCGGCCCCCTTGTCAGGAGGCAGCCGTTCCCCAACGTGAGGCAAGCCGTCGCTTCAGTGGATGGCTGCTCAGGACCCGATGTCGGCCCTTTTCACGCTCGACGATCATGCCGAGAGCATGGAGCGGGAGAGTCTTGACATCGGGCTTTTGACCATGATGAATGCCCTGGACCAGGCCAGAGGGGTCCTGCGTGAAATCTTTGTTCCTACTAGCCAGGTATCCGTTCATTCTTCCTTGTTTTCCTCTTTCTTCAAGTGCTTTTGTGTTTTCGTATTTCTTAATGCCGGTCTTCTTTCCATATCCTTGTTGCTCATAGTCGGAACAAATCCCAATTCCTCCATGAGCAGAAGGCGGAGTGGGATTGCCTTGTCGAGGAGGCCCGGTTGCGAGGAGACGTGGGCGCGTAGTTTGCTGCCGCCCAGCAGCGGGAGGCCCAGGCACGCCGGGACGCGGAGGAGACCCACGGGATGTTCGAGGACTTAGCGGCAAGGGTGAAGCTGGACGAGGAGGAGGCTGCCCAGATCAAAAAGGAGCGGGACGAGCTGGTCCGGAAGGAAGTCGAGGCCAGCAAGCGGGCCGCCGAGGTCCTGAGTGAGCTGGAGATAGAGCAGGATCTCAGGTGGGAGGCTGAGGATAGGTCCTCAGACCTTCAGCGGAGGGCGGACTAGGATGTCGTGCTGATCGATCGGCTGCACAGGGAGCGGGATGAGACACGCTAGGCCAAAGAATGACTTCGCTCGGAGCGCAGCATGGCCCGCGAGGAGCGCAATCGGGCCATCTGAGAGCGCGATGAAGCGCGTCAGGAGGTTGAGTCCCTCTGGACGGAACTTGGAACCACGGTGGCCCATAGGCTGGAGGTCGAGGAAGCTACTGTCGGGCTACGTGTTGATCTTGCCGATGTGCGGGGGCTTCTCCAAGCCGAAGGTGATGAGTATGATCGCCTGTCTTCCGCCGTTCTGGTGGTCTGCGACAACCTGCAGGTGGCGCAAGAGGAGGGGACCTGCTCCCTTGTGGCCCATGCCGCTAGTATCACGGCTCAGGTGGGCCAGCTTGAGGAGAGTGCTTTTCACGCCAGGATTACCCAGGCCTTCACCATTGCCCATTCTCATTATGAGAAGGAGGTCAACCTGGCGGTGATGAGCGAAGGGTTCCCGCCTACTTACGAGGATGCTGAGCTGGACGCGATTGAGAAGGCGGTGGCTCCTCTTGTGAAAAAACTAGCGGACAATCTGAAAGAAATGGTTCTTCCTCCACAGAAGTAGTTAGTCGAATAAATTTGATAAACACTTTATATGTAATATGTGAACAAGTGTCGGTACTTTCATGTCTGGAAGTAGTTTTGTGGTTTTGTTTTGTAATTTTGTTTCTGATGGTTGCGCTTGGAATTTGGTTTCTGTTTGATCTCACCTTCTTCCCTTTTCGCAGTCACAAAGAGTGTTTATTCGATCCGACCCTTCCCTTTGTCTGATGTAATGTTTGTTTTCGAAAAAACAAGGGAAGGGAGGTAGCCGTACCTTTACCAGCCCCCGAGTGAGATCCGTCCCCTTGCAGTTGCTGGGGTCGGGTCTTACTGGAGATCGGAGCGAGAGAAGCAAGCTTGCGCTTGTATTAGCCCGTACCCCTTTGAACCTCTATCTCTGGATCAAGCGGGTCGAGCCCCTGAGCCCTGTTAGGGTCTGATAGGGGTTAGCTATATTTCGCGTGTTACCTCATCCTCAACTTTCGCAATCGGAGGGGCTGAGCAGACGACACTTGCCTCGATGGCCCGAGTGTTGCGCTCAACGAGCTCACTAACGGGTACGTTCGTGTGGAATTCGGGTCCGTCATTTGCTGACGGGGTCGGCAGAGCCCTCAGGTGGCACTCCACAATTTCTTAACCCGCCTCCCGGCAGATGCCTGAGCCGTTTGATAGGCTCAAGTGGCCCGCTGGCCTCTCCTCGGTGGAGATTCTGTGGGTATGGCTTGGGGTTAGAATCAAACGAGAAAAGGTCGAGATGTCCCAGTCCGCTTTTGAATAGGGTCAGGCAGGGCCGCTGGGGCTCGTCTCAGTTGTTTCTCCCTAGCTCTGTTTGACACGAGGCGGCCTCGAGCCCTTTGCGGGCCGGCCTTCGAACCTCGATCTGTTGCGGATCATATTGAATGAGGCGACTGCTGTTTCGTGATGCGACACGAAGCGTTGGGATGTAGTGATTCATATAAGCAATGTCTTGAATGTGCGATTTTAATCGAAATGAAGGTGGGGTCGGTGATGTTACCTTATTGGTATGAGCGACGAAAAGCTCCTACCAAAACGTGTTTGCGCGAGGTTCGAGCCTGATATCTCGTGACGGGGCCGGTGCGACCTGCAAGAGTATTTTTCGATTCTATATCTTGGTGGCGATCCGGGTCGTTCGATTGACTTGGGTGACCTAACAGCTTCTCCCTGGGGGGGATTCTATAGGTGGGCCCCTCTGAGCCCTTCTCGAGAAGGTGGATGCCGAGGTTGGGGAAGCGGGGGACTGTGAGTTCGATTTGTTCAGGCAAACAAAAACACCGTAGCCATCGGGGCGTAGGGTCTGCCGGCTCGCCCAGTTTTACTCAAAGTTCTATGCCCGCATACTGTGCCCTCGGCCTTAGATGTACGGAGGGGTCAGGTGCAGAGGATGTCTAAACTGGTAGTCACCCTCGGCAGCCCCCGAGCGATATCCGTATCCCTGCTGATGCTGGGGTCGGGAGCTTGGAAGTGAATTTTAACATGAAAGCGAGAAACCAGAGATGCTTATCTTTCAGCAGCCATTGGCTCGTAGCTTTGCCTGGGCCGTTCATTCGGCCCGGGTGGCTCGTTGGCCCCCCCTAGGGAAGGTTTCCATCGTTGAATTGTTCCGTTGTCCTACCTAGGGAAGCGGGGGGTTGCCTATTTGTGCGTGCTTTAATTGCCGCGTTCGGCGCGCGGTAGTGGTGGGCCCTGCCCATGCAACGTCTTGTTTGACAGGAGGGCGTCCCGTCAATCCAGGTGCGTCCCCTTGGCTTTCCGTCAGCGTCGATTTCATATCTGCATTAAGTAGGGGAAGGGAGAGAGTTTTTCGTCCCAACCTTTCGTCTTTCCTTAGCTGCAGCGCCTCCCTCTTTAAATAGGGAGGGGAGGGGAGCTCTCATCCCATCTCGTTTAGCCTGCCTCTGAGCCGCTACCTCTTCTTCTTCTTTCTTTCCACCGGACGAGTTCGTCCGTCACGGCAGTTCCTGAGTGAGGAAGGGTAATGCCAGAGAGAGAGAAACTCACTGATTCGTTTGTGAATCCGCAGTGTGATGTCGGGTCGGAGGTCATTCAACGTAGATGAGATGGTGCGGGTTGTCTTTGCCGAGAAGGGGTTGCCGTCGTCGAAGGAGGAGGGACACCGGAAGGTGCCGAGCGTCGTCGGCCTTACCGTCGTTCTTGGCGGCTTTCCTTCGACGGTGGGCGTCCCCCATCTAGATGCCGTTGTCAGGGTTGTGGCTGATGACGATGGCGTAGTCCCTGGGTGCCTCGGCGAAGAGGTACCACAGTCGCCGACGTGGTGCTCGACATTGCAGATGATGGCGCCCTCGGGGGTCCTATGGATCGGCGGGACGTCGCCGATGGAGAGCATGGCGCGGCGGTCAAAGTAGACGAACTGGCCCGTGTACTGCTAGGTCGTTGCCGATGGAGAGCTTGGCGTGGCGGCCGCCGTAGTACTTGTAATAAAACTAGGGAGAAACTGCAATTGGGTGAGTTTCGTGGGGGAGCCCCCGAGTAAATAGTTTTCTTAATTTTCGAGTACATTGGTCCTTTTTGCGATGGAATCACGTTGTAAGTGGTGAATTTGTTCAAAGAATGAACAAATTTTTGTCCTTTGTTGTGGCAAACAGTTTTTCAGCTTCCTCTTCCTACAGAAGAGGCATCAGTGCCCTCCGATCCTTCCCATGGATCAAGCCGTAAAGAACCAGGAGTGTGGGTGAAATAATTCTGACTACGCTGGTGAGCAAAGAGGTCACAGCCGGGCGTGGGTCTCTCGTAGTCCTACCTAGTTGTTGTTAGAATTAGCTCGGCGTCGGATACCGCGTGTAACACCCCGGGTGTTTAAGTATTAAAAACTGGACATATCATCATATGCATTGCAAGGCACAGGTCATATTGCAAACTTTGATATGCATTCACTAAAACAAGTTTACATTTATGTTAGAAGTGTTGCTTGGTATTGTTTGAATCAAGTTTGAAGTCTTTGTATTGGTTTGAAATTCCGAAAACCCTGATTTTCAATATTTAAATCCTACCCTGAAAACCCATTTCAAAATTGAAGTACATTTTGGGGTTGAGCTTAAAAGCAAAAGTGTAGATCTTGTTGAGTTGTACAAAGTATGTTTTTGGAGTTTTCCAAGTTGTTTAGTAAAATTTGAAGTTATTTGAAAAGGCGAAATTCCTTAAATGTCCCCTATTTGAATTCAAAAGTTCATTTCAAAATGTAGACCGAATTAGGGGTTGGTTATAAAAGCAAAGTTGTAGAACTTTTGATTTTCAACAACTTTTGTTTTTGGAGATTTTTGAGTTGTTATGAAAATTTGAGTGTAATTTGTGAATTTTGGCGAATGGCAATTCTGTAATTTTGATGAACAATGTTCACCGCTCTTGCTACATTGCCGGCGATCCTTCGGCTTGCTTCCAGTCGCGCGCGTGGTCGTCCTTTATAATCTGAGCTTCCTTGCGCTTCCTGGCCATCCTTTATAACCTGAGCCACCGTCGTCTTTGCCGTTTCCTCGTCTGTTTTCCCGTCGCCTTGCTCATCTCCGGCGAGCTCGCACC
This sequence comes from Miscanthus lutarioriparius, assembly GCA_904845875.1. Taxonomy (NCBI): domain Eukaryota; kingdom Viridiplantae; phylum Streptophyta; class Magnoliopsida; order Poales; family Poaceae; genus Miscanthus; species Miscanthus lutarioriparius. The sequence continues at coordinate 99,731,825 of CAJGYO010000006.1, forward strand.
GTCGCGGTAGTGTCTTCGCCGTCGTGGAATAGCGCTAGATATCTTCGCCTACTCCTTGCGCACCCATCCAGCTAGCTCTGGTCGATTGATTTTGCCGTGAGTTCACCGTTCATCACTTTCTTCCTCGCGGCCGGCCACCTCACCCGAGATTCCGTTTCTCCGCGGCCAGCATCCTCCGGTGAGCCGTTGCCCGTGATCAGTGTACCTACAGCTTCGTCTCGATGCTGTGGTGCTTAATCCTGTGTTGCTTGCTCGTTTTGATCACTGCAGTCACCGGTTCTCCCTCACCGACGATCTTTGCTCCACCGTGATCATGGTGGTCGTCGTCACGCCTCTCCGTTGCTTCTCCGACTTCGCTCCTTGCTTCAACGCGTTCGGGGTGAGCTGCTGGTGCTTCCTAGATCCTTTGTTTAAGCTCAACTGGTTTCACGTCGCCGGCGTAGCGCTGCTGTGCCACCACGTCCGCCATGACCGGCGTTCGCCTTGAATCGTGCCGTGATTTAGTTAGCTAGTGTCTCCAATCAATGCACCATGTTGTTGTGAGTGTTTTGGTACTTTGGCCGTCGCCGTTGGACTCACCGTCGACGAGTTTACATCGGTCAGCACCGTCGCCGTCGTGGTCAAAGCCGGAGGTTGGGGATGACAAGTGGGACCTGGGTGTCAGCGACTGTGTAGTTCAAAATGGATTTTTTTTATTTATTTATTTTCAGCAATGAATGAATAGTATCTATTTTTGTTATTTTTGTGTAGATTTAATTATAGCTCCAAAAATTATGAAAATTTTTGTGTGACCTCTCTGTGATGTATATTATTTACGAAACATATGAAATGTTGTTTTTCAGTACTTTTTGAATGTGATAAAAATTACTCAATTAATTAATAAATAAGTTTCCAGGATTTTTCTAGGCTTATTTATGTATCCAAAAATTATGAAAATTGTTTTGTCACTTATTTATCATGTGATGAACATTTACAAAAATTTTGAGGCCAATTGGAACAAGTTTATTTATTTCATAATTCTTAATTAATTAATTAATTCATAAAAGCAAATAGTAACCTTTAGTGATTTAGGTTTTGTTTGAGTTTTTGATTGGGTGATGTCCTTGGGTCATTAGTTGGTGATGATCCTTGGCAATTGATGTGAGTGTTGCGAAAATGGTTTAGTTAGTTTAACTTGTAACTGTACCGCGAAGGAAAGTTGTATTCAAGTTGTTAATTTTGCATCCATCATCGAGCATCATGTTTCGTATTCCGCATCATGTTAAACATGGCATTGTTACTACGTGTAGTGAACGAAGGTGAACACGTGGTAGTTAATCAAGTAGTTGAGGAGGTTGATCCGTCTGTGGAGGTTGGTGTTGATATCGGTGGAACGACTTCGGACCCGGACTTTTCCGTCAACGAAGGCAAGCCCCGGATGCATACAACCCTACCTTCTATTTTACAAATTGATTTCGCTTTTGCTTCTTTTTACTGCATTAAGCGATTAGGAGTCAAGTGAAAACCAAATTGGTACATTACCAACCTTGTTATTCCATATTTACCATATTACCAGTTTTAAATTCGTATATGCTTAGTTTTGCTTAGCAATGCTTAGAACGATGAAAGTCGAGTGATTACCTGTCGCCTGCAAGTTTTAAATGGAACTTTGGTTACTTATGTTATCATATGATATGGGAATGTGGAGTAATAAATCTAGACTGGGCGGACTCGGTGTGTGTGAGCCACAAGACATGGAGGTCTTGTGAGCGGGTTCTTTCCGCCTATGTCGATTAAGGTCCATCCGTTGTTGAATTGCATGAGGTGAGACTTTGTAGTACTAACCACATACTCTGATAAGCCTTAACTTGGCTATTCTATTACGAGAATGGCTACTCGCGCACTGGGAGTGGAGAGATGGCGGCAATAGCGTGTACCCACGTGGCAATGGGCTAGATTGGTGGAGTACTGTATTCTTGGGTGGCGTGGACCCGTTCTTGTTTTAGAAGATCCGAGGGTAGGTTGATATATGTAAGTCAGGGACCTGCATATGTCGTGTGGTCTGGAATTCCCAGCTGGGTTTTTAATCGGTTCGAATCGTCGTTGCTCCTCGATTATGGAGACTCAACTCACTATTCATCATCGTAGTATTAACAAATGAAACTTGAGCTGGTTTTGAGAAAGGGTTTGATATGAAGTTCATGATCTCATTACGGATCATGGCAGATTCATATATGGTTCTTATTAAGTTTTAAATGTTGAAATACTGAATTTTTGTTAAAGAGCTTTTACGCAAAAGAACTTTGATTATTGCTAAAGCCATACCTTGAATCCCTGAGCCTGCATTCATAAGTTCTATCAGTTTTTAATTTCGGTTAAGTCTTGTTGAGTACTTTTGTACTCAGGGTTCGTTGACCGTTGTTGCAGGTGAGGCTCATGAGCAGATCTGTTTTGGATCGTGCTACATGACTGTTGTTCAGTGCGATGACGATAAGTAGATGTGTGGCTCTTGGGTAGGGCAACCTATTTGTGTGTTCTGTATTATGTTATAATGCCACTCCACTACTTTGGCTTGTAATAACTTTCGAACTTAGTTGTATGGTTTGAAACGAATAGTTTGTAAATTATGTTATTGTAAGTCTTCTGCTACTTTTACTCTGATGTATATATATTTGAATAAACTGTTGTAATACTGTATTTGACTCTGTAATGTGATCCTGCTCAAAAATCATGGATGATTCGGGGTTCCCCGAGGACACCCGACAGTCTTCTTAAGTTACCGGAAACATATGCATAGTTGTCAGAGGTCGTCGGATAGTGACAGGTGCATGTGGGCCCTATAATTTAGGAGGTTCTGCCACAAAATGGTATCAGAGCGATCGTTACAAAGTTTTTGTTGTATTGGTTTACGAAAACTTCAAAATGATTTGGGATGACTAAATTTAACTTGATTAATTTGGTCAAAATTGCTTCTGACTTATCTTATATCTTTCTCACCATTACTTATTTGATTAAAAAGGTTTTGTGTGGTGGAGTAGTAATCTTACTATGCCCTATATAAAAACAAATGTTGTTTATGTTCGTTTTAAGCTTTGGTGGTTTTGTTCGTAAGAACGATTCATGCATCATAATTAATTCACTTGTTACTTCCTTCGTCTCTGAGTCTGGGTGAGTAGTGTGTATGGGTTGAGTTGTGTAGTCCATCCTTACTGCTCTTGAGACTGTGGTCAGATTGTTTTACTTGGATTAATTCTGCTTGTACAGTATGGCTCGTACCAAGAAGACACCCCGTAAGTCCACTAGACCCAAAGGAGTTCCTCGTCACCAACTAACCCCTAGGAATGACGGTGCTAGCAGTAGCAGCTCTAGGCCTGATCCTCAGGCGGAGATATAGAGGATTTCTGCAGAGTTAGCCCAAGCTACTAGAGATAGGGCTATGAACGCCATCCAGGTGGGTAGACTATAGGAGCAGTTAAGACGTCTCACCACCGCTCATAGGAACTGCGAACGTATGTTAGTTCATATGGTAGAAGGAAGAAATGAAGCCTGGCATAGAGAGAACGTAGCTAGAGCTAGAACTCATGAGTTAGAATTTTATGTAGAAGACTTAGAAGAGCATAATACCTATCTGCATGAGGAAGTTCATAGGCTAAGCAATCTCCTGGATCCTAATCATGAACCCCAAGCTAATGCAATGGATCCCGGTGTTATCCTTGCCGATGGTAGTGAATCGGAAGAAGAAGAAGAAGATCCTGAGGAATTAGTAATGATCGATGAAAGTGACAATGAGGCGGTAATATTTCCGGAATGGATACCGAGCCTGAAGTTTGAAGTAATCGCGAAAAGGAGTAGTGTTGTATGATAGTTAGTTCTAGTTTAAGTTAAGTAGTCTTGTTTAAATGCGGTCTTGTGTTTAAATAAGTGAAACTAGTGTAATGAGTTGTAGTCCGCTCTTTTATCAATCAATAAAGGCTTGTGAGTAAAGTTTGGTTTGTTGTGAACAGATGCGTCATACGCGGGGTTCATATATTCCTGGTACTTCACAAGATGAGAACGGTATTCTAGATCCGCCACCAGTTCCAACAAATCTAGCAGACGCTATAGCCGCACTTGTCAATGTGATGGTTGAAAATTCTCGTTTGCTTCATGAGATGGCTCAAAGTAATCAGAATCAGATGCATGGAAACCGTGGTCGCCATCATAATAGGCAGGAGGCTACATATGTGGACTTCACAGATACAAAACCCCCAGTGTTCACTAAGGCGGATGAACCATTGGAGGCTGATGATTGGCTTAGGACCATGGAGCAGAAATTTGATCTTATACCCTGCATAGAGTTTTAGAAACCAGTCTTTGCTGCTCAGCAACTTAGAGGTGCAACCGGTGCTTGGTATGCAAATCTTATGGCCATGCAACCCGCAGGTGTTCTGTTAACTTGGATGGAGTTTCGTACTGCTTTCAGAGCCCATTATATCCCGGAGGGAGTTATGGCTATGAAGCTAGATGAGTTCCTTGCTTTGAAGCAAGGGGATCAAACCGTGATGCAGTATGTGGGAAGATTCAATCACATATCATAATATGCACCTGAACATGTCAATACTGATGCCAAGAAAAAGAAATGGTTCATGAGAGGTCTGAATACCAAATTGCAGACTATGATGACAACTTGTACCAATGTCACTTATCATGAAGCAGTGAATATTGCAATTGCTTCAGAGGCAAAGTATCGGCAGCATAAGGAGCTTAAGAAGAAAAAGAGTATGCCGTCTGGATCTTTTGGGGGAAATCCAAAGAGGCAAAGGGTGATTTATCATCCAGTAAATCATAATCGTCCTCCTTATCGTTCGCCGCAGTTTCAAGCCAGTCAGCAATCAAATGTCCGCCATGTTACAACTTATCAGAATCCACAACCGACAAATGCTTCTAGGGTTGCTGCTTCAACACCCCAAGGTCACAAGTATCCCTGTTTCAATTGTGGCAAGCCTGGTCATTTCTCGAGAGAATGTCCGTATCCAAGGCAGTCTAATCCCAATTATCAGAAGGCCCCTGCAAATCAACAACAGGGTCAGGCACAGAATAAGGGAAACAATCATAATACTCAGAAAGGCAAAGATGAAAGGAAGACAGGACGAGTGTTCTACATTCAAGCTGGAGAAATTCCGGAAGGGGAGCCAGTGATGATGGGTATGTTTCATGTTGCCAACCATCCTGCAGTTATACTTTTTGATTCTGGCGCATCGCATTCATTCATCAATAGAACATTTGTGGTGAAGTATGAAATTTCAATTGGGGCAACAAAGGAAAATTTCTTTATACAGTCGCCCGGGGGACGTCTGTGTACTAAGGAAATGGTATACCAGGTACCCATAAACCTAGGTGGGCATATTTTTCCCACTACCATGATTATCCTTAAGGATCAGGATATAGATGTAATCTTAGGAATGAATTGGATGTATCAGCATAAGGCTGTTATAGATGCTTTGAATAGAACTATAAGGGTGAGTTTGCCAGATAGTACTTCTCAACTTCTCATCCAACTTCCAACCTTAAGAAGATCAGTGGGCAAAGTTTGTGCAACTGCCGTCAAAGAGATTAGAGATATCCCGGTAGTATGTGAATTTCCTGATGTGTTTCCTGAAGATTTACCCGGTCTACCACCTGATAGGGATGTCCAGTTTAACATAGAATTACAACCTGGAACAGCTCCAATTTCTCAGAGAGCTTATAGGATGCCACCTAAGGAGTTAGCCGAGTTAAAAACTCAGTTGCAAGAATTGATTGAGAAGAGGTTTATACAACCTAGTTCATCACCTTGGGGGTGTCCAGCAATTTTTGTGAAAAAGAAAGATGAGACCCTGAGGTTATGTGTTGACTATCGTCCGTTCAATGAAGTGACCATCAAGAATAAGTATCCATTACCTCGGAAAGATTTGCTTTTTGATCAACTGCCTGGAGCTAAAGTTTTCTCCAAGATAGATTTGAGGTCAGGATATCACCAAATCAAGATAAAGCCTGAAGATATTCCCAAAACAGCATTTACCACAAGATATGGATTATATGAATACTTGGTAATGTCTTTTGGTTTGACAAATGCTCCAGCTCATTTCATGTATTTGATGAATTCAGTATTCATGCCTGAGCTAGACAAATTTGTAGTGGTGTTTATTGATGACATTCTAGTATATTCCAAGAATAAGGAAGAACATGCGAAACACCTCAGAATTGTTCTGACTAGCTTGAGAGAACATCAACTATATGCCAAGTTCAGCAAGTGTGATTTTTGGCTTAAGGAAGCACAATTTCTTGGACATGTCTTGTCAGCGGAAGGAGTTGCTATTGATCCAAGCAAAGTGAAGGATGTGCTTGATTGGAAACCACCAACCATAGTTCATCAAGTTCGGAGTTTTCTGGGATTGGCGGGGTATTACCATCGGTTTATTCTAGATTTCTCTAAAGTATCAAAGTCTATAACTGAGTTACTGAAGAACCAAGTCAAGTTTGCCTGGTCATCTGATTGTGAAGAGGCTTTTCAGACCTTGAAGAGACTGTTGACCACTGCACCAGTATTAGCCCAACCTGATATCGAGAAGCCGTTTGATGTTTATTGTGATGCTTCAGGTGTTGGTATTGGATGTGTGTTGATGCAAGAAGGCCGAGTCATTGCTTATGCATCTAGGCAACTTAAGCAACATGAAGAACACTATCCGACTCATGATCTGGAGTTAGCAGCTATGGTCCATGCTCTGAAGATTTGGCGGCATTACCTACTTGATAATACGTGCTATATTTATACATACCACAAGAGCTTAAAGTATATCTTTACTCAGTCAGAATTGAATATGCGACAAAGAAGATGGTTAGAGCTGATTAAAGATTATGACTTGGAAGTACATTATCACCCTGGTAAAGCAAATGTGGTGGCAGATACCCTCGGTCGCAAAAGTTATTGCAATTGCCTGACAGTAAGAATAATGGGTCTGACCTTATGTCAAGAGATGGAGAAATTGAATGTAGAGGTAATTCAACAAGGTAGTTTGACCAACATAATTGTTGAAGCCACTATTCGAGATCAAGTTATTGCTGCTCAGAAGGAAAACAAGGGTGTAGCCCATATCAAGGAAAGAGTCAGGAATGGAAAGGCAGAATGTTTCAGCATAGATAATGAAGGTGTGCTATGGTTCAAGGATCGCCTGGTGGTACCAAAAGTTCCTGAGTTGCGGCAGTCAATTCTTGAAGAAGCACATGCTACTAGGTTATCTATCCATCCGGGAAGCAACAAGATGTACCATGACTTAAAACAAAGATTTTGGTGGACCAAAATGAAGATAGAAATTGCAAGATATATAGCAAAGTGTGATACGTGTCAGAAAGTGAAAGCTATACATTTGAGGTCTGCTGGAGAATTACAACCATTGCCTATTCCAGCTTGGAAGTGGGAGGACATAAGTATGGACTTTATTGTTGGTCTACCTAAGACATCCAAGGGATTTGACTCAATATGGGTTATTGTAGATCGACACTAAGTCTACACATTTTCTTCCTGTCAAGACTATATACCCCACTGTCCAATATGCCAAGATATATTTAGCAAGAATTATGAGTCTCTATGGAATACCAAAGACCACAGTGTTAGATAGGGGTACACAGTTTGTCTCTAGTTTTTGGAAACAATTGCATTCTTCATTGGGTACCAAGCTCCTGTATAGTACAGCTTATCATCCGCAGACTGATGGACAGACTGAAAGAGTCAATCAAGTGCTTGAAGATATGTTAAGGTGTTGTGTCCTTAATTATTCCAACAAGTGGGACGAATGCTTACCTTTGGCCGAGTTCTCATATAACAATAGTTATCAGGAAAGCATTAGAATGGCTCCATTTGAAGCACTCTATGGTCGTAGATGCAGAACATCGTTGAGTTGGTCTGAGCCCGGAGAAAAAAGATTCTTTGGAGTTGACCTTGTGAAAGAAACAGAAGACAAGGTTAGGCAAATACAGAGTAATTTGAAGATAGCTCAGTCCTGCCAAAAGAGTTATGCGGATAGACAACGGAGACCATTGGTGTTTAGCACAGGAGATTTTGTATATCTGAAAGTATCACCAATGAAGGGAGTTACCCGTTTTGGTGTTAAAGGCAAGTTGGCACATCGATATATTGGACCATTTCAAATTTTGGAGAGATATGGAAAAGTGGCCTATCGCTTGAAATTACCAGAACATTTATCAGCTATACATGATGTGTTCCATGTGTCTCAGTTGAAGAAGTGTCTCCGAGTGCCTAAGCCGAATGTTGAAGTTGAAGGAGTGGAACTTGAACCAGATTTGACTTATTCCGAATATCCTATCCGAGTGTTGGATCAGAAAGATCGTGTTACTTGAAGGAGGACAATAAAGTTCTACAAGATACAATGGAATCAATATTCAGAAGAGGAAGCTACTTAGGAATCAGAAGATTACTTGTTAGAAAACTTTCCAGAGTTTCTTGCGTCATTATAGAATAGAGTAACGTTAGTTGAGCTCGGTTGTTACAAATTGTGTTTTGTAAAGGAACCTCAGCTGTTTTATGGATAAGAATTGGATGTTTTTGGATTGACACATTTCCTTTTCCATTACTTACCCTATGGCTTTGAATCTCGGGGCGAGATTTCTTTTAGGGGGAAGGATTGTAACACCCCGGGTGTTTAAGTATTAAAAACTGGACATATCATCATATGCATTGCAAGGCATTGGTCATATTGCAAACTTTGATATGCATTCACTAAAACAAGTTTACATTTATGTTATAAGTGTTGCTTGGTATTGTTTGAATCAAGTTTGAAGTCTTTGTATTGGTTTGAAATTCCGAAAACCCTGATTTTCAATATTTAAATCCTACCCTGAAAACCCATTTCAAAATCAAAGTACATTTTGGGGTTGAGCTTAAAAGAAAAAGTGTAGATCTTGTTGATTTGTACAAAGTTTGTTTTTGGAGTTTTCCAAGTTGTTTAGTAAAATTTGAAGTTATTTGAAAAGGCGAAATTCCTTAAATGTCTCCTATTTGAATTCAAAAGTTCATTTCAAAATGTAGACCAAATTAAGGGTTGGTTATAAAAGCAAAGTTGTAGAACTTTTGATTTTGAACAACTTTTGTTTTTGGAGATTTTTGAGTTGTTATGAAAATTTGAGAGTAATTTGTGAATTTTGGCGAATGGCAATTCTGTAATTTTGATGAACAGTGTTCACCGCTCTTGCTACATTGCCGGCGATCATACGGCTTGCTTCCAGTCGCGCGCGTGACCGTCTGGGCGTCGCGCTGGCGAGGGAAATGGCTTTGTCGTGGCTTCCTTGCGCTTCCTGGCCATCCTTTATAACCTGAGCCGTCGTCGTCTTTGCCGTTTCCTCCTCCTCTGTTTTCCCGTCGCCTTGCTCATCTCCGGCGAGCTCGCACCGTCGCGGTAGTGTCTTCGCCGTCGCGGCATAGCGCTAGATAGCTTTGCCTACTCCTTGCGCACCCAGCCAGCTAGCTCTGGTCGATTGATTTCGCCGTGAGTTCGCCGTTCGTCGCTTTCTTCCTCGCGGCCGGCCACCTCACCCGAGATTCCGTTTCTCCGCGGCCAACATCCTCCGGTGAGCCGTTGCCCGTGATCAGTGTACCTACAGCTTCGTCTCGATGCTGTGGTGCTTAATCCTGTGCTGCTTGCTCGTTTTGATCACTGCAGTCGCCGATTCTCCCTCACCGACGATCTTTGCTCCGCCGTGATCACCGTGGTCGTCGTCACGCCTCTCCGTTGCTTCTCCGACCTCACTCCTTGCTTCAACGCGTTCGGGGTGAGCTACTGGTGCTTCCTGGATCCTTTGTTTAAGCTCAACTGGTTTCACGTCGCCGGCGTAGCGCTGCCGTGCCACCGTGTCCGTCATGACCGGCATCAGCCTTGAATCGTGCCGTGATTGAGTTAGCTAGTGTCTCCAATCGATGCGCCATATTGTTGTGAGTGTTTTGGTACTTTGGCCGTCGCCGTTGGACTCACCGTCGACGAGTTTACATCGGTCAGCGCTGTCGCCGTCGTGGTCAAAGCCGGAGGTTGGGGATGACAAGTGGGACCCGGGTGTCAGCGACTGTGTAGTTCAAAATGGATTTTTTTTATTTATTTATTTTCAGCAATGAATGAATAGTATCTATTTTTGTTATTTTTGTGTAGATTTAATTAGAGCTCCAAAAATTATGAATTTTTTTGTGTGACCTCTTTGTGATGTATATTAGTTAGGGAAAATATGAAATGTTGTTTTTCAGTAATTTTTGAATGTGATAAAAATTGCTCAATTAATTAATAAATGAGTTTCCAGGATTTTTCTAGGCTTATTTATGTATCCAAAAATTATGAAAATTGTTTTGTCACTTAGTTATCATGTGATGAACATTTACAAAAATTTTGAGGCCAATTGGAACAAGTTGATTTATTTCATAATTCTTAATTAATTAATTAATTCATTCATAAAAACAAATAGTAACCTTTAGTGATTTAGGTTTTGTTTGAGTTTTTGATTGGGTGATGTCCTTAGGTCATTAGTTGGTGATGATCCTTGGCAATTGATGTGAGTGTTGCGAAAATGGTTTAGTTAGTTTAACTTGTAATCTGTCTGCATGAAGGAAAGTTGTATTCAAGTTGTTAATTTTGCATCCATCATCGAGCATCATGTTTCAGTATTCGAATCATGTTAAACATGGCATTGTTACTACGTGTAGTGAACGCGAAGGTGAACACATGGTAGTTAATCAAGTAGTTGAGGAGGTTGATCCGTCTGTGGAGGTTGGTGTTGATATCGGTGGAACGACTCGGGACCCAAACTTTTTCCATCAACGAAGGCAAGCCCGGATGCATACAACCCTACCTTGTATTTTACAAATTGATTTCGCTTTTACTTCTTTTTCTTTGCATTAAGTGATTAGGAGTCAAGTGAAAACCAAATTGGTACATTACCAACCTTGTTATTCCATATTTACCATATTACCGCTTTTAAATTCAGTATATGCTTAGTTTTGCTTAGCTATGCTTAGAACGATGAAAGTCGGGTGATTACCGTCACCGCAAGTTTTAAATGGAACTTTGGTTACTTATGTTATCATATGATATGGGAATGTGGAGTAATAAATCTAGACCGGGCGGACTCGGTGTGTGTGAGCCACAAGACATGGAGGTCTTGTGAGCGGGTTCTTTCCGCCTGTGTCGATTAAGGTCCGTCCGTTGTTGAATTGCAAGAGGTGAGACTTTGTAGTACTAACCACATACTTCGGTAAGCCTTAACTTGGCTATTCTATTACGAGAATGGCTACTCGCGCACTGGGAGTGGAGAGATGGCGGGAATAGCGTGTACCCACGTGGCAATGGGCTGGATTGGTGGAGTACTGTATTCTCGGGTGGCGTGGACCTGTTCTTGTTTTAGAAGATCCGAGGGTAGGTTGATATATGTAAGTCGGGGACCTGCATATGTCGTGTGGTCTAGAATTCCCAGCTGGGTTTTTAATCAGTTTGAATCGTCGTTGCTCCTCGGTTATGGAGACTCAACTCACTGTTCATCATCGTAGTATTAACAAATGAAACTTCAGCTGGTTTTGAGAAAGGGTTTGATATGAAGTTCATGATCTCATTACGGATCATGGCAGATTCATATATGGTTCTTATTAAGTTTTAAATGTTGAAATACTAAATTTTTGTTAAAGAGCTTTTACGCAAAAGAACTTTGATTATTGCTAAAGCCATACCTTGAATCCCTGAGCCTGCATTCATAAGTTCTATCAGTTTTTAATTTCGGTTAAGTCTTGTTGAGTACTTTTGTACTCAGGGTTCATTGACCCTTGTTGCAGGTGAGGCTCATGAGCAGATCTATTTTGGATCGTGCCGCATGACTGTTGTTCAGTGCGATGACGATAAGTAGATGTGTGGCACTTGGGCAAGGCAGCCTATTTGTGTGTTCTGTATTATGTTATAATGCCACTCCACTACTTTGGCTTGTAATAACTTTCAAACTTAGTTGTATGGTTTGAAACAAATGGTTTGTAAATTATGTTATTGTAAGTCTTTCGCTACTTTTACTCTGATGTATATATATTTGAATAAACTGTTGTAATACTGCATTGACTCTATAATGTGATCCTGCTCAGAAATCGTGGATGATTCGGGGTTCCCCGAGGACACCCGACAGTCTTCATAAGTTACCAAGAACATATGCATAGTTGTCAGAGGTCGTCGGACAGTGACAGGTGCATGTGGGCCCTATAATTTAGGAGGTTCTGCCACACCACGGTGGGCCAATAGAAGCCCTGTCGGAATGCGTTTCCAACCAAGGTCCTCGGTGCAGCGTGGTGACCGTAGACCCCACAGTGGATGTCGCTCAGCAGTAGTTTTCCCTGTTCGCTAGGGATGCAAAGCTGGAGGATCCCGGTGTGGCTTCGTTTGTAGAGTTCGCCCTCTACAAGAACAAAGGACTTGGCGCGACGTGCGAGCCGTCGAGCTTCTGTCTGGGTTGCTGGCAACGCGTCATGGAGGAGGTAGTTGATGTAGAGTGTTCTCTAGTCATCTGGAGGGTCATGATCCGTTGTTGGATCCACTTCAAGCTCCATGACCTCGGGGTCGGACAGAGCCATCGGTGGGTTGGTCCCTGGGGTCTATTTGGAAGGGCCATCGTCGGCCGGCTCTGACCTTTCATAGCGCACCGAGGGTTTGTGTTGATCGCTAGCGAACACGCCCATTGGCATCGGCTCTCGACCAGCCGCGGCTTTCACAAGTGCGTCGGCCGCCTCGTTGAGGCGCCTCGGGATGTGATTGAGCTCGAGACCGTTGAACTTGTCCTCCAACCGTCGAACCTCCTGGCAATGTGCAGCCATTCTGGCATCATGGCAGCTTGACTCCTTCATCACTTGGTTGACGATCAGCTGGGAGTCGCCCTGGATGTCAAGGCGTCGAATGCCCAACTCGATGGCGATGCGTAGGCCATTGATGAGTGCCTCATATTCGGCCACATTATTTGATGAGGGAAAATGGAGACGGACCATGTACCTCATGCGGACCCCGAGGGGTGACACGAAGACCAGCCCCGCGCCAGCGCCCTTCTTCATTAGTGATCCGTTGAAGTACATTGTCTAGTACTCTTGAAAGACGATGGCTGGTGGTGTCTTGACCTCGGTCCATTCCGCGATGAAGTCAGCTAGCACCTGGGACTTGATCGCCGTTCAGGCGGCATATGTGATGCCCTGATCCATTAGTTCGAGCACCCACTTTGTGGTTCTTCCTGTGGTGTCCTGGCTATGGATGACTTCGCCGAGGGGGAACGACGTTACGACGGTCACCGAGTGTGACCTGAAGTAATGGCGTAGCTTCCTCTTGGTGATGAGGACGGCGTACAGGAGTTTTTGGATCTGAGAGTAACGGGTCTTGGAGTCAGATAGTACCTCGCTGACGAAGTATACTGGATGCTGGACTTTAAGGGAGTGTCCCTCTTCCTCCCGCTCTACTACCAGGGCGGCACAGACCACCTGAGTGGTGGCCGCTACATATAGTAGGAGGGGTTCATCGTCGCTCAGAGGAACTAGGATCGGGGGCTTCATCAGAAGCCGTTTGACCCCATCAAGGGCCTCCTGAGCCTCGGACGTCCATACAAAGCGGTCGGCTTTCTTCAGAAGCCGGTAAAGGGGGAGACCCCGTTCGCCAAGGCGTGAGACGAATCGACTGAGCGCGGCGAGGCACCCAGTGATTTGCTGAACCCCTTTTACGTTCTGAATCGAGCCCATTCTTGCGATGGCCGAGATTTTCTCTAGGTTGGCCTCAATGCCGTGCTCGGAGACGATGAAGCCGAGGAACATGCCCCTCGGGACCCCAAAAACACATTTTTCGGGATTGAGTTTGATGTTGTTCGCCCAGAGTTTCGCAAAGATTTGCTCAAGATCGGCAACCAGGTGATCGGCCTGTTTGGTCTTGACTACGATGTCATCGATGTAGGCCTCAACGGTTCGCCTGATGAGGTCTCCGAAACATTTGAGCATACATCGCTGGTACGTAGCCCCAGCGTTCTTTAGACCGAACGGCATTGTGATGTAGCAGTACGATCCGAAGGGGGTAATGAAAGACGTCGCGAGCTGGTCGGATTCTTTCATCACGATTTGATGGTATCCAGAGTACGCGTCAAGGAAGCAGAGGGTTTCACACCCCGAGGTCGAGTCGACTATTTGGTCAATACGTGGTAAAGGAAATAGATCCTTTGGGCATGCTTTGTTGAGACCTATGTAATCGACACACATCCTCCATTTCTCGCTCTTCTTTCGCACAAGGACGGGATTAGCTAACCACTCTGGGTGGTATACTTCCTTGATGAACCCGACGGTTGATAGCTTTGCTACCTCTTCGCCGATGGTCCTGCGCTTCTTGTCGTCGAAGCAGCGCAGGCGTTGCCTTACTGGCTTAGAGCCTGGGCGGATGTTCAAGGCATGCTCGGCGACCTCCCTCGGGATGTCTGGCATATCCGAGGGTTTCCACGCAAAAACATCTTTGTTGTTGTGGAGGAAGTCGACGAGCGCACTTTCCTATTTGGAGGAGAGTGTGATACCGATGCGTACCGTTTCACCCTCAGAGTTGCTGGGGTCTATGAGGACCTCCTTAGAGCCCTCTGCCGATTCGAACGACCCGGCCGATTTCTTGGCGTCGGGTGCTTCTTCAGTCACCTCATCCTGGAGGGCGACGAGCTCCTCGGAGGTAACAGTTGCCGTGGCATGGCCGCGTAGCATTCGACCTCGCATTCGTAGGCACGTTGGAAGGAGGTGCCGACGGTGATGACCCCACGGGGGCCCGGCATTTTTAGCTTGAGATAGGTGTAGTTCAGAATGGCCATAAACTTCGCGTAACATGGTCGTCCTAGGATGGCGTGGAAGGTTCTAGGGAACCCTACCACGTCCAAGGTGAGGGTCTCAGTCCTATAGTTGGACCGATCCCTGAAGGTGTTGAGCAGATCGATCTGCCCTAGTGGTATGGCCTATTTACCAGGTACGACGCCGTGAAAGGGTGCTCGGATTGGGTGGTGGTTCGATTGGTCGACGCCCATTACGTTGAGTGTCTTGGCGTACATGATGTTGAGGCCGCTGCCTCCATCCATCAGCACTTTTGTGAGTCGCTTTGGGCCGACGATTGGGTCGACTACCAGCGGATACCTTCCCGAGTGTGGGACGGTGTCCGGATGGTTGGCCCGGTCGAAGGTTATGGCGGACTCCGACCATCGGAGGAAGGCAGGCGTGGCCGGCGCGGTCGTATAGACCTCATGGCGTGTGACCTTCTAGCGGCGTTTGGAGTCGTAGGCCGTTGACCCCCCGAAAATCATAAGGGCACCATTCAGCGTCGGGAAGGCGTCGTCCTTCTCCTAGGTGTCGTCTGTGGTGGGGACAGGTTCCTTCCCCTGCTCCCCCTTGTTGAGGCCTCCGGACAAGTATTTGCGCATAAGGCCACAATCCTTGTATAGATGTTTGGCCAGGAAGGCATGGTTCGGGCATGGCCCCTCGAGCATTTTCTCGAAGTGGTTCAGAGTGCCCTCCACGGGCTTCCGGCCACCCTTACGGTCGGTAGCGGCCACGAGTGAGTCGTCGCGCCGTTGTTTCTTTTTTTTTCTTTTGGTAGAACGGTTGGAGGTGCCTTCGCCGGCGCCCTCGTCCCACCTCACCTTGCCATCGGAATGGTTGAAGATCGCCCCGACTGCTTCCTCGCCTGAGGCGTGGCTAGTGGCGATGTCCAAGAGCTCCTTGGTGGTCCGTGGGCCCTTGCGTCCTAGCTTGTGAACCAAAGACTCGCAGGTGGTCCCAGACAGGAAGGCTCCTATTACGTCAGTGTCGGCGATGTTAGGGGCTCATTACACTGCTAGGAGAAGCACCGGATGTACCCGCGGAGGGTTTCATCGGCCTTCTGGCGGTAGTTCTTGAGGTCCCATGGGTTCCCGGGGCGCTTGTACGTGCCCTGGAAATTTCCCACAAAGATTTCCCTAAAATCCGCCCAACTTTGGATGGCGTTGGACGGTAAATGCATCAACCATGCTCGCGCCGAATCGACCAAGAATAGTGGGAGATTGCGAATAATGAAATCGTCATCATTCGCGCCACCGGCTTGACAGGCAAGCCGGTAATCTTCGAGCCAAAGCCTGGGGTTGGTTTCTCTAGAATATTTAGGGATATTGGTAGGTGGTCGGTACCTTGGCGGGAAAGCATCGTTGAGGATGTGCCGACCGAAGGCCTGGGGGCCTGGCAGGTCGGGGCTTGGGCTCCGGTCCCCGCCACTATCGTAGCCTCTGCCACGCCGAGGGTGGTAGCCGCATCTGGCTCCTTCTCCTGAATCGTTGTAGGCACGCCTACGGACGTCGATGGTGCTGCGTGCATCACGGTTGCGGCTGAGACGTTGGTACACCGGAACAGGGGTACACTGCCTGCCGCCTGGCGGTGTCTGGTGTGTCGACGCATCCTTGGCAGGGCGCACTGAGGGTGTGCGCTGGCTAGCGTGGAGCTCGCATCGCCGAGACAACGAGCTCTCCGCCTGTTGCGCCGCCGCGCGTTCGAGCAACGTGTGGATTTCTCGGCGGGCCCGGCGATCTTCAGACGTCGCGGCCTCTAGAAGGCCGTGAAACAAGGCCATTGCGACGGCGATGTTCTGGCTTGCCCGGGCGAAGTGAGGGTGGGCTCCGTCATCGGTGAGGATCCTCTGGTACACATCATGGGCCATGGCGCATGCGCGCCCACCGTCCCCATGACGCTTGATCTCCTCATCGATTCTCTGGTATTCCCGGATGAGTTGTTGTCCGGCATCATCGATTTCCAGCTTTCGTGCACTCAGCTGCTCCATCCTTACGTGGGATGGGGCCGCCGCCCTCCCTCCATCCCTCACGTCAAGGTTGGCCGTTGGAGTAGCGTCCCCCTCAGAGACGCTTTCAACGTGCCCCTCGGAGGTGTCCGCCATGAAGCACTCCCGGGAGGGGTGATGGCTCCCCATGCTGGAGCCAGAGCTGGAGGATGATTCTGGCTCCTCGATGAGGAGTTTGTGGAGGGACTCCGCATCGTGTTCAATTACCCCCACAAACTCGCTGTTCACGGGAGTTTGGACCATGCGTAGTGCCATGAGGTGGCAAGCGGTCGCCGCGGCGTTGCGGAGACCGTACGGAAACGCTGTCGAGGTGCCCTGCACGTGGCGCTCCGGAGAGAGGTGGCTCTTTCTAGAAGGTCGTGCCATGTCGTTGTCACTGGAAGGGGCGAGGCAACGCTGGTTCTTCCTGGACTGCTGGGGTCCGAGGGAGACGACGAGCTGGCGCCCAAGCCGCTTATGGTCGAGGGCGGTGGAGGGGAGAGACCGGATGGCGGTGTTCGCCCATACCAACTCTCCCCCCACCGTAATGATGAAATCTAGGCTCCCGAAGCGCACGTGTGCGCCTGGGACCCAGCTGACGTCGTGGTTAGCCATCCGTGGCCTGGTTTGGAACGCGCAAAGGCCCCTACCTGGCGCGCCAACTGTCGGTCTTTTGAACAAACACCGGCGAGTGAATTTATAATTGATGCACGTTAGGCCCGAATGGTGTGCTAAAGGACACAAGGTTTATACTGGTTCAGACCGAATGTCCCTACGTCCAGTCCGCTGCTGCTGCTTGTATTATTAGCACCAAATATGGTTTGTAGTAGGGGGTACAAACGGTCGAGAGAGGGACGGGTCCCAGGTCTCTGATGGAGGGGTCAAAAGGATGCCAAGGGCCTGGCGGCGACTTGGCTGTGTGTGTGGAACAGAATGCTCTATGAGCTCGTCTGTATATGAGTTATCTGTTGAAAGTCGATTCGTTCGGTCCTCCTCTTCATAGGGAGCCCTGTCCTCCCTTTTATAGACAAAGGGGGGAGCAGGGGTTACAGGTGAAAAATACCAAGGGTATAGAAGGTCCTTCGAAGGGCTCAGGTCTTCCTTTTCCTCCAAGCCAGCCTCAGACACGACCAGCTAGTGTCAGAGGTTGGCACGTTCGCTGGGTACTTGTGTGCTGATGATGCTGCATTCTGCAAGTGGTCACGTCCCATCCCGCCTCTATGGGCGGCGTGTCGGGTAGGAGTGCCGGCCTACGATACTGTGGGGGGCGAACAGTGCGGCACCCGCACGCTTGTCAGCATCGGGGACGTGAGTCCTATTGCGGTGTTTGTGTCAGGCTCCGTGCTTGAGGGTTGAAGGCGGCGCCCGCAATATTGTAGGCCGTAAAACCCAACGCCTACAGTACTACTCAGGTTCTGTCATGTCCGACAGGGCCTAAAGCGCTCGTCCCATCGTACTTTGATGGTACTTGTCAGTAGAGCAGGGCATGGTCCTTGCTTCCGTCGTTTGACCCTAACGTCCTATCTTACCCTGTTCCTGCCATCATGGAGGGGCAGGATGAGGACGTCAGGTGAGGCGGTGCTCAGCCCTTGTCGGCCGGACGAGGCGGATTCTGGCCCTCGGGGGCCGGACGAGGCGGAGTCTGGCCCTCAGGGGTCGGACGAGGTGGAGTCTAGCCCTCGGGGGCTGGATGAGACAGAGTCTAGCCCTTGGGGGTCGGGCGAGGCAGAGTCTGGCCCTCGGGGGTCGGACGAGAAGGAGTCTGGCCCTCGAGGGTCGGATGAGGCGGAGTCTGGCCCTCGAGGGTCGGACGAGGCGGAGTCGTTGCGCTCCCGGGGGTCGAACGAGGCGGAGTCTGGCCCTCGGGGGTCGGACGAGGTGGAGTCTGGCCCTCGGGGGTCGGACAAGGCAGAGTCTGGCCCTTAGGGGTCGGACGAGGCAGAGTCATTGCGCTCCTGTTCGATTGGGAATGTCGTTGGTACTTATCAACTCTACCTCATTGGGTATCCCAGTATTAGATCGCCGACAAAGTTCTAATTGGGTTGTCATCAATCACCAAAAAGGGGGAGATTGAAAGTGCAATTAAGCCCTAATTGTGGGTTTTGGTGATAATGACCACACAATTAGACAACTAATGAGATTTATCGAAATCACAAGCAGGGAATTTATATTCGAGGAAGTTACACAAAACGGAGGAGCCCCCAATTATAAATGTGATGACTTCAAACTCAAAGGAGGTATAAATTCTTTTATTTTGAATTTGAGTATAGGAAAAGCCGTACTATAAAGGGGACATGATGCTTAAGCAAACATGTGCTACCAAGTGCTCAGTCTTACACAAACATCCTTAGTTACTCAGCCAAGACAGTCAATACTTCACTCTTTGTCGATGAAATCTAGTCGGCAATCTACCCCTTGCTGTCTTGCCTGGTGCGGCAGTGCCACACCTGGAGAGAGGCACTGCCGCAGCGTGGCACTGCCGCACTTGAGCCGCGGCACTACCACGACTTAAGTGACCATTGGGGTTGGGGGTATTTATACCTTTCCCTTCCTCCCCAACATCTCTTTTTCTCTCCCCACTCATTCAGGTTGCCCAAGAACAGAAGAGTGCCCTTCCCTCTCTCCTCCATTGGTGACCTTGAGCTCCCAAGCATCCTCATTGATTTCCTCATCAATCCTTGAGAGAAAAAGGTCTCAAACTCGATTAGAGAGCATATCCTTTGATTCCCCAACTCAAAAGAGCACTTGGTTCATGTTTTGGCCGACAGTTGTGTTTATTACTCTTGGAGCTTTGCTCCTAGCCGGCTAGAGCGTCGCCCCTTGAGCTTGCCAACTTGTGTGGCAGCCTCAGGAGGTTTGTAACCATCTCTTGAAGCTAGTAAACTCACCCCTCATCTCAAGAGTTGAGTCTCTTGACTTGAGAACGAGGAAGGGTTGCAAAGCCCTAAGCCTTAGTGGCTAATCTCAACAACATGGACGTAGGCAAGCCTTGGTGGCGAGTTGAACCACGGGATAAATCATCGTGTCATCTTGTGCTTGATTTACATTATTTGTATTTCATATTGTTGTTGAGGTGATTTCTAGGGTTTGTTGTCGATCTACTTGTGTGTGGTGTTTCTACCACCTCTAGCTCTCGATCTGTGAATCTCATACCTACAGGAAGCTAAGGAATTTCTCCGATCTAAGTTTCCATTCACCGATTTTGAACTGTGACTCGAAATTGTCTGCAGGTGCGGCAGTGCCGCTGTTCTGGCCCAGCAGTGCCACTTGTCAGAGCGGCAGTGCCGTAGGTCGAATTTAACAAAAGTTTGAGTGTTTGTTTTGACAGGCCTATTTACCCCCCCCCCCCTCTAGGCTAACTAGAGATCCTACACTTGATTTCATCATCTTGAGTGAGATTGGAGAGCCTCTAGTGCATTGTATTGAGTTGCATCATCTTGTGGCACTAGTTGGGTGATTTGGGCTGGTTGTGAGCTTGTTACTCTTGGTGTTTGCTGACACCTAGATGGCCCGATGATTGGAGGATCGTTGAGCAGAGTTGGTGATTGTCTCTGGCCTCAATCGGTTGCTTGTGAGGGGTCTTGTGCCTTCCCCGGCGGAGCGCCAAAGATAACTCTAGTACATTGCTCATGTCATTGAGAAACCTCACTTGTGGGTAGGTTCTTGTGGTGTCAATTGTGTGGACGAGGTTCATGCAACGCCTCTTAGCTACCGAACCACCAAGTGCTGGTCGACACAACGGTGACTAGTGTGCCGGCAAGCATGTGAACCTCAAGAGAAAAATTGATTGTCTCTTGCCATAGGATTTCACCCTGTATTCATATTGTGTTGATTGGTTTATTGGTTCATCACCTCTACAAGGCGGTATAAACTTCTCCATCCTCTCTTTACTTCGTGCAAACTAGTTGTAACAAGCTCTTTTGTGTAATTAGTTTTGAGAGCTTGTATTACCTTTGCTAGTTTAGCTTCTCACCTAGTTAAGCTCTTTAGTGTAGCTAGCTTTTGAGAGCTCTTAGTGACTTAGACATTGATTGTCTTAGAGATTATAGCAACTAGACTTGTTGGGATAGGAGGCTTGCAACATTTGTTAGAGCAAGTGCAAAAAGCTTTATAGCCTTTTAGTTGTCTAACAAGTTTGTCTAGTGGTTTGTAGTTTTTAAATTAGGCTATCCACCCCCTCTAGCCAATTAGGACCTTTCAAACGCTTGCCTTCTGACCTCGTAGTGTAGAGCAGCTGCTGCTTGCCTCTGCTGGCTATGAACATCACGCTCCTTCTCCAACACCTTCATGGTCGCCATGGCGTCCAGGCATGACGACGTGCACAGCCATGGGATCGCCTTCGCACTGGTGCAATCGCCAAGGGATCGCCTGAGTTCTGCCACCCGCCCTGCGTTGTGAGCGAAGGTCACCGGCTGCACGCTCTGCATCTATGTTGATGGGCCACCTAGCTGCTCACCGCCAATGCCGAGTGCACGCGTAGGTCGACGGGCGGCCTTGTGGCATGCCACCGATGCCAAGCCACATGTGCACGCCGACGGGTGGCCTCACCGTCTCGTTGCGGGCCACCTTAGTCGCTCCGTGCCGGCTCGCCGGGCCCGCTACATGCTTGCACGCACAACTGGATAAGGCCACGTGGCCTCCGTGGTGTCATCGCACATGAGCTGGCCTCCGTGTTGCCGTCGCACACGAGCTGATCTCTACGACGTTGCTCACAGCCAACCATGCGGTGCACCTCCCATGCTCAGTAGCGCCACGTCCTCCTATCACTGGTAGTGCACGCCCCACCACACTCGGATCCTGCCCGTGTTCCTTTCCGCGCCGCGTCGAGCTACCCACGCATGGTGGCGCTGCTACTTCTTAGGAGAGGAAACGAATGGGAGAGAGATCCATGGAGACAACGCTGCGCTTCTTTGAGAGGAAAGGAACAGGAGAGAATGCACCAGGCGAAGAAGTACTTCGCTGGAGGAAGGGGAAGGAGGAGGTGCTACCACCATGGCTGCCGCCCGCGCCGTCGCCTAGGAAGACAATGTGGGGGAAGTGCTCTCGGTTGCTGGAGTGGGTTTGACCAAAGAAGCACCGGCGCTGGGGCCACAAGATAGATGGAGGTAGGGGCAAAACGGTCTTCTCCAATGCCAAGTTAGAGCTCTTAGCAGCGCCGTCGTGCTGGCATGCCCATATAGCGTGCCACATCAGCAAAAGTGACAAAAACATAGGAGGTTTACTGTTTGCGATGACAAATCTATAGGTATTCATGTAAAACTGGCAAACGGAGAGGTGCCATCCATAAAGATGGCAAATACTTAAATATCCCTTTGATATCGCATCAGTTAAGGAGGCAGCAGCCACCCATGCTAATGCTAAATACCATAGCAGGAGCTCGACGCATCTCGATGCGGAGGCGGCCAAGCGGGGCGCACGCGGCGTGACGTCTAGCGGTCGAGCTCGCTGGCGCCTGCTGCTCGCAGCGCAGTGACCGGTCGTGCCCTCGATGGATAGTGCGGTGCACGGCGCTTGCGCGGCTCGCGCGCTTGTCCCTTGCTCGGCGGATGGCACAGCATGGCTTGCACGGCGGCCGGCGACGGCGTAGCGTCTCATGATCAATCCCTCAACAGGCGGCGTGGCAGGGGTAGTTGCATCTAGTGTGTAGGCATCGGACCTCCGTATCATCGTCAGGCTCGAGCTCCTCCTCGCCAGTGTGGGCGGCGCTCCTCCTCGCCGGTGCAGCCCGCGTCCGTGTTCTTCTTAGCCGAGATCCGCGTCTCGGTGGCCGCCGTCGTTAGTTGGTTCCACATGCTCGCCTCAAATTTGATTTCTTCCCACCGTCATGCTTCCTTGATTTATGTCTCGATATGTTTCTATTCGATTCGGTCTAATTGTCCATGGTTTCAATTCAGTCTCAATCTAGTTGTCCGTGGTGGTTTTGATTTGGTCTCAGTTCCACGCTTTGTTTTGATCTTGATCTAGTGTAGGGTCACCTCAATTTGGTTTGGGTTACTTGGATTCATGCCATTATAATTTTCGATGTTTGGAGAAACGATATTACTATTTGCCTATTTTGAAGCATGTCATTACAATTCTTTGTTTCCGACAAAAATGTCACTGAATACGTATGGACACAGCCTGGGCCCAGCTGCAAGCGTATACGAAGACGTATACTTCATCTCCCCTATCACTGACACATGGGCCCCACATGTCATCTTCTCCCTCCTGAAACAACCTCGATTTCCGCGAAGGGAAATCCACAGAGTCGAAGTGTAATAAGACCGATGTAGATCATATTACCCAGATTCCAGTCGAATATCACATCCATACAACGATAATATCTGAGTACAATTAGTGCGGAAGTACATAGATTATTACATCGCCGCATTGGCGGAATCAAAAGTAGCATTCATTCAGAACAGCTTGAAGATAGGATCGCCAAACTCGAGCGTAGGAACGAACCCCTCAACCGTCAAACTCCTCGGAGCTATACTCCTCAGCAGAACCTGTGTGCCAAAATTTATCAATACGATTTGTACTGGCCACTCCCAACCCTATGGCATTGCTCTGTGGATATTGGATACAAGTTGGATATAATCAAAAGGAACCTATAAGGCTGGGGTTTCCTATGTATTTAGCATATCAAGTTCATAATAATAGTTGGTCAAGTTTTTAACACCATTCACACACATTCCACCCCTTTTCCCATTCCCGAGCCAGGTTTCGATCCTGGGATCGACATACCACCATATCCACACCATTATCATACCACACCCGTACCATCGCTCAGTCGACAGGCCAACTCCCTCTCGGCGCTGTCTCAAGGCCCGTAGCCCCTGGCTACGTCCGATCACTCATCCCAGGGGGGAGAAAAGGACTCATCTCTCTATCTAGTTTAAGCGAAACCCAGGAAAGGTCCATAGCCGACCAGTCGGCATATGTATCAATCAATCAACCATACACTCTGCAAAGGTTTTACATAACCACAAGATCCGCCTTCCTCGCTGACCGTCGTCAACTGGGCTGATTCCGGCCGCTAGCTAGCCTAGGATAATGCCACTCTACCATTCAGCCCTGGTACACCCCAAGTCTGGTCTGGGGTGGCTGAAACTGTGAGTCATGAGCCGGGTCCACAAGGTCTCCATGAAGTCTCGGAAGGGTGTGGGGGAAAATCATCCGCACCCCGTAGCTCCTTACACTGTCCGCTATCAACCTAGCAGTAGTGGCAATATCCTACCAAGTAGTCCGGCCGTCCCGCACCATATAGGGCGAGTGGTACGTAAGGCTTCCTGGTGAGTCTGAGTACTAGTAAGTCCTTAGGTTTGACCAAGCCAGAATGTCTTCATCAGGGTTTCCATTTACTGTGCCACCACAGCACCTCCACCTTGGGCTCCTCCCATCACAGGATCACACCCAGGGCCACCTTGTATACCATTTACCCACCACAGGTATCCATTCCAGGGGTGCCCAGGTAGCACCCACAGCAAGACTTGCCCCATGCTCGTCGTATACTCCAACTTGGTCGACACAACCCTCACCCTCTACGCACCCAAATCACACACGCAGTAATCTTCCCATAGTCCAGTTAACACAAGTTTCCACCACGCATCAATATAGCGCAAGCGTAGTAGAAGTAATAAGCAATTAAATACATTAGCAAGCGTGTGACTAGCCTAACAGCAGGGTGAGCAGGGGTAAGGTTGCGTCAAGGTAGAGGCCATCAAGAAAACATACTACCATGCAAGTCCTACCATAGTGTGATATGACAATAAAGTAAGCACTAGCATTTCTACTTTAGCCATGCGTAATAGGTGCTACGAGATTGGGTGGGATGTGGCACCTTCAGTGTAGTCGTCTCCGTACTCCTCACGGTACTCACGATCCTCGTCCGTCCGGTTCTCCTCCGAGTCTGCAAACGACCGCATTATAGTCGCGTTAGCGACGTCTATAGAATAGCACAAAGAAGCAATGAAAATTCAAAAGAGCCAAATGCACTCAAACATGGGTCCATGGTGCAGAGCTTGATTTTAGATGAATTTTGGTCCTGGTTTCGTATTTTTCCGATGTCGTATGAATTAGTTATGAATTTCCGAAGATTAAATCTATTTCTAAAAAATGAAAAAAGCTAAATTAATCCTGGGCTGACACGTGTCATGCTGGGGTTGGTCCACGTGGCTTGCTGACGTCAGCATCACGGTTCCGAGCTTACAGGTGGGGTTTAGCTGACGTCAGCATGACGTCATCAACGTTATGCTCACCGACATGTGGGGCCAGAGGCTATTGAGTCACTGACAGGTGGGTCCAGTCAAAGTCAACGGCGAGTCAACAGTCAACGTCTTCGGTCAACGGTCAGGGTCACTGACGTGTGGGGCCAGGGCTGCTGACGTCATCAGCTGATGTCAACGTGACGTCAGCATGACGTCACCTCGGCTGTGCTAGCTTCTGACATGTGGGTCCCGCATGACGTCATCACGACGCCAGCATGACGTCATCATCTAACGTGTGGGTCCAGCAACACTTGTGGTGGGTTCGGGTTGGGCCGGTCTGGGCCGGGCTGACCCGGACACGTGGCACGCTGTGATGCTGCCACGTCGCGGTCGTGGGCCTTTATTGGGCTTTGTCCACAGCGCGGCTCATACCGTGTGGTTCACGGTGGACCAGCGCTCATGGTCCATGGACCTACAACAGGGCGCATGGTGGACCAAGTCCACCGTCTCTTTTCCCTGGCTTGGCTCACGTGCACCGAGCTCACGCTCGTGTGGTCGGCGAGGGGGTGTTTCCCCTGTTTTCTTCCGCGGCGGTGCTCCCATCGGCGGCGAGCACCCGGTGAGCCCCCGTGGCAGTGCTGGTGTCCGATTGGAGAGGGAAAAGGCTTCCCCGGGTCACGGTGACTGCGTCTGTGGGGTCAAGGGGCGGCCAGAGCTTCCCCAAGGTGTTGGCCACGGCGATCGGCGGCTCGGCGTGGCGGTGCTCGCCGGTGAGCCCCTTCTAGTGGCGCGGGCGTTCAACTAAGGTGGGCAACGGCTCGGCCTTACCATGGTGAGTGTCCTAGTGACGCTAGCGAGGTGGCTGTATGGCTCCTGTTGGCTGGCCGCGGTGGCGGTGCACGGCGGAGCTCCGGCCGGGGTCCGGTGCTCGTGGCCAGGGTGCTATGGCCGGCTATCGACGACTCGGTCCACGTGGCTAACCTCTAGGCATCATGGTGATCCTCTATGGCTATGTCTTGGTCCAGCACGGCGGCCGGATGCACCAGTGGTGGCTGCGCCATGGCGGCGGCGTCGTGAGCGTGGCGTGCGTGTGCTCGGCTACGGCGTCCATGGGGCTAGGAGGGGTCTCAGCAGCGAGAGGCTCACCGTAGGTGTCGTAGACGATAGGATAGCGGTGCCGTGACGAGTTGCGGCCGTGTAACTCCGGAAGCCGTGCAGTGCCGACCCGTGGTGGTGCTTCGAACTCTGGCGTGCTCCCGGTCCTCCTCCCGACAGTGGCTTCGGCGTTTTCCCCCCTTCTTCCCCTTCTCCCTCCTCTCTCTTGGCTCGGGTGCGCAGTGGATGGCCACCACGATGGCGGCGGGGCGACGGGACGAGCGCTAGGGCTCTGGGGCTGGGGCTTTTATAGCCGAGCTCGGCCATGGAGCTCGGTGATCGACGGATGGAGGCCGAGGGGTGATCGGAGGCGCACGCTTGCATCCAACGGTGCGCGCGTGGTTGCGTGGGCGCGGCGCAAGGAGACAGGGGCATGCCCCGGGCGTGACCCCCTGGCCCACCCCCTACCAGTGTTGTTGGCGTTTAGTCGCGCGGTGGTTGAGCGCGGCGTGAAGAAGAAGCACAGTAGGGCTGACATGCGGGGTCCAGCGGGCAGCGACATCAGGCGAGCGGACGGCGCGCGGGCGTGGGCGACGTGCGGCTGACGCGTGGGGCCAAGTGGCAGCGGTAGCTAGTTGTCAGGCGCGCGGGCGAGCAGCGGCATGCTGGACCGGCTGCGTGGGCTGCGCGCGAGTTGGGCCGGCCTGTAGCCGCGCGTGCGCTGGGTGGTAGGCGGCCGCGATGGGGCTAGCTATCTTGGGCCGAGCTGGCTGCGAGGCCCACTTCCTCTTTTTCCTTTTCTATTTTTCATTTCTTTTCCATTTGTTTGAATTCAAATTTGGTTTGGAATTTGAATTCAAAATTGATGTAACTTATTCATTGGAGTTTTAGGGAATTTTGTTTAGCTATTTTTGCATAACAAAATAGATGTTGTTTTGGTTATACAAAAATAGAAATTGTTTTCCTTTTAAGCATTTATGCTTTTGATTTGATTAATAATTACTTTATGGTTTATTATTTTAATGGAGTGGTTAAGCATAACATAAAGCAAATGAAAATTCTAATCATAATTTGAGTTAACTATGTATGCAACACTTTGTTTGTTAGAAATTAAATAACATAATCAACAAATGATATGCCATGCTTATGTGTTAACTTAGGTTGGGTTACTTCTAATGCAGCTCTTAGGTTGGGTTTCTTCAATGTCACTCATCATCACATGGGGTTTTTGAGGAAAAAATTTTGTAGTTGTGATTTTTGGTGTATGGATTTTTGGGTTGTTACACCTCCTGTGCTTGGTGCCCCACATGCCACTGTCGCTTGCTGCTATCACTGCCGCCGCCACGCCTAATCTAGCGAGGCCATGGCCTCGCGCCTCCTGTCATCGGCGCTCGCGCCGCTGCTCCTCCTCTCGGTGGTGGCGTCGCCTGCGGCTGAGGCGACGCTGCACCCGGTGGATTACCGGGCACTGCAAGCCATGCGACGGGCGCTGATGGACCTCCTAGGCTCCCGCTTCTTCGCCTCCTGGGACTTCACAGGCGACCCCTGCTTGTTCGCGGGCGTCTCCTGCTCCCCGGATGGCCGCTTCACCACACTCGCCCTCGGCAACCCGCGCGCGGGCGCGCCGGGCCTCGCCGACACCTTGCCGTCCACAGCCATCGCCATGCTCCCCGCGCTGACCTCGCTCTCCCTCGTGCCGGGCCGCGTCATGGGGACGCTATCCCCGGCCGTCACCTCCCTGCCCGCGCTCCGCTTCCTCACGCTCGCTGGGAACCTCCTCTCTGGCGACCTCCTGGCATCCTTCGCACCCGCGCTCTGCACCATCGACCTCAGCAAGAACGGGTTCACGGGGCGGGTACCCGCGTCGCTGCTCCAACTGTGGGACCTGCTGACGCTCGTCCTCTCCCACAATGCGCTCTTCGGCGAGATCCCGCGGGTGGCCCCGCTGCTGCACCTTGACCTCCGCAGCAACCGCCTGTCGGGCGGGGTCTCGCCGCTGCCGGGCACGCTGGTGTACCTCTCGCTAGCAGGGAACTGGCTCTCTAGCCCCGTCGGGGGCGTGCTGCGGCGGCTGCCCAGGCTGTCGTTCGTCGACCTCGGACGGAACTAGTTCTCCGGGGAGGTGTTCGCGTTCAGCCAGATCGGGTACCTGCAGCTGTGGAAGAACGCCTTCTCGGAGGAGCTCCGCTCGGCCGGGCGCGTCCCGCCAGGCGCCACCGTGGACCTCAGCCACAACGCGCTCTCCGGCCGCGTCCCGCCCGAGAGGAGGAAGAAGATGACATGTGGGGCCCGCGTGTCAGTGACGGGGAGATGAAGTATACGTCTTCGTATACGACTGCAGGTGGGCCCAGGCTGTGTCCATACGTATTCAGTGGCATTTTTGTTTGAAACGAAGAATTATAATGGCATGCTTCAAAATAGATGAATAGTAATAACGTTTCTCCGAACATCGAAAATTATAATGGCATGAATTCAAATAACACATTTGGTTTTGTTGCATCTCGTGTTACTGCTTTGGAAAGTCCTTCCGTCCGTGGAAGTCTCGAACTCTACCGACGAACTAACAACAGAAGCCCGTGTCGATCTCCGAACTAACAACAGAAGTCCGTGTCGATCTCGTCATCTGGTGTCTTGATTTTTGTCTAGATCTGGTCCGTGGTGTTGATTTACTTGCATTGCCTGTGCTGATTGGTGGGTGAGAGTCCTAGGCGGAGGCGTTTCTTCCGAGCACACGGAGAGGGAGGCGTATATATGACGGGGAGCAGGCGAACGGGGGAGCAGGCCTTGCGGGGAGCAGAGGAGCGGGGCGTGCGGCCGTGTGGGGGAGAAGGCGAGTGGGCCGGGTAGTTGGGCTAGAACAGGATGGGCTGGACGAAAAAAATAACTTAAAATTTTGCTTTTTTATTATTAGGAGTAGACTTGACATAAGTGCTTTATATTTTTTTTAATAATATATCTGTGATATTATTTTAGTATTAAGCGACACGATCGTTTAAAAAAATTGATAACTGGGTGGTTTTATTTAAGGACGTGAGTATGTTTGGTTGTCTGGCTTACTTATAGCCTGGCTAGAATCTAAGTCTGGACAGCCTAAGCCTGCCTCTAACAAGCCAAGATGAACTTGTTTGGTTGTCTACACAATCTAAGTTTGGCTAGCAATTACTTTATTTGGTTGATTTGTTTGGCTTGGATAAAGTCACCTCTTCTTTGTGTAGAACTACCTTTTTCCTAAAAAAAACTCGTGGTGCACGACACCTCTCACAGCACACTGCCCGTCTCTGACCGACACCGCACACTCCCAAGACACGTGCGCGAACTCCACGACTCCTCCCCCTTCGTCGACTCCGAGCACTTGGGGGAGTCCAGTGGGGATGCGGCCGACTCATCGCCGGAGGAGTCGTTCTTGACCTTAAATGATTTTAATTTTAAATTTCAAAACGTCAAAACTTCAGTCAGACTTTTGGGACCTCAAATGATTTTAAATGAAAAACTCATCAACTACAAAGTTGTTGTTCTCATCGAGATCTATAACTTTGGTTTTGGTCGATTTTCCATTTAAGGTTGTTTGAAAATTTTGGTTTTTAAAATTTTAAAACTTTAGATACAAATTTGAGACTATAAATGATTTCTAATGAAATAGTTGTCAACTATAAAGTTGTATATCTCATCGAGATCTACAATTTTGGTTTTGGTCATTTTTTCATCTAAAGTCGTTTGTACAATTTGAAAATTTTGAATTTCAAAATTTGAGTGCTTCAAACAGAATTCTGGGACCGTAAATGGTTTCAAATGAAAAAGTCATCAACTACAAAGTTGTCGATCTCGTCGAGGTCTACAACTTTTATATAAAGTTTGTTTTTATCTGCCTTTATTTGAAAAAGTTATGAATTTATTTATACTGTAGAATGGTTATCACCGCCGTATCATACAACAAGTTGACGGTAAAAATGTCTTCATCGCTGGTTTATATGGCGAGGCGGCAGTAATGAGGAGCACATTATCACCGTCGATTGGTGGTGCAAAGCAGCTGTGATGATGGACTATCACCGCCGGTTGGTAAGACGATGCGACAGTAATAGTTATCAACCCGCACGTTCTTACGAACCGACGGTGATACTCTCATCACCGACAATTTGTATTACGAACCGTTGGTGATAAAGGTGTTGGTGATATGTCATTGTGTAGTAGTGCAAGCTACGACCTCCTGGGTGACTTGCTGGAGCTTGGCTAGGAGGCTTGTTGAGCCAACCAAACAAGCTCAAGTTAGCTTCAGAAAGTCTAGTTAGAGGATAGCCAGAACAAACATGCCCTATCTTTTGCTCCCGCGCAATTGCGAGGCGGAGTCTCCAATTATTGTAACACCGTGAGATTACTAGTTGATGTCGGGGTCTTTCTTAACATGATCATGTGCTTGTGATTCATGAAAGATGATTACGGTGCATGTAGAGGAAACTGAACTGTACAAATGTCTGAGGGGCTATAAAATTCAGATAAAATTTAAACTGGATCCGTAGAACGTCTGGGGCAACCACTATTGATCTTCCAACGTGCCGGTGTGCCACGTGGAGACTTAAACTAGGGTGTATAAAAATAACTCTAAAGCAAAGATACAATCAACTCATTTTATTAGCAAGCGTTATTTTATTGGACACATTTTTTTCCTTTTGCGAGACACAGTTACATACGCAAACCCACATATACACAAGCGTACACTCACCCCCTATGAATGCACATACACCCTACACCTATGAGCACCTCCGAAGAACTGAGCTGGACGGCAAATATCGAGATTGACGAAATCACCACAGGCGTCGCGCTGTCGACGGGCACGTCACCTACCACTGGAAGAATAGCACCCTTAAAACCTAGAATAAATCCTGGAAAATGCGAGCACCCGTGTCAAGTCGGAGATTTGAACCCAGATGGGTAGATTCCACCACAAAGAACCCAGCCAGTTGAGCTACGCTCAGTACGCTAATTGGACGCAATTAAGGCACCAGCGGTCACATGGTTCGGCAAGCACGCGACCCAACTTTCTCCATGCCAGCATCCTCGCTACCCCCGCTCCCACCTGACCTTGGCGTCTTGGTGGCTGGCCTGCCCCGTTTCGCTAACACTTCCCCTATCTCTAGGTTCAATTTGGCGGAGCTTCCTTACCTTATTCTTGAGCTTCACTTCTTAATTCTTCGATGGAGTGATTCTAGTGTGAGAGAGCAGGGTGAGAAGCAGGCAAGAATCGATTCTGAAGTGATTCTAGTAGTGACTGACGGGAAGCTTAGGGAGCAACGGAGAGCATATTTTAGCTTCCAGCTTATATAGTATAAATGAAGAAACTCGACCTGTGGTAGGAAGACAGACTCAAGATATTGCATTAAAAAGAAGACTTTCTAACGTAGCTAAAAAAACACCTGTACTGAACCCCTACCCCACCATACATAGTGGCACCATAACCCCTGTGACAACGATCATGACCGAGGCCGGACTTTAGACCTATGCTTTTGTAGTAGGACAGATAAGGGACATTTTTAATAGCAGCCTTAAAAATCCGCTCCCACGGAGAGTCCAATTGGCTCGTCAACTCCCCAATAGAATCCAGGTGTATTTTAAATGTTTGGCAGGTATCGGTAGAATCGGCTCTAAACAAGCTAGGAGCGAAGTTCTATCAAACTTTATTTAGAACTTTTGGAGGGACCACTATCGATGTTCCAACGTGAAAGTGTGCCACGTGGAGTGGTATAAAAGTAACTCAAAAGCCAAGATACAATCAGCTCATTTTAGCGAGCGTCATTATATTGTGCTTATTTCTGAAAGTCACTCGTGACACAAATTAAAAGGAGTGCAAGTGTGCACGTTTGGCCAACGTCGATTATTGATTGGACGACAGGTGGAAGCATACTATACATGCATGTCCACCTGAAAATGTGGTGGCGAATGTGAAGATGCCTTGCCAAGTCCGGCCTTATTCATCAAGCCAAGCGAGACAACAAGTTCTAGTATGACTGGACACTCTCAACAGGCTTGGGCATGGGCTCATCTCGCAGGAAGTGCTCGAAGAGCTTCAGGCCCTGCCGTGGACGGTGGAGGGGAACCTCGTGCCCTGCACCTCGGATCGTCACCAGCGTCAAACCCTCGTACACTTGGCACCATCCACCAACCTGCAGATAAGCATGATCCACACCATTATAAACATGGTTAGTGTATGTAGCTGAGAGAGTAATTGGACTGTCAGATTTGATGCAGTGCTGGTGTCCTAGACTGACCTCTTCATCATAGTACCAAGGATACCACTTTGTGATCGTTGGTAGAGACAGCGCATCAATGGAGTATCTTGTCGCAGTGAGGGGGACGACAGAGTCAGTATCGCCGCTGTAAATTGTCCAGTGTAAGGGAAGATTAAAATCCAGACTCATTTACCAATCCACTGTACTACTCAAAGGCAAGCCATGCTCTCAACGACAGAAATCCAATGTACCTAAAGACCCATATCCTTAGGCCTGCTGAGATAAGTTCACGGTAAATAGGAAGCATGGACCTCGGTGAATCTTTCCAATATTCATATACTGGGTCACTGCAAATATTCAGTGGAGTTGAGTGCAAATTATCATGCACGACCTAAAATTAAACAAGATGAAAGCAGTTGAGCAGACCTGCAGCCTATCCAGGGATATGATATTCCAGTAACATTGGCATGGAAAGCTTCCTGCACCTCAGGTAAGTTGTAGTAGTTTGTGAAGTACAGTTCGGTGCAGGGATCATATCCTCTGGGCAACCAAGGCTACATTTGAACAAATGTGTAGTTAATATGCATGAGCTGATAATAAATCTAGAGATTCTCACAGTAATCAAAAAAATTTAGCCTTTAATTTGCTACACTCTAATCATAATCGTCAATAATAGCCATTGGATATTCTTTTACATAAAGAGGTTCTCTACCATTATAAAAGTACATAAATTTAAATAACCCCCGCTTTGTATCTACATTACCTAACTACACTATTATAAAGGATAATATAAAATATATAATTAATTTACATCTCAACCACATATATCGTAAATCAAATATAAAGCAAACTTGTTAGACTATATTTAGGCGTTGATCTAGTATTGAGGAGGCAGTCTCTTGGCTCAACAATTAGCTAGGCATGCAGGATCTCATGCACAGGCCCAGGTCTCTCGGCTCTCTACCATTGGCTAGAATTAGTTCCAATCTCCGTATTACCTTCCTTGTAATACATATTTGCCTAACTGACCAATGGAATGAAAATTGTGTGAATTATATCTCGCTTTCATGGTATCTACGAGCGGTTCGCTCCTGAGACCGTCGCTTCCGCACCTCTAACATCGCCGCCGGCCTCACGCCGTGCGTGCATTCCTACCGCCGCCGGACTCACGCCGTGCGTGCGTCCCTACCACCGCCGCCTCTCTCTTCCGGCATGCTCTTTCTTCCTCTCGCCATGGCCTCCGCTTCCCAGGGACCGTCTCATGCCGCGTCCCTGGAAACTGCCGCCATCGCGGCAGCGCGCGCCGACCTTGCCGGTCTCCAGGTTGCCAAGGCGGACGCGGCCATCATCAAGGCGGCCGAGGATGTCGTCCAACGCCTGGAGGATCTCCGCGCCACTCGGGCACAGCTCGACGCCGACTTGCAATTCGCCCATGCCGGGCTGTGCAGACCTTACGGCTGTGCCCAGGTCTCTCGGCTCTCTACCATTGGCTAGGATTAGTTTCAATCTCCGTATTAGCTTCCTTTGTTGTAATACATATTTGCCTAAATGGCCAATGGAATAAATATTGCGTGAATTATATCTTGCGTTCAAAACTAAGCCCTAAATAAGTTTTTACATTACCCACATATGCCGCCTTTATGAAAGATAATATAAAATAAGACCCTTAATTTGTACCCAAAGTACCAACTTCCATCGTTATAAAAGTAACCTAAAATATCACCAAGTCTATGCCAAAAGGCCAATAAAAGCTATTTTGGAAAATAATTCAATCAATAACCATAAAGTATATTTTGTATGTTTCTAAATTACACACTTTTATCGTCGTTAAATTAAAAGTAAGCATAAATTCTATGTGCCACCGACCGAGTAAACAAGCATACGTGAGGATAGATATTTATTTTAGTAGTTTACCAATTGTGAAAAAATGTTCCCTTAACAAACAACATACCAATCACACTGACAACTCACTTTAAATTATATTAATAATCATCTATGATAATAATTTTTTGTAAGTTGTTTAAGTTATATATAAGTGACCAGAACATTATGACATATCAAGTACTGCTAATTTAATTCTAGGTACTCTCTATTTTTATATAGTAGTATTACAACAATTGTGATTCTTCATTCTAGCAAATTCAATGTCTTGAGTATTGTGGTGCATGCTAAAATGGTTGTTTATGCCATTTAGTAACAAAGAATGTACTCCCTCCATTCCAAATTGTATGTTGTTTTGATTTTTAGATGCATAGCTTTTACTATGCATCTAGATATAGTCTATAACTATAATATATATTTTTAAATAAAATATAAGAATTTTTTTGAATAAAAGATACATTAACCACTAGAGTCACAACTTAACACGTGGAAAAATTGCTACAACTAATAAGATCACAAGTGAAAGCCAAAATATAGATTTGTAATCTCACAAAATGGGATGCAACAAGACCTTATATAACTTAACCTTACTCATAGAGGTGCAATACAAAAGATGACAACATATATCTTAATGTTGCTAACTAGAGGTCCACAATGAAGGCG
Organism: Miscanthus lutarioriparius; assembly: GCA_904845875.1. Taxonomy (NCBI): domain Eukaryota; kingdom Viridiplantae; phylum Streptophyta; class Magnoliopsida; order Poales; family Poaceae; genus Miscanthus; species Miscanthus lutarioriparius. The sequence goes on from CAJGYO010000006.1 coordinate 99,766,691, forward strand.
CACTATAAAAAAATAAAAGCTTAGAAATTATCATAATAATAAGAAACATATATTATTAATACAATCAATTTTAAACATCATAAAAAAATAACGACTGGATATATTTTATTTTCTAAACAAATGTCCACTATTGTTATAATGAAAAACATAAATCATCATCTAAACTACATATAAACCACAAACCTCTGCCTGTATGAAAGATAGTTTAAACTAACCTCTAAATTTATTTTAAATTACACGCATCTAACCTTATGAAAGATAATATAAAGTAACCCTTTAATTAGCATCTAAATTACCTACATCTGTCATTGCAAAAACATAAACTAACATATCTCTCAAATGAATATCTAAATTAATGATGTAAGATATTATGGAAAAAATTAATAACCATAAAGTGCACAATGTATGTTTCTAAATTACCTAGTTAAACCACTATTAAATTCAAAGTAAATATATATATGCTATGTGTCACAATGTATACCAAGTATACATGATACATTAGTCGTAAATACATATTTTTATAGTTTATCGATCGTGAAAAGAATGTTCCCTTAACAAACCACATACTAATGAAATTGGCATTTAATTTAAGTTATATCAAAACTCTATGACAACAAATTGAGTAAGTTATTGTTTTAGATAATTTTATACATTTTGACTAAAACATTATGACATGTTAGTGATGGTATTTTAATAGTAACCATCTTACTTCTATTTTATAAAACAATACTACTGCACATATGGTTCTTTGAGAGAGGAAATTCAACTCTTGAGTGCAGTGGTGAAGGCTAAAATAACTATTCACGCCATTATAGTAACTAAGAGTGGAGTCTAAGACCTAGATTTTTTTTAATAAAATATAAAATGAAGTTTTGAATGAAAGATACAACAAGAACTAAAGTTTTGAACTTAACATTTGGATAAAAACAGATTAATAAGATCGATAGTTCAAAGCCAAAATATATGTTCATAATGTCACAAAAGATGCAAAAAGTCGATACAACTTAAGCTAATGTTTCAACTAAATATATATTAAAAACACACAATGGTGCAATGCAAAGAATGAAAATACATATACAATAATCGGTAAAGCTATCACTATCGAGTAGAGATTACATAGTATTTGAATGGGTATTGTGTTCTAAAATGGAGAGAGAGAATAAATACAATTAACTTTGATTGGCTGTACACAATAAATTTATCCACAAAATATTTAATGCTTATGCAACTTAACATTCTAGGCCATGTAGGAGCACATATTGATGAGCTACTGTTAATAATATAGTAGATAGTCAAAAAAAAATTAGGGAGAATTCAGTATACAATACTACCATTAGCTATAAGGAAACCGTAAATTTTTGTAGCAACTCAAACATACCATTCTTCCCCTTATTAGCCTGCGCTTATCCAATGAACTCTTCTTACAAGTAGGCGTGTAGAGACTGTAGAAATCAATATTCCCTTGCTCATCATAGGCAACTTCATAGATCTTTTGACATTCCTCAGAGGGGTGCTCAGCCACATCGTATTTACAGGTCGACCACAACTTCGCATAAGTTTCATCGGAGATAAGCCCATGTGTCCACCAATACTCAAATGTGCCCATGTAGTCATGGTAATCGTCAGTTACCGCATTTCCAACCTAGAGCATTGACCGAACACTTGGTTATTTCTAACTAGAAATGAACAAACTAATTAAGGGAGCATAAAGCAATCTAAGCTCAAGAAGTTCTAACCATGAAACCTTTGAAGTTTAGGGTTGGATTCTCAGTTCCTTTATTGTTTCGATACACTACCCGAGACAGTTGAGGGACATAGTGGCCTGAAAAAGAATCATTGCAACAAATTATGCTGGAGGTACGTATATCTGATCTCTTTTTTTGTGACAAAGAGCTTCTATTGATCATATAGAAACATGGTTACAATCTTCAATCAACAGATTGAGAATACAGGATGGGGCTGATTGCCATTCTCCCATCCTGCTATCATATGAGACTTGCTTAGCCAAGGTATGAGCTACTTGGTTACAAGACTGATTGGTGTACACTAGTGAAAAATTAACAATGTTGGAGATGATGGACATCCCGAGAGCTTGCATTTCACTGATTTTGAGGGATATTAGAGCTCTTAGTGCTGGAGTGAAGATGTGGGAGACGATGGACATCCAGAGAGCTTGCATTTCACCGATTTTGAGGTATATTAGAGCTCTTAGTGCTGGTTTTGTTAATTTTTCACTAGTGTACACCAATCGGTCTTGTAACCAAGTAGCTCATACCTTGGCTAAGCAAGTCTCAGATGATAGCAGGATGGGAGAGTAACAATCAGCCCCATCCTGTATTCTCAATCTGTTGACTGAAGATTGTAATCCTGTTTCTATATGATCAATAGAAGCTCTTTGTCACAAAAAAAGAGCTCTAGATACCACTAGTTGCATAATCTGTATCACATATAGAGTTGGCAATTTTTTATGGTAGTTCACCTGCATAGCTCTCTCCGGCAATGTAGAAATCACGATACTTATACTGCGGGAACCGATCCAACCAATTTATCAAGAAAGCATACGAGTCATGAGCTGCACAACATTAGCAAGAAACATCCATAAGAGCAAGAACAACAAGACTTGTGAAAGTGGAAAGTATTTTGGAGAATCAAACTCATTTATCATCCATATTGGAACATGTATATATACACAATGTATAGATTTGTTTATAGGTTGTTGAGATATCAGTGTCATGCAACAGGACACAACAAATTACTAAAACTCCTACTTGTCAGTAGGTCTGTTTCCACGTGTGCCTTGATTGTGTCCGACGGGGAACAATAGCATGTAGGAATGAAAATTTGTTTTTTCTTGGTACATTAATCCAACAAAAGGTATAACTTTGAGATGTTATGCACTAGCTAGAGAATGTGTATTGTCACTTAGCTTGAGATGTTAGTTACTTTTAAAGCTATCATGCAACATACTAATATAAGAGGAAGACAAAGTGTGTATTAAAGTTGTAGAGCTCGAAGATATTTAAAACCTTTTAGTTTGTGACTTTTTCATTCAAAATCATTTAAAGTTTAAAAATTATGTTTCAAGTTCTCAGAATTTTAAATTATTATTTTTTTCGAACGAACTCGGATGGAGATACGACAAACCAAAGTTGTAGTACTCAACTAGATCTAAAACTTTTCAGGTTAAAATTTTTTCAGTTAAAATTAGGGTCTCAAATATTCATTACAAGATTCACTAAAGTGAATACAAAAGCAAAGAATCGTCATTTCGTCACCTGTCTTGTTGTCACCGGCAGCGTACAGATCATTGGTTGTGTTGGTGTAGGAGTAGCCGACGCCGGCTGGCGAGTCCAAGAACAGCACGTTCGCCACTGCAAGCAAACCAATCCATCCATCGCCACCATGACAAACATATATAAATAATATATAATATAAGCTAGCTTTACTGAAAAAATAAAAGAGAGGCATCGAAACTGGACCTTTGTTCCATGCATAGGGATTCAAGGAGAGCGTCGCGCCGTCGGGGTTGACGCGGAAGGCGCCGAGCTCCTCCATAGCGCCGTAGCCTACAGAGGAGCACCCGGGCCCGCCATTGAGCCAGAGCACGAGCGGCGCCGAGTCCGCCGGCACGCCGGAGGCTTCCATGAGCCAGTAGAAGAGCGCCCGCCCCGCGGCCGCGTCGACGGTGACGTAGCCGGAGTACATGGAGAAGTTGACCGGCGGCTGGCCCGGCAGCCTGTCGATGCGGTCTGACTCCGCCGCTGCCGTCACCGTCGTGGTGGTGGCTGCAGTGGTGGCGGACGCGGCACAGCAGCAGCAGGACATCGCCAGTATGGCGGCCAGGACAGTGGCGGCCGCCATTGGCGCTGGGATGGGAGTGTGCTGGACTGGTTGGGGAGAAGAGCTGCAGAGCAACAACACTTGTACGAGGAGTGGACACTGGACAGTGAAGGCCTAGATGCATGGATTTATGGAGGCCAGGAGCAAGTGAGCCAATTATGGCGCCGCCAGGCAGGGGAAGCCTCGTGGAAAGCATGCACAGGTGGTTGGTTGGGTCTTGTGGCCTTGCTGTTTCGTTATCTCGATTCTGAATGATTGCCATGATTCTTTCCGTACGTATACGTATCCTTATAGATGAACATTCGTGCCGCCCGTCTCGACCCAGCACGGCCCATGCTAGGCATGGCCTGCTGGCACCGGGCTAGGCACGGCACGCCGGGCCGCCGGACCATGTCGAACTGGGCATCGTGCCTGGCCAACGGTCTAGGCACGGCACTATGGACTCTTTTTGTGTCGGTCCGGCCAAGAAAGCACGGCCAAACTGACGGGTCAGGCCAACCCAAGGCCTATTGAATGTCGACGGAGAGAAAGAGAAAGAGAGGGGGAAGGGGAGGCCGGGGCGGCAAGGCCGCAGCTACGTGAGGTTGCGAGCCGCAGGAGGTCCTTCAGCACGGTTGAGGCGATCCTTCATCGTAGATCCGCGGAGGACACGCTACTGCGAGGAGGCATGGAGCAAGGACGGCGGCGGTTGGGAGTCATGCAGCGCAGTAGAGACGAGGGGTGGAGAGGTGGATGGCGGGTGTCACCGTGCATCCACGCTTACCGTCGAGGCTCAAGGACGAGGCACCGTGAGTCCTTGACACGAGTTTGGTGGGGTTGCCATGTGCGTGCCATGGCGGGGGGCGTGGTAGGGGATGGGGAGGAGGGGTCGATAGAGCGTAAAATGTCATTAAACTTGGAGTGAAGTTGGTTCTGGGTGCTGGCCGGGGCCTTCTTGGATCTCTTCTTCACCAGGTATTATATTATTTACCAAGTCGTGTCTAGCCACACAGCGTGCCTAGGGCCCTTTGTATCGGGCCGTGCTTTGGGCCGGGTCAAAAAAAACAGACTTCGTGCCGGGGCACCGGGCTGCGGCCTACATGCACGTCTTCACGTATACTGGGCCATGCCCGCTTCCTTGCCAAGACAGACGACAGTTCCGCATGCAAATTCGAACGTGCATGAAAGAGAGGATATAGAGGGACGAGGACGAAGGTTGGCGACGATTTGCAGCGTCGCGCGGAGCGGTACGTACGCCCTTCCCACTATCTACGCGGCACTGATGCAACGCGCCGCATGTGGATTTGTGTGGGGTCATCTGATATCGTACGTACGTCGACGTGAGTGATGATCACTGCGCCAGATTCTTACAGCAGGAACGGAGATATTTTTACTGTAGGGGCGGCTGGAGTTGGAGGCGCTCCTACAGTGGGTGTCCTCGGGCCCAGCAGCCCAGCCACTCCTACAGATGGAACTGTAGGGGTGGCTGGTAACTTGAGTCGCCCCTAATGTTGAAGCTGATCTGTAGGGGCGGCTCAATCACCAGCCGTCCTTGTAGTGCCCACTTGTCTTTTTTCAAATTTTAAATTTGAAAGGTTTAAATTTAGTCAAATAATAAGATAATCAAGATAAAAGTTGTAGATCTTGATGAGTTGAACAACTTTTGTATTCATCACTTTTATATATGAAATCATTTAGGGTTTGAAAATTTGGTTTGAACTTGTCAAATTTCAAATTTCAAATTTTAAAATATGTAAAACATTATCACATCCAAGTTTGATCAAACTTAAATGCTGAAGCATGATTTTAGAAATTTTTAGAAAAAAAAACCATCACATTTGGAGTTAGTACGAGGAAGAACAACTAGTTACAAAAGTTACCCACAGATTAAAAAGAGAAATCACACTGTTCTAGATGATCCTTATATGATCATAGTAAACAGTGTGATTTCTTTTTTTAATCTGTAGGTCAACTTTATAACTAGTGTTTCTTCCTCGTACTAACTCCAAATCTGATGATTTTTTTCTAAAATTTTCTAAAATCATTCTTTATCAATTTATTTTGTTGGTTTTATCGATATATACGTATGAAAAGTTTGAGTAATTTAAATTTTGAATTTAAAAAAAATGCAACTTCAGACAAGATTTTGGTTCCCCAAATGATTTCAGCTGAAAAGTGATAAATACCAAAGTTGAATAACTCATCAAGATCTACAACTTTTGTATTGGTCATTTCTTCATATGACAAAGTGGTAACGACATTATTCACAAATGTGACACATCTCTCATAAGGTTTTATAAACTATATGAGATATGTATAAGATTAGTGAACAATGTGTGCTAAGAATTTGTCAAATGAAGAAATGATCAAAATAAAAGATGTAGATATTCATGAGTTGAACAACTTTGGTATTCATCGCTTTTTATGTTGAAATCAATTTGGGTCTCAAATTTTGGTTCGAACTTGTCGTTTTTCAAAAATTCCAATTTGAAATATTCAAATTTTGTCAAATGATAAGATGACTAAAATAAAAGTTGTAGATATTAATGAGTTGAACAACTTTGGTATTCATCACTTTTTATGTTGAAATCATTTTGGGTCTCAAATTTTGGTTCAAACTTATCATTTTTTAAAATTTCAAATTTGAAAGGTTCAAATTTTGTCAAATGACAAGATGACCAAAATAAAAGTTGTAGATCTTCATGACCTCTACAACTTTGATGTTTATCAAATTTTCATTTGAGATCATTTGGTGTCTCAAAATTATTTTAGTAGTTTTGATTTTAATTTTTTAAAATATAAATTTTTTTCCCAAATTATTTCGACCGTTCGATCTCCACAACCGACGACACAGATCTCTTGGATCGGATTCTACCGGAAGCTGATTCTCCTGCTTCGCCTTACGTTATTCGGCTTCTGCTCAGCTTTTTTCTTGCTTCTCCCGCTTCTCGTCGGAATCCACCCAAACAAATATATACTCAGCTTCGTCTTCTCCTTCACGAAGCTTCTCTTCCCCTCCTCTCTCTCGTGTTCGCTCTCTCTTGCTCTCCCTCTCCGACACGGGCAGGGGGCCACGGCGGGCGCGAGCGTCCGCGCCGACGGCTGGCGTGACGACGGCGGCCACCATCCTCCTCCTACGTAGCCCTCCCTCGCCTGCCTCTCATCTCCGTCTCTCCCGCCCTTTCCTCTCTCTCTCTCTCTCTCTCCTTCCCTCTCCAACTGCCGCCTGCTGCGAGGTGGCCCCCTCCCTCTCCTACATCCTACGCGCGCAGCTCGTCAATGCTAGGTTCATCCACCGCCGTTCCACCGCCTCCTCCATCGTCTCCCTGACCCCAACAGCCGCCCCCGCCCCATCCACCGCCATTCCCCAGGCCGCGACGGCGGCTAGGGTTTGGGAGCGCTCGCCCGTGGCCGGCTGCCCCGTCTCGGACCTTGACCTCGACCTCCGTCCTTGCCGGGCCGGCTAGGGTTTGGGAGAGCTCCTCAGCGCGGCCCGTCCGTCTGCTCCCCCGGCGTGCGGCTAGGGTTCGTCGTGCGGCTGCCCCCGCCCCATCCTCACCATCCTCTCCGACCTCGACGCCATCTCTCTAGGGTTACCGCTCCGTTTCGTGCCATTCACCGCGTATATATCCCCATCCCCGCCGTCTCCCTTCTCAATTGCTCACCATTCGCTTAGCTCCGGCAGCAGGTGCTCATCCCCTCTGTTCATCTTTTTTCCTTTTTTCCAGTGTTTGTCATTGATTCAAGCCGGCCTAATCCCCTCCCTCTGTGGTTGTTTTCCAGGCGCTATGGATCTGAGTTCTTGAACAAGCAAGTGAATTTGGTTCTCCCCATCGCCCCTCCCTCTATTTTGTTCATCTTGTAACCCTAGGTTCTTGGGGAATAGGTCGATCCCTAATTATTTCGTCTCATACTTGATGCAGGCACAACAGATCTGTCATCCCTTGTTTGTTCATCTGCTTTTGATTGTGGTGCTATCACCACATCTGTTCGGTATAAGCAATCCTCCTCTTTTGAACCCTCCCCTCCTCCCTATTCTGATTATTGTAGTAGTACTTGATGGATGATGTCGGTGCTGTCTAGATCTATGAATGAAATATATTTCTGAGCTCATGTCCAAGTCAATGATGTTGCTATTTTTGCTCTGAGCATTTGTCCAATGCCAATGATAATTTGTCCATGCTTTTCTTGATTTCTTTCAGTAAATCTGAGCACTGTCCAATACCAAAGATTTTTGTCTATGCCTTGGATGTTTGTTTTCAGTTAATCTGAGCACTTGTTCAATGTCAATGATGTCTTTCATATAGTACTAAAGATTGAACAGTAAGCATTGGTTGTTGTTTACCTTGTCTAGGAAATAAAACACACCCTTATTTTCATAGCTTTGTTGTGTTGTTGTGCTCATTGCACCTGTGTTGCTTTGGTAGATGGCTTTGGAGGACCAGCGACGACTGTTGATTGCTCAGGCCGCTGCTCTTATCACTGCTATGTATGCACTCTTGTTTAGTAGGCTTAGAATGCAACATGATTCAAGGCCTCATATCACTTACGGTCCTTTGAGAATCATGGATGAGGAAAGGCAAAAAAACTTGGATTTAATTTACAACTGCAATGATATAGTGTGTCAACATGCTTCGTATGAGAAGAGCACCTTTTTTTAAGTTGTGCCAACTGCTTAGAGAAAGAAACTTGCTCACAGATGCTACCTTCCTTGCTGATGCTACCTTCCTTGCTGATGCACTAGAGAGGGAGGATGGGTTAAGGGTTGCACCAGGTAATCAACTACAATGGCTAACTACATAAAATCTACAAATGTATAACACTGAGGCATTGGACTTACGCTATGATGATTTTCATGTGAAAGCAACTGCTACTGTTTCAATAATGTTGAACTATGGTTTTCATGTGAATCGAGGCATTGAACAATGTGCAATGATGATTTATTTTTTATGCTACACTTGATATGAGGCTTTGGACTTATGCTATGATGATTTTTTATGATACTACACTTAAACTGAGGCATTGAACAAATGCAATGATGATTTTTTGTGATACTACATTTGACCTGAGGCTTTGGACATGAGCAATGATGATTATTTGTTTATGTGATACTTTAACTGAGGCTGGAGGCATGTGCAATGATATTTATTTGTTATTGGCTTAATTTACCTGAGGCTGCAGGCATGTACTATGATGTTTATTTGTTACTCTCTTAATTTACCTGAGGTTAGAGACATGTGCAATGATGTTTATTTGATCTTATTACAATCTGAGTGGGGTGTGCCAATTAAACTAGGGGATGGCTGAGGAGATGAATGTTGACATGCTTGCACCTGATGAGCTTGTGTTCCCTGGGATTGGTGCCCCTACTAGGTTTGCTGCTGTTGGGGCTGGTTTGCCTGTTGGGGCTGTGATGTTATTTGTTCAACCAAGGTTGAGGATTCCCACCCAGAGCTGTATGAGGCTGTGATGTTCATGCTTGATTCGCTGATGAGGCCACCTTCTTGACAACAAGCCCCAGGGTACTGCTTTTGTGAACATGAATGCAGATCATTGTGTGCTGTGGCTGAGAACCTTCTTGGCCAAGCACTATTACAACTGAGCTGCTTGCTGGTCCGTTGGTTGATCCATCTTTTGTGCAGTGCCCGCCCTCTTCTGGTGGTATTTTGTATGCATGGTTTGGTGCAGTGGCTGCTCTCTCCTAGTGGATGCATCTGGTCTTCTCTAGTGGCTTCTTTTGTGCATAACTCACTCCTGCTGGGCTTGGTTGTGCAGTCAGCTTACCCATCTCTGTGCAGTTGACATGTTCCTGCATTCTTTTGTGCAGTTAACATGCTACCCTCTACTAACTATGGCTAACTGTGGCTTGTAGTTAGTGACTATATGCCACTACACCGTTGCATTCTTCTTTGGGTCAACCTACCTGATGCTAGTGTGTGTATTTGCCTTGACAGTTTGATCATGTGACCCAGCCATTCATTTGAACATCTTATTGTTAACTCTTCTAAGCATATTACCTGCATTCTTCTGAGGACATGTCTGTTGCCTGTGATGTATTTTCATATAACTGAGCACATGTTTGTTGCCTGTGATGTGTTTTTCATGTAACTAAGCACATGTCTGTTGCCTGTGATGTGTTTTTCATAGAACTGAGCACATGCCTCTTTGCCAATGATGCTTACACATGCCTCCTGGTGGTATTTTTGTTACTACACTTTACTTTTTGTTACTACACTTTATTTTTTCTGCAGCTATGGCATGATATGTTGTTCATCGTAGGAAGGAACCTGGTGTGTACTCTAGCTAGGACAAAGCACATGCTCAAGTCGATGGCTTCCAAGGGTAATTGCTACAAAAAAATCAACTCAAGAGAGGAAGTTTTTCAAGCATTCTATGGCCAAAGACAACATGTGAATCCACCTCAGCTCGAACCTGCTGGACATGATCAGTTTTCTCTGCGGCACAATTCATTTGAAGTTAAAGATGTAATAATCGTAGTCCACTTTCATCCCCTCTTATCTTCTTTACTACCAATAATGATGGACTTTTGTGAATTATGACTTGTGATGATGTTCTAAATAATGGTCTTGTGTTTGTGGATGTATATATGTATATTTGTGGTGGTCATATTCGAATTTGAATTATATATATATGTGGTTAGATTTGAATTTGAATTATTTTTTTTTCTAGAAAATCCACTATAGGGGTTGTTCTTGATTGAACCGCCCTTACAAATACACACAGTAGGGGCGGCTGATGATACAGCCGACCTTACAGAAGTCCACTACAGAGGCGGCTGATATTACCAGCCACCCCTACAGAGGGCACTGTAAGGGCGGCTGAAAACACCAGCCGCCCCTACAGAGGGCACCGCCCCTACAGAGGGCACTGCAGGGGTGGTCAGGAAATCGCCCCTATAGAGGCACCCTCTCTAGGAACACCCTGGGAAGGGCGGCTGGCGTAGCCGCCTCTACAGAAGCTCTAGAGCCACCCCTACAGTTAACTTATGTAGTAGTGGACTGGCCAGCAGCCGATCGAAAGCGAGCGTAGGACGGAGCGAGGCACGGAGCTATCAGCTAATGGCCCCATGTGATCTAGTCGAAAGGACTGTGGGGGGGAGGTTTTGTGATCCGTAGAGTTTCTAGCTCGTGTTTAGTTTGCTGAGTGGCGAGCAATCCTTTGTCATCTTACTAAACTGGAGTCTGATACTTTATTTTACTAGATGCTGCTTAGTTTGTCGAGTTTGCTCTTAGTTTGTTGAGTTTCAACCTGTGAGTTGAGCTTAGTTCGAGTTCTTTTAACTGTGTTGGCCTACGTTGTAAGCTGGTAACCCTAATAGTGGCTATTGGCTTTCGTTAGGCTTCCAATAAAGCTAGGTGAATGTCTTGGGTCTAAAAAATAACAATCTAGCTCCATGTAGTAACTAGTAGCTAGTAAGCATGGAGCTCTCGATCGGTGTTGTGCTGCCAATGGCGTGGCACGCTGCGGACCATGTGGTCCTGACAGGGCGCGTCATAAGGAACAACTAACTAGGTGAAATTTGGACGTAGATTTAGAACGTGAAAGGGTCAAAGGGATACGAAACTTAGACAAAGCAATGGGACAGTCGAGGAGATATTTTTAACCCTCACCTAAAAATTCGCTCACAAGGAGTTGGACCGGAGAACCGATGCTCGTCAACTTCCTACCAAAATCCAATTGCATTTAAAGCGTTTGGTAGACATCCGCAAAATCCGCTCCAAAGAAGCTGGGAGCAGAGCTCTACCAATCTTGCCATTACAACTTCTGGAGCAACCACTATCGATCTTCCAACGTGAAAGTGTGCCAAACTAGGTGCTATAAAAATAACTCGAAAGGAAAGATACAATCAGCTCATTCTAGCGAGTGACATTTTATTCTGCTTATTATTTCAGAAAGTCACTCATGAAACAAATTAAAAGGAGCGCGACGTTTGGCCAACGTCGATTATTGATTGGACAGGTGGAAATATACAACATGCCCACCTGAAAATGTGGTGGCGAATGTGTGAAGATGGATTGCCAAGTCCGGCCTTATTCATCAAGCCAAGCGAGACAACAAATTCTAGTATGACTGAACACTCTCAACAGGCTTGGGCATGGGCTCGTCTCGCAGGAAGTGCTCGAAGAGCTTCAGGCCCTGCCGTGGACGGTGGAGGGGAACCTCGCCCTGCACCTCGGACCATCACCAGCGTCAAACCCTCATACACTTGGCACCATCCACCAACCTGCAGATAAGCATGATCCACACCATTACAGATCGACATGATTAGTGTATGTAGCTGAGAGGGCAATGGGACTGCCAGATTTTTTTTTTTTGAAAGATCGGGACTGCCAGATTTGATGCAGTGGTGGTGTCCCAGACTAACCTCTTCGTCGTAGTACCAAGGATACCACTTTGTGATCGTTGGTAGAGATAGTGCATCAATGGAGTATCTTGAAGCAGTGAGGGGGACGACAGAGTCTGTGTCGCCGCTGCCAAATTAAATTGACCAATGTAATAAGAGAAGATTAAAATCCACACTCATTTATTACCAACTCATTGCGACTGTCAAAGATTTAGGATTCAGAAGAAGCCATGCATGCTCTCAACGATAGAAATCCAATGTACCTGAAGACCCATATCCTTAGGCCCGCCGAGATAAGTTCACGGTAAATAGGAAGCATGGACCTCGGTGAATCTTTCCAATATTCATATATCGGGTCACTGAAAATATTCAGTGGAGTTTAGTGCAAATTATCATGCACGACCGACTTTACTGGTACTCTGGTATTCTAGTGGAATAAAATTAAACAAGATGAAAGCATTTGAGCAGGCCTGCAGCCTATCCACGCATATGGTATTCCAGTAACATTGGCATGGAAAGCTTCCTGCACCTCGGGTAAGTTGTAGTAGTTTGTGAAGTACAGTTCGGTGCACGGATCATATCCTCTGGGCAACCAGGGCTACATTTGAACAAATGTGCAGTTAATATGCATGAGCTGATAAATCTTAGAGAATATCGCAATAATCAGAAACATTTGGCCTTTAATTTGCTCACGCGAACCATACTCATCAATATAACAATTAGATAATCTCTACCTTTTTTTAAAAAAAAAACGCATTTCTACCATTATAAAAAATGCATAAAAGTACATAAAGTAACCTCTACTTTGTATCTACATTATTACCTACCTACACCATTATAAAAGACAATATAAAATGTCTAATTAAATTTACATCTCACCCACATATATCGTTATAAAATATAAAGCAAAGTAAGCCCTAAATTAGTTTTTACTTTACCCACATATGCCTTTATGAAAGATAATATAAAATAAGACCTTTAATTTGTATCTAAATTACCAACTTATGTCGTTATAAAAGTAACCTAAAAATATTGCCAAATCTATGCCGAAATGCTAATAAAACCTATTGTGCAAAATAATTCAATAACCATAAAGTATGCTTTGTATGTTTCTAAATCACACATTATCGTCGTTACATTAAAAGTAAGCATAGACTCTATGTGCCACCGACCAAGTAAACAAGCATAAGTGAGGATAGATATTTATTTTAAAAGATTATCAATTATGGTAAAATATTCCCTTGACAAAAACCGTACCAATGATAATAAATTATGTAAGCTGTTGCTTATCAGTTATATATAAGTTTTGACCAGAACATTAGGACATATCAAATATTGCTGATTTAATTCTAGGTACTCTATGTTTTTACATAGTAATATTACCACAATTATGATTCTTCAGCCTAGCAAATTCAATGTCTTGAGTGTCGTGGTGCAGGCTAAAATGGTTGTTTATATCATTTAATTAGTAACAAAGAATGTACTCCTTTGATTCCAAATTTTAAGTCGGTTTTCTTTTTTAAGTGCATAGCTTTTACTATGCACCTAGATATAGTCCATAACTCTAATATATATGTTTTTAACAAAATGTTAGAATTTTTTTTGAATAAAAGATACAATAAGCACTAAAGTCACAACTTAACATGTGGAAACATTGCTACAACTAATAAGATCACAAGTGACAACCAAAATGTAGATTTGTAATCTCAAAAAATGGGATGCAACAAGACCTTATATAACTTAAGCAAAAGATGACAACATATATCTTAATATTTCTAACCGGAGGTCCACAATGGAACCTCAATATAAAAAATAAAGCTTAGAAATTCTCATAATAACAAGAACCATTTATCTACTAATACACTCAATTTTAACCATCATAAATAATAATAAAAATTCGACATTATTTATTTTCTAAATAAATATCCACTATTGTTGTAATGAAAACATAAATAATCATAAAAACTACATGTAAACCACTAACTAAATACATATTAAAAACACACAGTGGTGCAATGCAAAGAATGAAAATACATATAAAATAATTGGTAAAGCTATCACTACCGAGTAGAGATTATAGAGCATCTAAATGGGTATTATATTACAGATGAGAGAGAGAGAGAGAGAGAGAGTAAAGATAATTATTTTTTATTAGTTATACACACTAAATTTATCCACAAAATATTTAATACTTATGTAACTTAACATTCTAGGCCCATGGAGCACATGTTGATGAGCTACTATGAATAATACAGTAGATAGCTACATAGTCAGAAGAACCTTAGGGAGAATACAATATACAAGACTACCATTAGCTATAAGTGAACCATGAATTTTGGTACCAACTCAAACATACCATTCTTCCCCTTATTTGCCTGCGCTTATGCAATGAAGTCTTCTTACAAGTAGGCGTGTAGATGCTGTATAAATCAATATTCCCTTGCTCGGCCTCGGCAACTTCAGAGATGTTTTGACATTCCTCAAAGGGGTGCTCAGACACATCATATTTACAAGCCTCCCACAACTTCACATAAGTTTCATCGGAGATAAGCCCATGTGTCCACCAATACTCAAATGTGCCCTTGTAGTCATGGTAATCGTCAATTACTGCATTTCCAACCTAGAGCATTGACCAAACACTTGGTTATTTCTGACTAATTAAGGGAGCCTAATACAATATGAGCTCAAGAAGTTCTAACCATGAAGCCTTTGAAGTTTAAGGTTGGATTCTCAATTCCTTTGTTGTTTCGGTACACTACCTGATACAGTTGAGGGACATAGTGGCCTAAAAAATAAACATCACACCAAATTATGTTGGAGGTACGCACATCTAATCTCTAGATACCATTAACTGCACAATCTCTATCACATATGGAGTTAACAAATTTTTATGGTAGTTCACCGGCCTGCATAGCTCTCTCCGGCGATGTAGAAATCACGATACTTATACTGCGGGAACCGCTCCAACCAATTTATCAAGAAAGCATATGAGTCATGAGCTGTAGAACAACATTAGAAAGAAACATCCATAAGAGCAAGAACAACAACACTTGTGAAAAGTATTTTGGAGAATCAAACTCATTTCTCATCGATATTGGAACAAGTATATATACACAACGCATAGATGTGTTTATAGGTTGTTGAGATATCAGTGTCATGCGACAGGACACAACAGATTACTAAATCTCCTATACAAGGAAGACTACTATCTAGGCTGTCAGTAGGTCTGTTTCCATGTGTGCATTGATTGTGTCTGACAGGGAACAACAACATGTAGGAATGAAATATAGTTTTTTCTTGGTACATTAATCCAACAAAAGGTAAATTTTTAAGTTGTTATGCACTAGTGAATGTGTATTTGCACTTAGCTTGATGTATTGGTTTTAAAGCTAGCGTGCAACATACTAATATTGGTTGAAGACAAAGTGTCCATCAAAGTTGTAGAGCTCAAAAAGATTTCCAACTTTGTAGTTGTGTGACTTTTTCATTCGAAATCATGTAAAGTCCAAAATTATGTTTTGAGTTCACAAAGTTTGAAATTCATTTTTTTAATTTTCGAAACGACCTCATATGGAGATATGACAAACCAAAGTTGTAGTACTCGACGAGATCTAAAAAATTTTAGGTTAAACTTTTTTTCAATTGAAATTAGGGTCTCAAGTAATCATTACAAGATTCACTAAAGTGAATACAAAAGCAAAGAAACATCATTTAGTCATAAGTAACTTTGGGGTGTAGTGGTAGGTGAGGTTCACGTGAAATCTTAGGTTGCAAGTTTGATTCCCAACTGCACGCACGCATGGAAATTGTGTGATGGGATTCTTCCGCGAGAGTTTTTTTTTGCTATATATATCCTTGGAGATCAATACAAATACCTTAGGGATCGGCCCTCGAGAAAATATATATGCTTGACAGTTGTTATATTTCCTTGACGCTGTGGAAAATTTCATCTAGTCTTTGTTTCCTTCATGTTGTGAAAAAATATATCATTTGTTACCATCGGCCTTAAGGTAATTGAATTTCCTTTGATCTACTCTTAGTGATCCTTCCTTGAGGGTTGCCAGTCAGGAATAATTCCTTGGTTGTTTTCATAGTTTCTTGAGGTTTTTGGGGCTCTTAAGGCTATTCCGTCTGCTTGTGGTAGTGATTGAGGTTTTGGAACGTGTACATGCGACATATAGATCTGTTTACATGCTGTTGAGATATCAAATTTGTACAATAAGATGCCTCTAAAGCCTTGTTTAGCTGCACTCCAATCCACCTTAATCCACATATATTGCGGTGGATTGAAGTGAAAAACTTGTTAAATTTTCACCCCCAATAATCCACCTTGTTACATGTAGATTGAGGTGGATTAAAGTGTTTTCCAATTTATAGATCGTTTTGGCTTTTCTAGATACACAACTTTTATTATATATCTAGATATATCGTATATATGTACGTGCATATAAAAAAAATATGTATCTAGAAAAACAAAAACGACCTATAGTTTTGGATAGAGGGTGGTAAAGTCATTGTCAGTAATTAGTTGGTCCGGTGCTCACTGCTGACTGTGTGTGTCGTACGGTGAATAGTACCATGAAGGATGACTAGTCTAACGTTCAACAAGAATGAATAGATGCAGAACTAGACAGATATCTACTCCGGCAATTCACCTGTCTTGTTGTCACCAGCATCGTACAGATCGTTGGTGTTGTTGGTGTAGGAGTAGCCGACGCCGGCTGGCGAGTCCAAGAACAGCACGTTGGCCACTGCAAGCAAACCAATCCATCCATCGCCACTATGACAAATATGGAGTATATAACAAGCTACTACACGCCTTTCTCTTGGATAGACTATAGGCGAGTAGTGCGCGAAGAAAGATTTTTTTTTAAAAAAACATCAAAACTGGACCTTTGTTCCAGGCGTAGGGGTTCAAGGAGAGCGTCTCGCCGTCGGGGTTGACGCGGAAGGCGCCGAGCTCCTCCATAGCGCCGCGTAGCCAATAGAGGAGCACCCGGGCCCGCCATTGAGCCAGAGCACGAGCGGCGCCGAGTCCGCCGGCACGCCGGAGGCTTCCATGAGCAGGTAGAAGAGCGCCTGCCCCGCGGCGGCGTCGACCGTGACGTAGCCGGAGTACATGTAGAAGTTAACCGTCGGCTGGCCCGGCAGCCTGTCGATGCGGTCCAACTCCGCCGCCGCCGTCACGGTGGTGACGGCGGCGGATGACGCGGCACAGCAGCAGGACAGCGCCAGTGTGGCTGCCGCCAGGACAGTTGCGGCCGCCATCATTGGCGTTCTCAGGGGAATATCATCGATCAGTACGTGCTGGACTGGTTGGAGAAGAGCTGCAGAGCAAATATATAGACACAGATAACTTGTACGAGGAGTGGAGGAGGCCTGGAGGGATGGGCTTGGAGCGCCGAGCGAGTGAGCTGAGCCAATTATTGGAGTGGAACGGAGGAAACGTCGAGAGCACGCATGATGGAGTGGTGCGTGGTTGGTTGGGTCTCGTGGCCTACATTATACTCTGCTGTTTCGTTATCTCGGCTCTGAATCACTACCGGATTGAGGAAGTTCGCCGTGTGCACGGCGAACGGCGAAGCCCAAAAAACACTCGGCAAATCATTTACCGAGTGTTACACTCGGCAAACGGCACTCGACGTGCACAGAGTCAGGAAACGTTTCTTTGTCGAGTGTTTTTTATCAGACGCTTGACAAAGACTTTGCCGAGTGTTTTTTGGGCACCGACACTCGGCAAAAAAAAAATCAAAAAATATAAAAAAAAACACCGCCGCCACCCCATGGCTCGCCCCGCCGCCGCCGCGGCCACCCCACGGCTCGTCCCGCTGCTGCTCGCCACCGCCACCACGCAGCTCGCCCCGCCTCTGCTCACCCACCGCCACCGCCACCACGCGGCAAGCCCCGCCGCTGCTCGCCACCGCAACCACGCTGCTCGCCACCGCCACCATGCGGCTCGCCCGCCGCTTCCCGCCCGGCCCGCCGCCGCCGCCGCCACCTTTGCAAAAAAAAAAGAGGGAGAGGGAGGGAGATGGCGGCACCGGGAGAGGGAGGGGAGGGTGGGAGGGAGGGGGCGGCGGCCGGGTGCTTTTATAACGTGCCGAGTTTGCCGAGTGTCAGATCACAGCACTCGGCAAACTAATCTTTGCCGAGTGTCTAGGGTTTAGGGCACTCGGCAAATATATTATTTATTTTTTTAACTAAATATAGCAAACAGATCCACAAATATACCAAATTTTAATATGGAATACCACATGTTGTATGTTTAGAGTAGAAAAAGTTTAGGTCAGAAGAGAAAATAAAATAAAATTATTTGCCGAGTGCCAAATAGTTACAATAGACAAACACATTTCTTTGCCCGAATGCCAGACAATTACACTCGGCAAACATGTTTCTTTGCCGAGTGCCTAGTTTTGCCGAGTGTTTTTTTCTAGTTTACCAAGTGTCGAACTTTACCGAGTGTTTTTTCCATCGTTTGCCGAGTGCATTTATTTTGCCGAGTGTTTTTTCGCAGCACACGGCATAGGGCTGGTTTACCGAGTGCCCGAAGAAATGCATTCGGCAAACATAAAAATACTCGACAAATATAAAAATACTCGGCAAATAGCCGGTTCCCGGTAGTGAATGATTGCCATGATACAGCTCCGCATGCAAATTCGAACGTGCATGAAAGAGAAGGATATAGGAGTAATGGCTAGCTAGGGACGAGGACGAAGATTAGCAACGATTTGCAGCGTCGCGGAGCGGTACGTACGCCCGTCAACGTGATCGAGTGACTGGCCAGCGAGCGTGGGACGGAGCCACCGAGGCACGGACGGAGCTATGGTCATGGTGCGCTGGCGCGCGTCGAGCCATCGGCGAAGAAGTGAGACTCGTCGTGGCAACTGTGCCATTAATTAATGGCATCTTTGGCGACCGAGCTCGATCGGAGCTGGTGGTAGTTTTAATTATTTGTGGTCGACGCACGGCGACACCTCCTCCATGGATCGATCGATCGGAGGAGCAGTGACATCTCATCTGCCATCCCTGAAACTAACCAAGCATATATGCACGCGCAGTAGTGATCTCGGGGCTGTGATGCTCAGCTCGTCGTATCAGATACGGAGTAGGATATGAACGCTAATTGTGCTGGAATCTTAATTATTAGCGAGAACGGTGGCGAGCGTATGGGCACGGCTAGCTAGGCGGCATCGTACGTGCTCGCTCGAGGAGGTGGCTGCACCTCTGGCCGGCAAGATCTATCGGAGGAGAGGTCGACCACCTGAAAAAACGGTTTGTAGCAAAAGTATAAATTTTTTTTGTAGGGATGGCTGGTGATGGAGCCGCTCTTATAGTGGCGTGCTCCGGAGCCTAGAGACCAGCCGCCCCTACAAATGGAACAGCAGGGGCGGCTGGTGATACGAGCCGCCCCTAAAAATATGTCGGATTTGTAGGGGCGACTCACTCACCAACCGCCCCCGGTGTTGCTATTTGTAGAGGCGGCTAGTGATTGAGCCGCCCCTACAAATGCCCACGTATAAATACCTCTGATGTGTTGGGGAGAAAAATATCTCCCTCGTCCTCTCGATCTCAGCCCGAGACGCCGCCTCGGGCTTTTCCCTCGCGTCGCTCTCTCCCGTGGCGTCCGCCGTGCCACCCTCTGCCGTCGCCTCCGCCGCGCGCCGACGTTGACAACGCCGAGCACCGCCTCCGCCTCTCCTCCCCGCGGAGCGGCACCTCGGCCTGGGTGGCCGGCCTCCGGCGCCGACGCCACGCCGACCTAGGGTTTCGGCGTGGAACCGGCCTTGGCCCGGGCTCAGCGGCGCACCGGCGCGGGTGACCTGCTCGAGTTGAACCTCCACTCCAAGGCCACCATCGGGGTGGAGTTCCAGACGCAGAGCATGGACATTGACGGCAAGGAGGTCAAGGCCCAGATCTGGGACACTGCTGGCCAGGAGCGCTTCCGCGCCGTCACCTCCGCCTACGACAACTCCCGCCGCTCCACCTTCGAAAACGTCGGCCGCTGGCTCCTGGAGCTCAACAGTACGTACCCTACCCCGCCTGCCCCACCGCTCCTCTCCTCTCATCCTCTGCTACCTCGATTGTGGCAAGCTGCGGCGGCATGTGAAGGCGGCCTCCTCGATTGTGGCATGAGGTGGGTCTCCGAATTGCCGGCCTCCTCTTCCGCATTGCTGAGATATCTCATGCGAACGACGAGGTCCTCCGCATGGATTTCTTTTTTATTTAAGGCTCCGCATGGATTTGGACACCGCTGGATCCGTGCCTTGCCTCCTCTACTCCTCCTCCGCCACCCCTCTGAACCCCACCTGGTCGTCCGGCCACCCAAACTGCGAATCCACATGGCCCTGCTGCCTGTTGCTTGACGGGGCTCATGGACTCAACTTCGGCAGCGTCGTTGCTGGCGACTTGCGGGAGGAGTTGGTGGGTGATCTCAGGATCAGCGTGTGACCAGAAAGGTTGACCCCCTTCTTCTTCAATGGTTTCTTGGACTCGCTGATGTTCCTTTGGTCGGTTTGCTTTATCTCTGACAAGCCTTTTACCTAAATTTTCTGGTTCTCGGTTCGCTGCAGGGTTGACAAGAGGAGATCTGGGCTTCCTAAACCTGACGAGGATGACGGTGGAATGAAAGAGCTTGTCGGGACCTTTATTCTTCCTTCTCTGTTTAGTCTGCCTGGGTGCATTTACACACAAGCGGCTGGGAATTGCACAATCCTGTAAGCATCTCAAACACGTGTAATCCCATTCTTGAAATCAAATATAGTGCCTTTCTTCTTCAGATGTTAAGATGATTTTACTTTTAGTAAGTTCATTTTAGCAACTTTAGTTAGTCATCATGTCAATGTTCAGTGTTCAGTTAGATAGGATGACCCTTATATATGTTTAACTGAACATTTATCAGTTGGATATTTGTAGGATTGTATGCTATCCTAATATGCATGTGCTATAAGAGGTATTTTAATATATTTGTGTTTTTATTTTCGTATCTCATGCAGAAATTCTGGGGAAGAAGGGAGGTCTTGCATTACCCACTTCCATGCAGGTCAGTAATTTCTATACATTCCTATAGTGGTTTAAGGCAAAGATGATGCAATCTGCCTTACTTTGTATTTCTATTTTTTCTTAGTCTGAGTTTTTTGTGTGCGGCTATGGTATGTTTGACGAAATTATGAAAATTCCCTTTCCATATAAAAATGGTTTGCTCCATATGTAAATATATCTGGCATAGTTAAAGTTCATATGGTTTTGAGGCAGAACAAGGTTGGTTAGTTTACTTGTTTATCTTTAATGCTAATTGATGTGGCCGTAGATGCTATGCTTGGATATGTTCGATCCCTTGATCACAGCATAGTTTACCATCAGTAAGAACCATCAGATGGTTACCTAAAGCTAGATCCCAGCAGAGGATCTGCATAATTTTATTCTGGAGATTGTCATTACTATTTTCTGTATTGCAGGTATGCATGCAGATGCAATCGATTTTCAAATCAAATTGTATAAACCAATCAGTTATCCGATATTATCTGGGAAAAAAATGTGTGCTTCGTTGGCATGCCTTGCTTAGTTGCTATCTGTATGAGATTTCAAATTGTGATAGATAGGTGGGCCTGTTTTAGCTCAGACATATTAGTGCTGGAGTCAATTTTGGTCTTTGCTCCCATCACATGCAAGCTAGCTGTTCCTCCACATACATATGTAATAATTGTCTGTACCCTATGATCTGAAAGGCTGGAGTAGTTGCTAATCAGTTGTTTTCTGTGCGAATTGAAAAGACAAAAGTAGTTCTGAGTACACTTGAATTGTTTTCTTAAATATTACAAAGAAGCTACATGGCCAGGGTTTGTCGAAATGAGATGATAGCGGCCTTTAGTTGTTGTATTAATTTAGAACCAAAATTTTCTTTGTTTTGACCTTTTATAGTGTATTGATTATTAGTTTTGAAATTTCCTCCTCCTATTTTTCTATGTATTGTTCTAATCGGCTGATACTTTCCTGTATCACAGGCTTCCACCTCATATCAAGAGCCAACAGACGTGGTCTTCTGACCACTGATGCTGTGTTCCCTTCAACTGATGGGCCTCCATAGCTTAGCTTGTCTGCGGCGAAATCCACCAGACATGTAAGTAGACAGGAGCTATATAGGGAAATCTTTTGTATATGTGCAATCACCTAAGCCTTTGGCAATGAAGGAACCTCCGGCTAAATAGTCAATTGGATATCTTGGTGAACATGAACATGGCTGCAAACTATGATCTAGTGTGTGTGTGAACTGATCTTCCATTTTCATCCCTAGTGCCCAGCCACTATTTGCTCCAAAAGCCCTTAATGCTTGTTTTTTTCGATATCTTTTGTACTGAAGTACCTCTTATTTTGCAGTTAGTCCAGAGCAGTCGCAATGAGTACCTTAAACTGAAAACAAGGGTGGATAATTTACAGAGGACTCAGAGGCAAGTCTGAAAGGAGTTTTCAGAATTCTCATAAGTCATAACCCTCTGAATTAGATATCAATTTATGGTATCAATTTATGGAGGCTAAATGAAGAAACCATAATGTAATCGCATTGAAGTTAAAAATAAGTTTCTTAATGTGAATGTGTAATGCTTAGCTAAGATGCAGACAATTGATTTTGGCTTTATTCGCAATTACAGGAATTTGCTTGGTGAAGATCTGGGGTCACTTGGTATCAAAGAGCTTGAGCAGCTTGAGAAGCAATAGATGTTTATATACATATTTGCAACGTTCACTTAGGTAGAAATTCTTAGTACCAACACTTTGTGCTCTTGTGCTTGTGGTCAGATTCTGGTTAGATTTGAATTATATATGTGTGTGTGTTTTTCTGGTCGAATTTGAATTATAAATTTATTTATTTTTTACGGAAAAATGTACTGTAGGGGCGGTTCTAGATTGAACCGCATCTACAAATAGGTATTATAGGGGTGGCTGGTACTGTAGCCGCCCCTACAAATTGATTTGTAGAGACGGCTGGTACTGTAGGTCTGTAGCCGCCCCTACAAATCGATTTATAGGGGCGGTCTGGGAACCATCCCTACAAACGCATGATTTGTAGAGACGGTTTGGTAGGGGCGGCTGGCCAAACCGTCCCTACAAATGGTCTTGAGCCGCCCCTACAAATGATATCTGACGTAGCGGGTGTTGCTCCATAGCGTGGCTCACGCGCAGCCACATGCAGCAAGGCGTTGCAATTTCTGGAGGCCACAGCGAGGCAGGAGGGGGGAGTCGGTGGCGAGGTCGAGGAAGATGAACATCCATGTGGTACACTACTCCTTTCGTTCCAAATTATATATAGGCCGCTTTGACTTTTTTTTTAAATAAGGGGTGCACCAACAGAAGTCAGAACTAGAAGGAAACCCTATGAGTAGTGGCGGCATGACCATAGGGCCGGGGTGAAGCCCAGTACGCCCCACAACTTAAGGATGATTAATTGCAGTCCAAGCATGGAAGAACGATAGGCGAAATGGTCTGTTAAGCACGAGGCTACCAAGTGACTGTGCAACCCAACCCCCTCCCCCCCCCTCCCCTATTGTGGTGCTGAGGGGGAAGAACTAACAGACACCAAAAAAGTCAGGGGCATGAGAAGTGACGTCTAACAGAGTAGTATATCCACCCCGGCAAGAGGAAAGATCATGACCGGGCTGATCGTCATTGCTGAGACCGCACCATTCATGATGTGAAGACCATAGGAAAAATGAGCAACACCTACAGTAGTCGGATTTAATGGGGAAATAAGGATTTGGTCATTTGGATGGAGATTGAGAGGATCTAGGGATTTTCAGAGCATGGGAAGGAAGAGGCAACTGTGCGTACCAAGGGAGTAGAGGGTGTGATGGGTCTATCCCTTAGCATCTATCCACCCCATAACCTATATAGCCCCCTAGGTGGAATATGAGCTTGTTATATCTATATCCCAAACTATGATGTTTATCATGCCCCAAGAGGAAAAAGACACAACCCACCCATTATTTCCCTTTCCCACCTCCTATAACCTATTTTCAAAATGCCAACACACGTGTGGGTTGCGGTCCACGAAATTGGCTCTTATCGTTTTTCCATATTTTTCATTTGATTATAGGATATGTGTTTGAAGTTAAGATGTGTACGTGCCGAAAGGTTCCTCCTTGCATGGCGCGCGGTTTACATGTTGTAGGCTCTATTTGGACCCCCACGGTGGTCTAAAGTTTAACCATTAAAATTATATCACTTTAGCTCTTGAGGCTTTAAATATGCAGTTTCAAGTTCTGTCTAAAGTTTAGCCAACCTTAAAAAAGATCATTAGTTCACTAGACCACACAAGTGAGTGAACTGGCTAAAGTTTAGCCCATAGCTTTAACCAACTAAACTATAGATTATGGGATCCAAACAGAACCATAGTCTCATATATAGCCCTACCAAAATCCAGCAAGCAAGCACCGACTAGAAGAGACTCCTTTCTCCTTTTGACTAGTCCACTTGATTTCTATTCTCCTCTAACTTTAAGCGTGTGTTCATTTTTAGGATATAGGGGATGGGACAATTCTTCCTTGTTTTTAGGATATAGGGGATGGAACCATCTTCTGTTTGGTTTAAGGGACTCGAGATGGGACAAGGGTCACCCTTTTCACACCATTAGTCACAGTTAACTTGGGACCATATGAGGCTTGGCTATCGCCTGCTCAAGGAGCTCAACCTTGAGCATGTCAGGGGCTCGGTTGACCTCATCAGCTGTGCTGTTTTTTCATTCGCAAATAATCTCTTCAAGCGTGGAATTATAGGGAAATACCACACAACCTTCTTGGGCGGACTTTTGTTCCGGTCAACTGTCATCGCCTCAGCAGAGTCAGACTTGTAGCGTGAGGTTTCGCACACCGGACACTGATCCAACTCTATATATTTGTTGCGGTACAATATGTAATCATTGTAGAACGCATGAATCTTTTGTACTTCCATCCCTATTGGATAGATCATTTGCTTCGCCTGATATGTGTTATCCGGCAACTCAATTGGCCGTGGAATCATCTTCCTCAATTGAGTTAGCAAATCATCAAATCCTTTGTTGAACAGACCATTCCTGCGCCACACCTCCTTCACCACGCTGCTCGCCCCGCCTCCGACATCGAAGAGGACGAGGTCAGAGTAGGGGCCCTTGTCCATTGTGGGTGAAGCTGGCCCTATTCGGTAGTGAAGGTGCCCAGTGCCAACGGGGAGCAACCGGGGCTGGAGCCTGGAGGAGTGAACTAGCAACACAATTGCTCAGCACTGATGGAGAGTGAATAGGGCTAGGGTGAGCGAGCCGTCTGATGAGACGTGCAAACAGATATCCCAATTTTGAGTTATGAGAACAGCCGACATCTGAGAGGTATTAGGGTTGTTTAGCTTCCTACCGTAGACTGCCACGTCTGAGCTTCAGCCAAGCAGTAAGTGTGGTGCACAAAAACATCACCGCCCTTTAGGCGAGCTATGACATGTCAATGAACTATCGGCACCTAAGTAGGGTGTGGCATGCCGTAACTTCAACTCTGAGCCAAACATTAGCTAAACTCTGACCCATTTAGGTTTCTTAGGACTCAAAGCAAAGAAAACAAAACCCTGAAGGTTTCTTTGTTTCGCTACTACCAGGTATCGGCCGTTGTTTCTCCTACACATCATTCCCAAGTGTACCAAAGCTGCCTAGCCCCGAATTCAGATATGCAAAACATGCCTCGAGTCACTGGGATGCAATGTAACCCCGTGCAAAAAATAAAATATGTGCATGTAAGAGAAACTCCACCATATCCCTTTCCCTTAAAGTTGCTATAGGAGATTGAGAAAACATGAATTCTAATTTTAGGACAAGATTGCCTTAGCAGATTGAGAAAAAACACATTCCCATAAACTTCGTTACATGCGGGACCCACATGTAAGGGATTCATTTTAGCTCTCTCTTCTCTCTCGGTTTCTCACATGCCTCTCTGTCGGGTATCAGTATTAGGGATACCCAGAAGAAGGAATCTAATGGCTGCAAACGCTAACTCCCTCGAATGGTCAAGAGCGTATCTTGGTCTCGCCCGACCCAAAGGGCACGGGCTCCGTCTCGCCCGACCTCAAGGATACGAGATCCGGGTCACCCGACCCCAAGGGCACGGGCTCCGTCTCGCCCGACCCCTCGGGCGATAGCCTTGTCGCGCCCAACCCCGAGGGCGAGAGCCCCATCATGTCTGACCCCGAGGGCGTAGACTCCGCCTCGTCAGACCCCGAGAGCATGGGCTCTACCTCGTCTGACCCCGAGGGCGCAAACTCTGCCTCATCCGACCCTAAGAGTGCGGGCTCCGTCTCGCCTGACCCCGAGGGCGCGGACTCCGCCTCATCCGACCCTTGAGGGCGCGGGCTCCCCCTCACCCAATGGAGGTCCATATCGCCCCCAACCACCATGGATCTGAAAGTACGAGTCTGGGGTCAAACTTCTGACGCCAGAAGGGGAGCAGGTGCGTCTTGACATGACCTACGGCCATGACTATCCATGTCTGAGGACACACGTCGCCAATAGCATCGGGTGTGCCGACGCTGTACTACCTACTCCCTGTACGGCCTTTGGCGGAGACATCAACGAGCCATACCATCTGTTGGGACGGGATGGAGCACCACGACCGGCTGATGATGCCCACGTATGGCGTTAGTGACGAATAGGGCCATGATGTGGAGCCATCCCCATCGTCATCCATAGGGTCAATGGGACCCGCGTGAAGGAGATGGAAGACGCTGCGATCCCGGAAGCCTTCCTCTCCTTGTCTCTTTCTTTCTCTCTCTCTCTCTCTCTGATGTAACCTGCATATTCCCCTTCATCTATAAAAGGAGAAGTAGGGCACCCCACGGAGGGGGTGATTCCAAGACACATCTAACATGTCTGAGCTGTGAAAGGCTTAGGCACTAGGCAGTAGATAGGAAACTCAACCCAACCCACTCTTTTCACCAGGGCCTTGGGACCTTCTCCCTCTTTTCGACTGTTTGTAACCCCTACTACAAACCAAGTGCCGGTAATACGAGCAACAGTAGACTGGACGTAGGGACATTCCGCCAGAACCAGTATAAATCCTTGTGTCCTCCAAGCATAGCCATCCGGGTCAGACACGCAAACTTGAAATTTACTAGTCGCTGATACGAAACACCGACAGTTGGAGCGCTAGGTAGGGGGCCTTTTGTGTGTCTCGTCATCCACAACAAGCCACAGATGGCTAGCCACGGTGCTAGCTAGGTCCCAGGCACACACGTGCGCTTCGGGAGCCTAGACTTCATCATCGCCATGGAGGGAGAGCTAGCGCTGGCTCCTGCCTCCGTCCAACTTCTTCGCTCCACCGGCCTCAATGTGACCCTATAGGCCCTCGAGAAGCTGCAACTGCGCATATAGGAGGCCTGTGTCTTTGGGAGCAACCAGCTCCTCGGCTTCAATTATGGGAGGCTGGAGGGTCAGCTCGACGCCTTCTTGGGACCCCGACCGTCCTGAGAGGATGTGCGCTGCCTCACCTTCCCCCTCGCTAATGTCATTACTCAGCTTGCCGGAGGGAAGCCGCTCTTCCTGGAATATCTCACTCGGGATGCCCCGACAGCATTCCTGTTCAGTCTGCGCAATGCCGCTAGGACCGTTGGTCACCTCGTGGTACAGCGCATGTGCCCGCCTCCCATGGATGACAAATTCGTGGGAATGGCCGATTACATCGTGGAGTCTTTCCACAATCTTCTCGCAGGAGATTTAGAGTCGATCTCTAACTCTAACTCCAGTAGGGGGAGCCATCACCCCTCGCGAGAATGTTTTATGGCAGGTACCCTCGAAGGACGCATCGAAAGCATCCAAGAGGGAGGGGTTACCCCGCCGAACGACTTCGACGATGAAGTCAAAGAAGACACGGGGGCCCTTCCCTACATGCAGGTGGAACAACTAAGGGCGTGGCGGTAGGAGCTCGAAGATGCGCACCTCTAGCTGGAGCAGGAGCGCGCGGAGCTCGAACATGAGATCGAGCATCGTGGGGATGGTGGCCACTCACGTTCCGTCGCCCCGCGACGTAAACCAAAGGATTGTCGAGGATGATGGAGGCCTCCCATATTTTTCCTAGGTAAATCAAAACATAGCTGCCGTGGCGGCCCTACTCCAAAGGCTCCCGGAGCCCGTGACACCCGAAGACCGCCGGGCCCACCACAGGATCCTCATGGTGCTCGAGCGAGCAGCGGTGCAACAGGTGGAAAGCTCGTTGTCTCAGCGATGCAAGCTCGATGCCAGTCAGCGCGTGTCTTTGGGACAACATGGTCGGGACATGTCTGTCTACCAGGTGACACGTGTGAGGGGGACTTGCCATGATCTAGGTGCATGAGCACTTCGGCCCCAACCATGACGCATGTATCACCCTGGATGCCCATAGGCGCGGAAGGGGTGACAAGAGAGAGGAAGCCGGCCATGGCTACCATCCTCATTGTGGCGGATGCTATGGCAGTGGCAAAGACCGAAGCCTGAGCCACGAGATGCCGAGGACATAGGCTTTCGACCGGCACATCCTCAACGCAGCTTTCCCGCTGCGATATCGACCGCCGACCAATGCCCCGAAGTATTTCGAGGAGACGAACCCCGGCTTGTGGCTCAAGGACTACCGGCTTGCTTGTCAAGCCAGTGGCACAGATAGTGATTACTTCATTATCCGCAACCTCCCCTTGTTCTTGGCCGATTCGGTGCGAACATGACTGGAGTACCTTCCGCCCAACCAGATTCAAAGTTGGGCGGATTTGAAGGAGATCTTTGTGGGAAACTTCCAAGACATGTACACGCGCCCTGGGAACCCCTAGGATCCAAAAAAATGCCGATAGAGGTCTAGAGAGACTCTCCGCGAGTATATCCGACGCTTCTCTGGGCAATGCAATGAGTTGCCTGATGTCGCCCATGCCAACGTCATCGGAGCCTTCCTATACAGGAGCACCGTGAGACCCTGGTCCACAAGCTAGGACGTAAGGGCCCTCGGACCACCAAGAAGCTCCATGACATCGCGACCAGCCACACCTCAGGAGAGAAGGCGGTCGGAGCGATTCTTGATCGCTCCAAAGGCAAAGCAAGGCGGGATGAGGACGCCGGTGAGGGCTCCTCTAACCGCCTGAACAAGAAGAAGAACAAGCAACAACACAAGGGCTCACTCGTGGCCGCTGCCGAGCGGAAAGGTGGCCGGGGCGCCCACCGAGAATGCTCCTGACCACTTCAAGAAGCTGCTCGAGGGGCCATGCCTGAACCATGCCTTCCCCATCAAGCACCTGTACAAGGACTGCACCCTCATGAAGCGGTTCCTGTCTAGCAGCTTCGACAAGGGGAACCAGAGAAAGAAGCCTAAGCCAATGGCAAATGACACTAAGGGGAAGGATGGTAGCTTTCTGACCCTAGACGGCTGTCTCATGATCTTTGGTGGAACAGCGACCTACAACTCCAAGCGCTGCGAAAAGATCGCACGCTGCGAGGTCTATGCGGCTGAACCGGCCATGCCGTCTTTCCTCCAGTGGTCGGAGTCCACCATCACCTTCGACCGATTCGACCACCCGGATAGCATCCCACAGCTGGGGAGGTATCCACTCATGGTTGACCTGATCGTTGGCACGAAGTGCCTCACCAAGGTGCTGATGGATGGAGGCAGCGGCCTCAACATCATGTATGCCGAGACACTTGATGCATGGGCATCGACCGGTCACGCGTCCGACCGACTGGGGCACCTTTCCATGGCATCGTGCTGGGGAAGCAAGCCATACCGCTCAGGCAGATAAACATGCCCATCACCTTCGAGGATCCGACCAACTATAGGACGGAGACCCTCACCTTCGAGGTGGTTAGATTTCGTGGGACCTACCACGCCATCCTAGGACGACCATGCTACGCAAAGTTCATGGTTGTCCCCAACTACACCTACCTAAAGCTCAAGATGCCAGGCCCACGTGGGGTCATCACCATCGGCACCACCTTTCAGCGCGCCTACGAGTGCGAGGTTGAGTGCTGTGAGCATGCCTCGGCAATCATCACCTCCGAGGAGCTTGCGGTCATTAAGGAAGGGACTGTCGAGGAGCCGCCCAACTTCAAGCGATCGGCCAAATCCTTTGAACCCACGGAGGGTGTCAAGGAGGTCCTTGTAGACCCCAATAGCTCCGAGGGCAAAGTGGTGCGCATCGGCACCATGCTTTCCTCCAAATAGGAAAACACGCTGATCGACTTCCTCCGCGCCAATAGAGATATCTTCATGTGGAAACCCTCGGACATGCCGGGCATCCTGAGGGTAGTCACCGAGCATGCCTTGAAGATCAGGCTGGGCTCCAAGCCAGTGAAGCAGTGCCTGGGCCGCATCGATGAGGAGAAGCGTAGGGCCATCAGCGAAGAGATCACAAAGTTTTTGGTGGCCGAATTCATCAAGGAAGTGTATCGCCCCGAGTGGTTAGCCAATCCCGTCCTTGTATGAAAAAAAATAGGAAATAGAGAATGTGCGTTGACTACATGAGTCTCAATAAGGCATGTCCAAAGGATCCATTTCCTTTGCCATGTATAGATCAAGTAGTCGATTCGACCTCGAGGTGTGAAACCCTCAGCTTCCTTGATGCATACTCCGGGTACCATCAGATTGCCATGAAAGAGTCCAACTAGCTCACAACTTCTATCATCACCCCGTTCGGGTCGTTCTGCTATGTCATGATGCCTTTCGATCTGACAAACATGGGAGCTACATACCAGCAATGTATGCTCAAGTGTTTTGGAGGCCTCATCAGGTAAACCATTTAGGCCTACATAGATGACATCATGGTCAAGTCCAAATGGACCGACCAGCTCATAGATGACCTAGAGCAGACCTTCACAAAAACTACGAGTGAATGGCATCAAACTCAACCCTTAAAAAATGTGTTTTTAGGATCCCGAGGGGCATGCTTCTTGGGTTCATCGTCTCCAAGCGCAGCATCAAAGCCAACCCGGAGAAGATCTCAGCCATCACGAGGATGGGTCCGATCTAGAATCTAAAGGGAGTGCAGCGAGTCATGGGGTGCCTCGCCGCACTTAGCCATTTCATCTCATGCCTTGGTGAACGAGGTCTCCCACTGTACCGACTTCTGAAGAAGACCGATTGGTTTGCGTGGACTCCCGAGGCTTAGGAAGCACTCAACAAAGTCAAGGAAATCTTGATGAAAGCCCTGATCTTGGTCCCCCTGACCAATGGAGAATCGCTCCTACTCTACATCGCGGCCACCGCACAAGAGGCCAGCGCCACCCTAGTGGTAGAGCGGGAGGAAGAGGGACACGCCCTCAAAGTGCAGTGCCCCGTATACTTCATTAGTGAGGTCTTGTCCGACTCCAAGTCTCGCTACCTATAAATCCAGAAGCTCTTGTATGCCATCCTGATCGACAAGAGGAAGCTGTGTCACTACTTCGAGTCACACCCGGTGACGGTCGTGACGTCCTTCCCTCTCGGTGAGGTCATCCAAAACCAAGATGCCACAGTGAGAATCGCCAAGTGGGCACTCGAGCTGATGGGTTAGGGCATTTTGTATGCCCCTCTAACGGCCATCAAGTCCCAAGCATTGGCCAATTTTGTTGTGAAATGGACTGAGGTCTAGATGCCGCCAGCAGCCATCGACCAAGAGTACTGGATGATGTACTTCAATGGGTCATTGATGAAGAGAGGCGTCGGCATGGGGCTGGTCTTTGTTTCGCCCCTCGGGATATGCATGAAGTACGCGGTCTGCCTCCATTTCCCCGCCTCCAACAATGTGGCCATATATGAGGCGCTCATCAATGGCTTACGCATTCCCATTGAGTAGGGCATCCGACAGCTTGAAGTCCAAGGCTACTCACAGCTGGTCATCGGTCAGATTATGAAGGAGTCCAGCTGCCACGACACCAAGATGGTTGCTTACTACCGAGAAGTCTGCCAGCTGGAGGACAAGTTTGATGGCCTCAAACTCAATCACATCCCAAGGCGGCTCAACGAAGCGACCAATACACTGGCGAAGATGGCATCCAGCCGAGAGCCGGTGTCGATGGGCGTCTTCACCAGCAATCAGCACATGCCTTCAGTCCGCTATGAGGAACGGGGATAGATTGAGGACAAGTTGCTTGCCTTGGGCTCGGGGGCTGACCGACCGCCTGCCCCCTCTAACCACGAAGTCATGGAGCTTGACGAAGGTCCAATGGCAGAGTCTGACCCCCTAGCTGACTAGAGGACCCCGTACATCGATTGGCTTCTCCGCAAAGTGCTCCCGACGGATAAGATGGAGGCCTGGTGGATCGCACGCCGAGCCAAGTCTTTCGTCATTGTCGAGGAAGAGCTCTACAAGTGAAGCCACACCAGGATCCTTTAGCGTTGCATTCCCATCGAACAAGGGTGGCAACTATTGAGGGACATTCATGGTGGGGTCTGTGGACATCATGCTGCACCTAGAACCCTGGTTGGAACTGCGTAGATTGTGTTTGACCACGGTGGCCGATGCTGAGTAGATTGTGTGCACCTGTGAAGGGTGTCAATTCTACACCCGGCAGACCCACCTACCAGCCCAAGCACTCCAAACTATCCCCATCATGTGGCCGTTCGTGGTCTAGGGGCTCGATATGGTCGGACCTCTCAAAAGAGCGCCCAGGGGCTACACGCACTTGCTTGTCGCCATAGACAAGTTCATAAAGTGGATAGAGGCTTGGCCAATCTACTTGAT
Source organism: Miscanthus lutarioriparius (assembly GCA_904845875.1). Taxonomy (NCBI): domain Eukaryota; kingdom Viridiplantae; phylum Streptophyta; class Magnoliopsida; order Poales; family Poaceae; genus Miscanthus; species Miscanthus lutarioriparius. The sequence continues at coordinate 99,799,551 of CAJGYO010000006.1, forward strand.
CAAGTCTGAGCAGGCCGTGTTATTCTTTCTCGACATCGTCCATCGCTTTGGAGTCCCCAACTCCATTATCACGGACAACGGCACACAGTTCACCGGGAAGAAGTTCCTCCGATTCTATGACGAGTACCACATTTGCGTTGACTGGGCCGCCATGGTGCACCCCCGCATGAATGGGTAGGTCGAGCGCACAAATGGCATGGTCTTATAGGGTCTCAAGCCTAGAATTTTCAACCGGTTGAACAAGTTTGGCGGGCGTTGGGTCACGGAGATCCCCGCGGTGCTCTAGAGCTTGAGGATGACCCCCAGCCGGGCCATTGTCTACACAACCTTATTCATGGTCTACGGTTCTGAGGCTATCCTCCCGACCGACCTTGACTATGGAGCGCTGAGGGTCAGGGCGTACAACGAGCAGGGAGCTGAGGCGTCCCTCGAGGACGCCATGGATTAGCTCGACGAGGCGCGCGACGTTGCCCTCCTCTACTTGGCCAAGTACCAACAGGCGCTGCGTCGGTACCACAACCGTCGGGCCTTCAACGTCGGGGACCTGGTGCTCCGCCTTGTCTAGAGCAACAAAAACCATCACAAAACTCTCCCCGCTGTGGGAGGGACCGTATGCCATCGCGGAGGTGCTCCGACTAGGCACCTACAAAGCTCAAGACCATCGACGGTAAGGTCTTCGCTAATGCATGGAACATCGAGCAGCTACGTCGCTTTTACCCCTAGCCCATGCATATGCTTAAGAATGATGTTTTTGAAATACGAAAATGTTCTCTCTTATCAGTATCGCTATTGTTCCCTCTATCTTTAGTGACACCCGACACCGGCAACGGTAGGGGGTCGGGCATCACTCAAGGGCTGATAAGAGTATATCTACTCAGAGACATTCTCTGTGCCCGATCCTCCTTTGCGTTAAGATCTCAAAGTAAGGACCGCGGAAACAAACCCTGAGTAAAACTGGTCCGACTGCAAGAAAACTACGCCACAGCGGCTACGGCATTTTTGCTCACCAGCATGATCAGAGTTGTTTCACCCACATCCCAAGATTTACAGCCTTAACCACAGAAAGGGTTGGAACACATTAACCTTTTTATAAAAAAAGGATGAAGAACCAAAGATTGTTCAACCATAGTAGAAATTAAAATCTGTCCATTCATTACAAGGTCACTATTTGGCCTAACTAACTAATTTTTTGGGAGGATGATCTCATCCTCCATCTTGGCAGATAAATCTTGTACCAGAGGGGCCACCTCCTTGTCGATGTCCTCTAGCTTAGCGTCGGAGTAACAGGGTGCAAAGCCTGGCTCATCGTCTCTAGATCGATGTTCTCATAGTGAGAACGAGCGATCATGAACGACCGATGAACGCCGAAGCGGAGTGCGTCCCTCGCCATCTCGCACACTCGATCCATGATCTGGACGGCACAGACCACGAGAGAGCTCATCTCTTGCGTCGGGGATAGCTCGAGTTCATCACAGACCAGCTGGACGGTGAAGCGCAGGGCATCATGCTCATCGCTCTCCTTTAGGAGGGTGGCCTTCACCTCTCCGAGCTCCTTCTCAAGGCTGCGGCTCTTTGTCACCTCTGCCCCAAGCCTATGATCGAGACCTACCCAAAACACGCACCAGCCATGTTGAAAAGCCTATCGTGGATCCTAAAGAGAAGGACAACAAAGGAAGACCAGGGGCATACCGTCCATGTCCGCCTGGAGCTTGCGCGTTTCATCACACCATCGGGCCCCCTCGGCCTCCAAGTTTTGGGCCTGCTCCTAGCGCTAGCTGACCTCCATGGCAAATCTGACGGTCACCGCCTCTGTTGCGACCTTCAGATCTTTCTCCCCTCAGAGCTCGCCCTCTAGGAGGTCGATCCGCTGCTGGGCGTCGTCACGCTCCTTCCGTAGTCGCTCGATGTCCACGGCGTCCATGCGCGTACTTTCAATTAGGTCCAAGAGCTTCTCCCTAGCTTCGCGAGTGTCATCACGAGCCTCCGTGTACTTGATCCAGAGGTCAACCAACTCCTGGTGAATGTGGGCAAGTTCGGCCACTTCTTAACAAGCGGTAGCAAGCTAGGCGGCCAGTTCCTCATGTGGCCGCTCCCCCGCTGCTCGCCGCTGCTCCTCTGCCACGAGGCGATCCCAAACGCCCTTCTCGCGGTGAAGGAACACAAACTTCTCCTGGCTATGGTCCATGAGAGCCTATGAAAAGGGTACGAGTTAAAAAGAAAGAAAAGGAAAGACGAAGGTCAGAAATGCTGATGCGCTATACCTGGCCAACTAGAGCGATGACATCTTGTAGCAAACTTAGCGCGGTGGTCAGAGCATGGACCGCAACCCCCACCTTTGCGTGGATGCTCCCCCACTCCCTCTTCTCCGTGGCGTTGTCGAGGGTGAAGAGCATCGCCCCTAGGTCTCGATGGTCGGCCCACCTGATCCAGGATCCTCCCCAGGTGTGAGGGTCGCCACCGACACAGACCAGAGGCCAAGATGCCTCCACGCCAACCCTTCTCATGACCGCAACTCCTCTAGAGCTGGCCCTCTAGGGATAGAGGGGGCGAGTGACATAGACAAAGAAGTATGCCCTACCGTCGCACCTGCTGAGGGTGCACCAAGCATGGCCTCCTCCGTCTGGATTGCCACAGGTGCCGCCGTCTACCCAGATGATAGCCCCGGTTGTCCCATCACCAACGCGACCGCCAGCGTGGATGATAGCTCTGGCCGCGCCATCTCTGCCTGTGTCGTCGTGGCTACGCCTGGTCATGTCGCGCCTGCCACGAGCACCCTGGACACGCTTTCCACTGCCTGCCCTCCCGTAGATGCGGCCGACGGTCCAGCCTCCCCGGTCGACCCCGAGGTCGCCTCGGCCACGCTCCCACCAGCCTCTGGCGCGGTGCCAGATGGGTCCTAGTGCACCCGCTGAAGGGTGAGAGTCTTCTTCGGTGCCAGCTTTAGGAGGGTCTCGCGCCCCCAATGTTGTGGAAGGCATGGCGGTTAGTTCACGACGCAAAATCTATCAAAAAACAAAAGAACGAAAAAACTCTCGGCTTACCTTGACGCCGTCGGGCACTGATGTTTCGGGGTCAGCTTGCCCAACCTCGACTGTGACTCCTCATCGTGCTGCCATTTTGAGCCCTCCCTTTGCGCGGGAGGCTCGAACGAGACGGAGCCACCGGCTCCCCTTGGCACCAAGGGTGCCGTGAAAGGCTAGGATGGAGCGAGGCAACTCGCTCCCATCGTCTCCGAGGGTGAGTCCTCCCCCTCTTGCTCCAGGAGATGCCACGGGAAGGGCCCCACCTATGACAAAGGTGGGTCCTCATCCCCGCTGGCCAGATCATCCCATGGGATGGGTGACCTAGAGTCGTCGCCCTCCTCCTCCTCCTCCTCCTCTTCTTCCTCCTCTGACAAGCCTTGGCACCGCTTCGCCTGCTCCTTCACCTGCTGTTTCTTATCCTTGTCGTCCTTCTTCTTCTTCCTCTGCTCATCTGTGACACGGTTCACCGCCCTCATGGCCTCATGCTCAGGCAGCAGCGTGACAGAGGCCCGAAAGCCCAAATCCACCGATAGCTCGATTTAGCCCGGCTCCGGCCGCATCACGAGATGTCCCGGGATCGAGAACATGGCGTCGGACTCATCCGTCACTTCCTTAACATGTTGCACAATCTTGCTGTTGTGAAGTGGCCCCTGAGCGAGCACCGTCCCACCAAGTTCCATGACGGGCACCATCCTAAACAATGGGAGGGCACGCGCCATCAGCGGCGCCACCCTCCTCGCGTGATATGCTCCAATGACGTCGGCCCTAAAAAAGGTCGTGGCTCCTCAGCAACACGATGGCCTCAAGGATGTTGCACATCTTTTTATTCTCCTTGACGAGTGGCCCCCAAGGCCACATTGGTGGTGCCTCTTCGATCAAGCACCCGGTGAAGTCCAGCAAGGGGGCGGTGGGGTCGTTCTTCAAGTAGAACTACTATGCATGCCACCCCTTGTTGGATCTGGACAGCTGGTAGGGCATGTACTCGGCTGCCTGCTGCCCCTAAAGGAGGATGCTAGTGCATCCCATCACCACCGGGATCTCCCTGCCTCTGTCCTTCTTCCTGTGTAGGGAGACGGCGAAGAAGTACCTCCACAACTCGAAATGCGGCTCGATCCCTAGGTATCCCTTGCAAATCACGATGAAGACCATGATGTGTTGGATCCCATTGGGATTAAGTTGCTACAGCTCTACTTGGTAGTGGTGCAGCAGCCCCTGGAAGAACAGATGAGGGGGGATCATGAGACCGTGCTCATGGAAGGGTGCGGAGGAGATGATGTAGCCATCGAGCGGCATCGGCACCTCCTCATGGCCGGGCACCAGCCACTCCATCACGTCGGTCCTCCTATGAAGAAGACCATGCTTGATGAGGCCCTCCATGCATGCGTGGGTGATGTCGAAGTGGTACCATGACTCAATGAAAGCGAAGACGGAGGAGAGATGACTTTTTAGCGATGGCGGAGAAGCGAAAGCTATGGATCTGGGGTGATGGTGGTGGACTAGCAGAGACAGCAGATCTGAACGATGGCGGCAAAAAGGCGGGGAAGGCAAGAATGTAGTTTGGCACGCCAAACACATGAAGGAGGAGCTCGCTATTTATAAGGCGGGGTGAGATGGTAAGCGAACCGTCTGCCTAGATTGACACGCCTGGCATGCCCTATCACTTTGCCTCTCTAGGAATTGTGCACATGCCACCCTTAGCTGCTCCTCGAAGGGCACGCTGGACAGTGTCGCCCCCTCGATTGGCTAAAAACCACCACAGGTAAGTAGGGATACGGAGCTAAAAATGCTCCCACAGCCCATTAAAGCCTAGGAGTTCGAAGGTTGGCCCACCGATGGGTCACAACCGCTCCAGGACACCTTTAGAGTGAGGGGTGGATTGCTCTGTCGGGCGAGCCAGAGCCGAGGCCATGCGAAGGGTACGTCGTGAGCTTCGTGTCTTTCCACGAGCATGGTCTCGGCCTGTCGGTGGACCGATTCACGCGGGCGCTCCCGCATTACTACGGCGTGGAACTGCACAAATTCAACCCCAACTCCATCGCGCAGGCGGCCATCTTTATCGCCGTCTGCGAGGGGTACTTGGGCATTTCCCCCCATTGGGAGTTGTGGCTCCATCTCTTCCGGGCGGGGCATACCACCAAGCCGACGGGCACGACAGGTACGAGGAAGACGATGAGGGCCGGCGGATGCACTCTTCAGGTGCGCCAAGACCGGCAGCAACTTTACATCCCGGCCCAGCTCACGTCAACTAATCACCGCTGGTACACCAGCTGGTTCTACCTCTGCATTGATGACAGCAGACTTCCCCCCTACACTAGGCGGATCATGGAGGACTGTCCGGAGAAGTGGAGGTATGGCGTCTCGAGGGAGGATTAGCCCAAGCTGCAGCCGCTCATGGAGGGCCTAGAGAGGTTGTGGGACCGTGGCCTTATGGTGGCTGTGGTCGTGGCGGCCTTCCATCGCCGGAGGGTGCTGCCGCTGATGGCTCGGCGATGGCGCCTATTCGAGATGAGACTGGACGAGCCGCTCGATGGCATTCGTTTGTCCACTGTCGCCCCCTCCGACGAGGAGATTCTTCGTTGGGTAAAAGGGACGGTGGACGGGTGGTCGAAGAGCGGTGGTTTGTTCCCGTTCCTGATGCGCCCGTTGCGGGGGGGGTACATAACTCTGGTGATTCACGCGTTGCTACCGCCTTCGAGGCCTCCTCGTTCCTCACCATTTTCCATTCCCTTACTTGCGTTTGTCGTTCTGATAGGGGATGAGAGACGTGCAAGCTTCCCCGCCGCCCGTTCCCGAGGACGCAGCACGACGGGCGGTGAACCGGGCGCATGCTGAGGCGCAGAAGAAGAAGAAGGATGCAGAGGAGGCAAAGCGCAAGAGGAAGAACCTTAAGCGCGAGCAGCTGGAGAAGCGCCGCCGGCAGCAGAGGTAGGACGGTCTCCCGATGGAGGCGTCTCCGTTGCTGTCGCTGTCGGTGGACTCTTCGGACAAAGATGACAAGGGTGAGGGGGGCAGGGTCCCCTGGACCATCTCCCTGATGTCGGGGGGACAGCGCCCGGGGCGTCGGTGAGTAGCCCGGCATTTCTAGGAGGAGGAGGAGAGGTCGCCTTGGTGCCGGCGATCGCCCACCCTGGGTCCGAGGCCGTCATGCCCGAGGCACGGGCGTTAGGGAAGCGTGCCGTCAGCCCGGTGGGCTTGACAGCAGAGGTGGAGCAGATGACAGGGGTGGCGACGCAGCTGCCCCCGTAGAAGATCGAGGGGGCGCTGGGGTTCGGCGGAGACCGGCTGGCGCTGGTGGACACGGAGACCATGCCTCTACTGCCACCACCACCATTGTAGAGGAGGGTAGCCATGCCGAAGCGGTTGCATCCCCGTTTGAGGTGAGCGTCTTTTCGGTGGAGTTTGTAGTATCTCAAGCTCGCCCCTTGGTTGTACGCTGACCTTGGGAGTGTTTTTGCTTTCAGCCAGAAGTGTCAGGTGGAGGTGTCTGCCTTGGCGCCACGTAAGGCGCTCAAAGTGAGCGCCAGCTCCACTGCTCAATGGGCAGTGGAGGCGCAGACCACCGTGCAGCATGGCGCGGCGTTGGTTGGGGCCATCCTGGAGGAGCCGGTTGCCCAAGGAGAGGCTCCTGAGGCGGCCACAGAGCGGGCGAGCGAGGAGGCGCCTAGGACCTCCGAGGCCGAGGTGGCCGAGGCCAGGGCTCCTGAAGTTGAGGTGCCTAGCACCGGGGCCCCCGGGACCATCGAGGCCGAGGTGGTGGAGGCGAGCGCGGCGGACCCGGTGACCCAGGATATGGAGATAGAGGCGGGGCAAGCTTTGGTGCCGCCCCCGGTCCAAGACCTGCCACCGTCGCAGGAGAGTGCCCGGGAAGTGGAGGTTCAGGCGGCCTCCTCCGTCGATACTTCCCGGGGAAAGGAGGTGGCAAATGCCGAGGCGGCCAGTACCGTGGAGCAACCAGTTCCGGCTTCTGGCGAGGGAAGCTCGGCCCTAGTCCAGGTACGACCCGAGCCCCACGGGTGGGATCACCCACGTGTATCGTGGCTGAGCCGGGACGACCCTAAGGGGGAGCCTCTATTCGCCTCCGAGGATGCGGCCGAGGGGGGGCGTTGGGGCTCCTTCAAGCAATATCGCTGGCTGGCGGTGTGGTCACTGCGAACAGCGCTGTCCGTCATGGATGATGATCTGCCCGGCGTCGCCCAGGTACGCATTTTCTTTTCTCGTGCGGTGTCGTCTTGTTCTAAGTTTCTTTGCAGCGCATGACCCCTGTTCTGCCTATCCAGGAGCTCGAGGCCTGGTCCCTTGGGAAGTCGTTGTTCCTCCATCGGGAGAGGGACGTCTAGGACCAACTCCGGCAGCAGAAGGACCTGCTCGTTAATGCCAACGAGCTTCTGTCGGCACGAAGCATGGAGGCGGAGGACCTCCACCTTCGTTGTGCAGATATGAAGGCCGAGGTGGCCACGGTGTGGGAGCAGGCCACCCCTTTGGCGGCGCAAATCAAGGAGCTGGAGAAGGACCTGACCCGGGTAGCCGGTGAGCGGGACACCTTCAGGTCCCAGGCTGAAGAGGCGACGGTCTCTGCCAAGGCCATCGCTGGGCAGTTAGGGATGGAGCAGGGCACGCATCTGCTAACGAAGGGTGCCCTGGACGAGGCCCTTAAGGTGGCTGAGGCCTCCCGGGTCGATGCCTTGGCCTGGAAGGAGAAGTGCGAGGGTGAGTTTTGTTCCCTTTGTTTTACTTGTTTCTCTTGCGTTCGACCCCTAACTCCCCAATGTGGTACAGAGCTGGAGAAGGAGGCTTCCAGGGTGGCCGAGGCCTCTTGGGTCGAGGTCCAGTGCTGGAAGGAGAAAGTCGAGGCCTCTCAGGTCAACGTCCAGCGCTGGAAAGAGAAAACCGAGGGTGAGTCCCGTAGAGCTTCGGCCCTGTTTGGCTTATTTTCCTTTTGCGCTTGACCCCATCCTGCTTGTTTTGGCGCAGGGTTGGAGAAGGAGGCTTCCCGGGTGGCCGAGGCCTCAGCCGCAGTGTAGGCGGTGCTCGAGGCTGAGACCGGTGAGCACGATGCACTGCAGAGCGCCGCCCGTACCGTCTATGAGGCCCTGGAGGTTGAGGGGGTTCAGTCGGGTAGCTCCCTTAGGAGCCGTCTGACTGCGTTGAGTGGCCAAGTGCGCGAGCGACTCCAGGGGCGTTGCATACAGGCATCAAGCGTGCCCTGGCCGTCGTCTCCTCGCACTACGCCGGTGTCAACCTCGTGGCCATCAGCGATGGTTACATCTTGCCTGAGGACGATGAGGAGGCCGATGAGGAGGTCACGAAGCTAATGGAGGTGGCTAAAGCCCCTGGCACGGCGCTGGCTAGCCTATTCGAAGAAGAGGTAGTTCCTCCCGCGCCAGCCGCCGATGCAGGAGATCCTGATCCATGACCTAGGCCAAAGGGGCCATGTAAACGAATTAGGATTATTGTCATGACGTTCGTGGCCATCGAGGCCTTTATAAAGTACTCGTGCGTACGCTTTTTTAATCGTTTTATTGTATTTCCGAGCCTCTGCCCTCTGTCGCGCCTCTGAACATATCATTTGAAGAAAACTTCCTCAGAGCCTAAGCTGCCCCTCGGGTAAAAGGTGGTGAGGGAGTTGCCGTAGCCCGGAGGCGTAGGCCATTCTCGCGGCTCGGACAGCCTTTTGGCCCTGAGACGGACTTTCGGTCCTTAGGTTTTTTACACTTGATTTGTCAGAACATGCCAGAGAGTTTGGCGTAGAAATTTATTCGAAAAACGATTAAAAAATGGTGCCTAGGACTTAGGGGGGGTTACCCCCTTCTAGCCCCCGAGGGAGGCTCGGTTTGGTGGAGACAGAGCCGAGTCTCCCTTATAATGTTATCGCAATGTCGATCCCCCATCGATGGGGGGGTTTCTCAAAAAATTAGAACAACTAAAGAACGCTTCTTTAATATATTTCGAGAAACAATGTATACAATGCTTGGAAGTTTAAGGGTAGAAATGACGTAGTTGTTCTATGTTCCAAGCGTTGGTGAAGATTTTGCCCTTCTCGTTGGCCAGCTTGTAGGTCCCAGGCTTTAGCACTTGGGCGACGATGTACGGCCCTTCCCATGGCGGGGTCAGCTTGTGGCGGCCCTTGTTGCTCTGCCTCAATCTTAGCACCAGGTCACCCACCTTCAGGTCTCAGCTTCGAATGCGTCGGGCTTGATAGCATCGTAGGGCTTGCTGGTACTTGGCCGAATGTAGCAGCGCAACGTCTCGGGCTTCCTCCAGTTGGTCGAGGGCGTCCTCACGGGTAGTGCGGTTGCTTTGCTCGTTGTAGGCCTATAGTCTTGGGGAACCGTACTCCAAGTCAGTGGGGAGGATAGCCTCGGTTCCATAGACCAGGAAGAACGGCGTGAACCCCGTGGCTCGGCTCGGGGTGTTCCTCAAACTCCAGATGACCGACGGGAGTTCGGCTAGCCATTTCTTGCCAAATTTCTTCAACCGGTTGTTTATCCTTAGCTTGAGGCCCTGTAGGATCATGCCATTAGCACGTTCTACTTGGTCGTTCGTCCTAGGGTGTCCTACGGCCGACCAGACCACACGGATGTGGTGGTCGTCGCAGAACGTCAGGAATTTGTGGCCGGTGAATTGTGTCCCATTGTCGGTGATGATGGTGTTTGGAACCCTGAACCAATGGATGATATCAGTGAAGAACAATACCGCTTGCTCAGATTTGATTTGAGTGATCAGACGAGCCTTGATCCACTTGGAGAACTTGTCAATAGCTACCAACAAGTGGGTGTAGCCCCCAGGGGCTTTCTGCAGAGGCCCAACCATGTCCAGCCCCCACACGGTGAACGGCCACGTGATGGGGATGGTTTGGAGGGCTTGGGCTGGGAGGTGTGTCTGCCGTGCGTAGTACTGGCATCCCTCGCAGGAGCGTACCAGCTTCGTGGTGTCAGCGACCGCCGTTGGCCAGTAGAATCCGTGGCGGAAGGCGTTTCTGACGAGCGTCCGAGGCGCAGCATGGTGCCCGCAGGCTCCCGCGTGCAAGTCCCAAAGCAGGGCTCGGCCTTCCTCGGTGGTGATGCATCGTTGGAGGACGCTAGATGGGTTTCATCTGTACAACTCGCCGTTGCTGAGGACGTAAGTTTTGGCTCGTCACGCGAGCCGTTGGGCCTCGGTCCTGTCCGCAGGAAGCACTCCTCGAACGAGGCGATCAAGGAGCAGGACTCGCCAGTCCATACCCTGATTGGTCTCAGGAGGTCCTGTGTCGATTTCCATGGCCTCGGGCTCGGCCGCCAGGGTCTCGGCGACAGAGGGGGCCTTGGGCCCTGTGGTGGGCTCGACCGGTGGGCCCTCTTCTACCGTCGAGGTGTAGTCGACCAAGGGCTTGTGCTGGTCTCTGGCGAATATGTTTGGGGGGACCTGGGCCCGTGCCGACGCCATCTTTGCCAGTTCGTCTGCGGCCTTGTTGAATTTTCGCGTAATGTGGTTGAGTACGAGACCGTCGAACTTATCTTCTAGGCGATGCACTAATTTGTAGTACGCCTCCATTTTGGGGTCATGGCAGTTCGACTCCTTCATGACTTGGTCGATGACGAGCTGCGAATCGCCTTGTACGTCAAGACACCGCACTCCAAGCTCGATGGCGATTTGCAAGCCGTTGACGAGAGCTTCGTACTCGGCTGCGTTGTTGGAGGCGGCGAAGTGGAGCCAAATCATGTAGCGCAATGCACTCCGAGGGGAGAGATGAAGAGCAGACTCACACCTGCCCCTATCTTCATCAAAGACCCGTCAAAGTACATGGTCCAGCATTCCGCTTGGATTTGAGCAGGTGGCAGCTGGGTGTCGGTCCACTTAGCCACAAAATCGACCACGGCCTGGGATTTAATTGCTTTCCGAGGCGCAAAAGACAGGGCTTCCCCCATGAGTTCAATGGCCCATTTGGCTATTCTACCCGAGGCCTCCCGGTTGGATTATCTCTCCCAGAGGGAAAGACGACACCACATCCACCGGGTGGGATTCAAGTAGTGGCAGACTCGCCGAGCCAAGACTATGGCGAGATCGCTTACGGATGTGGGGATAGCATGTCTTTGTTTCAGAGAGTACCTCACTGATGAAGTAAACAGGTCATTGGACGGGTAAAGCGTGCCCCTCTTCCCGCCTCTCGACTACTATAGCCATGCTGACCACTTGGGTCGTTGCGGTGATGTAGAGTAAGAGGGCCTCGCCCTTGGTTGGCAGTATCAGGACGGGAGGGTTGGTGAGCATTGCCTTGAGCTTGGTGAGGGCTTCTTCGGCCTCGGGGGTCCAAGAAAAGCATTCGGATTTTCTCAGGAGACGGTACAGAGGTAAACCTTTTTCGCCAAGGCACGAGATGAAGCGGCTTAGGGCCACAAGGCATCCCATAACTCTCTGTACTCCCTTGAGGTCTCAGATTGGCCCCATGTTGGTCACGGCCGAGACCTTCTTCGGGTTGGCCTCGATGCCGCGTTCTGAGACTATGAACCCCAAGAGCATGCCTCGGGGGACCCCGAAGACACACTTCTCAGGATTAAGCTTGATGCCCTTCTCCCTGAGGCATTTAAAGGCGATCTCCAGGTCATTGATGAGATCATTGGCCTTTCTAGACTTGACCACGATGTCGTCCACGTAGGCCTCGATGGTTTGCCTGATGTGCTCACCGAAGACGTGGGTCATGCACCGCTGGTATGTGGCTCCCGCATTACTAAGACCGAATGGCATGGTCACATAGCAGTACATGCCGAATAGGGTGATGAAAGAAGTCACGAGCTGGTCGGACTCTTTCATCTTGATTTGATGGTAACCGGAATACGCATCAAGGAAAGATAAGGTCTCGCATCCTGTAGTGGAGTCAACGATTTAGTCGATTCGAGGTAATGGAAATGGAACCTTTGGACATGCTTTATTTAAACCAGTGTAGTCCACACACATCCTCCACTTTCCATTTTTCTTCGTAACTAATACAAGATTAGCTAACCACTCTGGATGGGACACTTCCTTGATGAATCCGGCCGCCAGCAACTTCTGCACCTCCTCGCCGATGGCCCTGCGCTTCTCCTCGTCGAATCAGCGCAGGCGCTGCTTCACCGGTCTAGAGCTGGCCCGGACATCCAAGGCGTGCTCGGCGACCTCCCTCGGTATGCCTGGCATGTCTGAGCGACTCCATGCGAACATATCGGCATTCGCGCGGAGAAAGTCGATGAGCACGGCTTCCTATTTGCTATTGAGGGTGGCACTGACCCTCAACGTTCGGCCGTTGGAGCAGTTGGGGTCGACCGGGATGAGCTTGACGGCCTCTGCGGGCTCGAAAGTCCTGGCACGACGCTTGGAGTCGGGCACTTCGCTATCGAGTTGGTCGAGGTTGACGATGAGGGCCTCGGCCTCCACGATAGCCTCAGCGTACTCGATGCATTCGACATCGCAATCGTATGCATGCTCGTACGTGGACTCAACGGTGATGACTCCGTTGGGGCCCGGCATCTTGAGCTTGAGGTAGGTGTAGTTCGGGACCGCCATGAACTTGGCATAGCAAAGGCGCGCCGGGATAGCGTGATAAGTCCCTTGAACCCAACCACCTCGAAGGTAAGGGTCTCCTTGCGGTAGTTGGAGTGCCAAAGCAGACCGGCAAGTCGATGCGCCCGAGGGGTCGCGTGCGCTTCCTCGGCATGATGCCATGGAAGGGTGCGGCACCGCCTTGGAGCCATGACTGGTCGAGCTCTAGGAGCTCCAGGGTGTTGGCGTAGAGGATGTTGAGGCTGCTGCCTCCGTCCATCAATACCTTGGTGAGCCGGGTGTTGCCGATGATCGGGTCGACGACGAGCGGGTACTGCCCGGGGTTTGGGACATAGTTGGGGTGGTCTTCCAGATCGAAGGTGATCACCTCCCGAGACTAGTTAAGGTACTAGGGAGTGGCTACCTCAACCGAGAAGACCTCCCGGCGTTCCCTCTTCCGTTGGCGCGCCGTGAGGCACGCTGAGGGCCCGCCAAAGATCATGAAGGCATTGTGCACCTCGGGGAACCCGTCGTCCTTGTCGTTGTCTCCATCACCGGCGCCCTTCTTCTTGCCATCATCGTTGGGGAGCCCAAGCTTGGCGTAGTAGCGTCGGAGCATGGTGCATTCTTCGAGGGTATGCTTTACCAGGCCATGGTGGTAAGGGCAGGGCTTCTTAAGCATATCGTCGAATAGTCCGGGGCCCCTGACGGGGCCTCGGGGGTTCTTGCGATCTGCGGCTGCGACTAGATCGGCCTCGAGGGCCTCTTGCTTCCCATGGCGCCCCTTTTTCTTTTTCTTGGAGAAACGGGAGGCCAAGGCCCCGGGGGCCTCATCCCTCTGCTTCCCCTTTGCGTCGTCCTCGGGGAAGATCGCCCCGACAGCCTCTTCGCCCGAGGCGAAGTTGGTGGCAATGTCGAGGAGCGCGGCTGTTGAGGTCGGTACGTTCCGGCCTAACTCTTGGACCAGGTCTCGGCAGGAAGTGTCGGAGAGGAAAGCCTGGACAACTTCCGAGTCACCGACGCTGGGCAACTCGGTGCACTGCTTGGAGAATCGCTGGATGAAGTCTCGAAGAGACTCGTTTGGCTTCTGACGACAACTCTTGAGGTCCCAGGAGTTCCCGGGGCGCACGTATGTGCCCTAGAAATTCCCGATGAAGACCTTTACCAAGTTGCGCCAGTTGTGGATCTGCAAGGGAGGGAGGTGTTCGAGCCAGGCTCGCGCTGAGTCTGACAGGAACAAGGGGAGGTTGCGGATGATGAGCAGGTCATCGTTCGCGCCTCCTAACTGACAAGCCAGGCGGTAGTCGGCCAGCCAAAGCTCGGGGTTGGTCTCGCCGTTGTACTTTGCGAGGTTGGCCGGTTGCCGAAACCGGGCGGGGAATGGGGCGCCGCGGATGGCCTTGTTGAAGACTCGAGGGCCCGGTGACCCAGGAGAAGGACTGCGGTCCTCACCACTGTCGTAGCGGCTGCCTCAGTGCGGGTGGTAGCCTCGGGCGGGCCCATCGTTGTCGTGGCGTCGTCGCCTGCTGACCACATCTTGGTCGTCTTGCGCCTCACGTCGGTCGCTGAGGCGGTCGTGCACTGAGGGGGCCCTGAGGCGATCGTGCACCGAGGGGGCCTTGAGGCAGTCGTGCGCCGAGGGCCGTTTCGAGGTGTCCCCGCGTCGTCGAGACACGGAGCTTTCGGCCTGCTATACCACGGTGGTCTCGAGAAGATCTCGGAGCTCGCCGCAGACCTGTTGCCCCTCCGTGGTAGAGGGCTCGGGCATCGCTCGGACTAGCATCGCTGTTGCCGTGACATTCTGGCTAACGCGATTGAAGATTGGGGGTTGCTCACTCCCTTCGTCGTTATTGATGCGTCGGTGGACGTCGTGGGCCCTCCGCCGGGCTCCTTCGCCATCACCGCGACCTCGCTGCTCATGCTCGAGAGTGTCTCGGAGCTGCTACAGTAGGAGTCGGTCTTGGTCGACTTTTGCCTGAAGCTCACGGAGCTGCTCTAGGTCTAGGCGTCAAAGTTCCTCGGGGGCGGCGTTCTTGTTCCATGCTGCCCGAGGCTCGACGAGCGGAGGTGTGGCGTCGCCTGCCCCTTGGTGGAGCGGGGAGCGGTTGCCTGCCCCTTCACTCTCATTACTTGCTCCTAGCATCCCGAGCCCGATGTGGAAGCACTCTCGAGTGGGATCATAAGTGCCTTCGTCATCAGAGTCGAAGTAGCCGAAGCAGTAGTCGCTTGCGGCCAAGAAGAGGCGCATAGCTTGGGGGTCGTGAAGTCCAGAGAAGTCTGCTCCGGCCCACGCCTCGTCCTCATCCGAGGAGTCGGTGTGGGTGTGAGCCGAGGTTGTGGCAGAGAGGTCAAGGACGAAATGTTGGTGGCGTCCTGAGGGCTCCGTGTGAGAGGAAGCGTAGGCGGAAGCGAAGGTGGCGGCGGCATTTCTCAACCTGAAGGGGTACGGGGATGGTGCCATCGCCGGGCCCTGCTCCGCTAGAGTTGGCTCCTCAGGTGGTGGTGCTGCGGAACTTGATGACGGGGCGTCGCTGCACGTCACCGGTGTCTTTCCCCTGCCCAGGCTTAAGCTAGACAGGCCCCCAACCAGGGACTCTATACCAACAGCCGGGAATGGGATACCGATGGAGCGCGGCGTGTCGCCCTGAGCTCGTGTGGTGTCGGGGTGGTCCCGCTCGCGTCGCGCCTAGCGAGTGCGACGGGAGCTGTGGCCCGGGTGCCGCCTGCGCCTAGGCTGCCGGTGCGCGATGCCGTCGTCGGCCAAAGGGGGTCTGGGTGGGAGGAGTACTAGGTCGTATTCATGTCCTATAGACATGAACTCTAGGCTCCCAAACCAGATCACCGTGCCGAGACGTAGTGGCCGTATGGGGTCTGCCATCCGAAACTTGTTGGGACGATTAAGCTAACACGCAGTGGCCCCTACCTGGCGCGCCAACTGTCGGTGTTTCGGACCGGGGGTCCTCAATCAACTAGTGAATTTGAACTGTGTGCCCCTAATCCCGGATGGTGATGCAAAGAGACACAAGGTTTATACTGGTTCAGGCAATCGGTGCCCTACGTCCAGTCTGAGAGGTTGATCTTGTATTCCTTGCACCGAAGTGCTTATAGTAGGGGGTTACAAGCTAGGCGAGAGAGAAAGCTAGTCCTAGGTCTCTGCGGGGAGCGGTGCGGGCTGCTTGAGACGTTGCTCTTAGGCAGCGAGGGAGCGTGCGTCTGAATCTTCGTGAGTCTATGTGAGTGCTCGTCTGACTTCCTTGTCTCTAGAAACGGCCCCGGTCTCTCCTTTTATAGTTGAAGGGGGGACAGGGGTGATACATGCGTTTGCTATGCAACGTCTTGTAAGCGGAGGTGGCGTGTCTGAGTCCTGTAGCTTGCTACTGTGGCGGCATGGTCAACGGGGTGGTCTTGTCCTTGGTGCACTGGAGCAACGCGCCGGTCACACCCAATCCTGTGCGACATGGGAGCTCCAGTGATAGCTTGGCGCAGGGCATGGCCGACGTCGTGCCGGTCGCTGTGCGTTGATAGTGAAAAGAGCCGAGGCTTAGTTAGTGTCGAGGCCGAGCTATCGTGGGGGGATCGGCGGGCGTGAATCCCGAGGCTGCCGAGACCCTGAAGTGGATTGTCGAGGCTGGGAGGGAGCAGTTGGTCCTATACACTAATTCTGAGGCTACAATGACCCGAACTTGACTCCCCACGCCGCGCTGTTCCTGGAGCAGGAATTAGGTGGCACAGTGCAGTACAGGAGCCAGTCATGGGCGCAGTGCTGAGCACAGTGGCCGGTAACCCCTGCTCAGTCCTGTCTCCCGTCCTGTCGGCCGCTCTGTTGTACTAAGTCGACGTGCGGCTGACGTTGCGGGAGTGGTTGGACGCGTGATGTTTTGTCAGAGAAGTCGGTCGAGACGGAGGCGACGAGGTTGTTGCCGAGCCGGCCTCGAGCGAGTCGGAGAATCGGTATTTCGTCCGAGGCTTTATGCGCGGGGCCTCGGGCGAATCGGAGAATCGGTAACCCATCCGAGGCCTAGCGGAGCGGGGCCTCGGCGGGAGGGCCTCGGCGAGAGGGCCTCGGCAAGGCGGAGAGTTGGCCTTTCGTCCGAGGCCTTTGCGGCGCGGGCCTCGGGCGAATCGGAGAATCAGCCGAGACAACGTGATCGTCCTTTGGCATTGATATTTGCAAAGTCTAAGCAATCTTTTCGGTTCTTGCTTAGGGTACCCCTTTTTATGGTATCCGACACAAGGCACCCCACGGAGGGGGGCGATTCCAAGACACATCTAACACGTCTGAGTGGTGAAACGCTTAGGCGCTCGGCAGTAGATAGGGAACTCAACCCGACCCACTCTTTTCACCAGGGACTTGGGACCTTCTCCCTCTCTCGCCTGTTTGTGTCCTCCGAGCACAGCCATCTGGGTCAGACGTGCAAACTAGAAATTTACTAGCCGATGATTCGAAACACTGACACTCTCTCTCCTCGTTGTTCTCTCCTATGCCTAGCAAGGGGGTGCCGCCAGTGGCCTAGCGCGGCCTGTCGGCACGTTCCTATGGCCCGGTGATGTCTGTGATAGGAGGAGGAAGAATGGGGATTAAGAAAAACAGTAGCAAATTCACTTCATTTGACGGATTAAGAAAAAATATAGAGAAAACAGATTGAGAAAGGGTCTGCTGAAACAGTTTTTTCAACTTATTTTGCTAATATTAGTTTATAAGAAAAGAGGATTATTTTTCTTAATTAAGTGGAGTTGCTCTAAGGTGGCATTTGGATGCAGCGTGGGTTTGGGATAAGGAAATGTATTGGGTTATGATAAGTTGGGTTTAGGTTAGGCAAACGACAATCCAAGCCCAATTCTTTTTTTTTTTTGGCAGTGGATACTAGAGGACTAAACTTTAGTCCTGTTACATCCGATGTTTAGATGTTAATTAGGAGTATTAAATATAGATTAATTAAAAAATAAATTACATAGATAGAGGCTAATTTACGAGACGAATTTTTAAACCTAATTAGTTCATGATTTGATAATGCGGTGCTACAGCAAATATTTTTTAATCATAGATTAATTAGGATTAATATATTCACATCGCTAATTAGTCTACTCCTATATAATTAGTTTTATAATTAGCTCTTGTTTAGTATTTTTAGTTAGCATCCGAACGTCCGATGTGACATAGATTAAACTTTAGCCCGTGGATACAAACACCGTAGCCGAGTTTAGGGTTTGGGTTAGGTGGGTCCCACGGTATTAAGAAAAAAAACACACAGCATATACGGCTCCATCCTCATCCACTCGCTCAGGAGCAAACCACCAGCGAGCCAAGCAACTTCCGTTGGCAGCAAGTCTTGGTAGAGGGCCGCAAGGCAGATTGCTCCAGCAGCCAGCGCGTGAGGGTGTGACCCAACAGCAAGCGCGGCTTCGCAGGACGGCGGCTCGACGGCGTGCGAGGCGACGGCCCAGGCGCACCTGGCTGCGGAAGTTTGGTAGATTTGCCACAATGTAGCATATCTCCAACCATAACATTCAAAACATAAGATTTATTCGTCCTTTGAATAACATTATTAGCAAAAGATTTAATACATATTCGGTATCTTTTCCAACAACGAGACATAGAAGAGAATCATTTCTGTAAATAGGTTCTTCAAGAGAGGATGTCCATATTTGGATTGGGTCTTTCATACAACCTAAAATAGGTCTTTCATATATATATATATAGGTTAATTTTAGGTCTCTTAATATCCATTTTATGTTTGGATGTTCAGTTTCTTTTTTGGACAGTCTTAGGCCCTGTTTAGTTCTGAAAATTTTTGGGTTTTGGCTACTGTAGCACTTTCGTTTTTATTTGGCAAAAATTGTCCAATTATGGACTATTTAGGCTTAAAAGATTCGTCTCACGATTTCTCGACTAACTGTGTAATTAGTTTTTTTTTCGTCTACATTTAGTACTACATGCATATACCGCAAGATTTAGGGAATCTTGAAAATTTTTGTTTTTTTTGGCTTGGAACTAAACGGGGCCTTACAAACAATCGCACGGCTCCCAACGGCGTCAAGATCCGCAGCCTCCAGTCTCTTCCTCGGTTCCTCTTTCTCCTACCGCTTCCTGGCTGGCTTCCCCCGCTTCGGCTCCAATGGCGTCTCTCCTCCTCGTCCCGCGCCCCACCCGGAGCCCATGCGCGAAGCCCGGACCCAGTGCCCCTCACAAGCCTAGGCCCGTCTCCATCACCTGCGGGCCGCGCGACAACCGCGGGCCCCTCCAGCGCGGCCGCTCCCTCTCCACGGAGGCCATCCTGGCGATCCAATCCCTGAAGCGCCTCACCTCCGCCGACCGCTCGCCGGCGGCTGCCTCCGCTGCCGCGGCCACCGCCCTGGGCCGCCTCCTGAAGGCGGACCTCGTGGCCGCCATGGCCGAGCTCCAGCGGCAGGGCCACTGGTCTCTGGCCCTGGCCGCGCTCCACGTTGCCCGCGCCGAGCCCTGGTACCGCCCCGACCCGGCGCTCTACGCCACCTTCGTCTCCTCCGCGCCGGCCTCGCCCTCCGACGAGGGCGAGGCCGAGGCCGCCGTGGACGCGCTCGTGGAAGCGTTCCTGGAGGAGAAGGCGCGCGGCGGCGGGTTCGTGGACGGGGAGGAGGACGTGTACAAGCTCACGAGGCTGCTGCGCGCGCTGGTGGCCAAGGCCAGGGGCCGCGCGGCGTGGAGGGTGTACGAGGCGGCCGTGAGGGAGGGCGGCCTCGACGTCGACGAGTACGTGTACAGGGTGATGGCGCGGGGGATGAAGCGCCTGGGCCTCCACGAGGAGGCGGCGGAGGTGGAGGCCGACTTCGCCGAGTGGGAGGCCACGGTCTCGCCGCCCGCCAGGGACGTGCTCGACGAAATGCGATCGAGAGACGAGAGCAAGACGGCTGCCAATGCCTCCTAGTCCAATACCACTAGAATTAGTGTCCTGCTACTGTAACAACGGTGATACGTCTTCTAGAAATCATACGGCCACTTACAGCAAGTGTTTTAACAGTTGATCATTGCAGTTGCAGCACATACACCCTTACAACTAGCTGTTGCAGCAATCTGTTCAAATTTCAAATTTGATTGGTAAATGGCCGCAAGAGAAACAGAACAGCAACAGGATGTCAAAGTCTCTCGGCGGTTTCTTCTGTCCATACTTCACATTTCCAGCTCACGGTCATTGCGACTGCAGCACATACACCCTTAAAACTAGCTGATGCAACAATCGTTTCAAATTTCAAATTTGGATTGGCAAATGGCTGCAAGAGAGAAAACAGCAAGGCTAGTTATTTCGTATCGTACATGATGTCAAGGTCTATCGACGGTTTCCAGTATCCATACTTCTATAGCTCACGGTCAGTTTCACACTCAACACATTCACATTTCCAACTACAGAATCAAGGGCTAAATTACATGGTAACCATGATGAACGGGCATCCTTCTGTTCTAGCACTGTTACATTTCAAACCCACGAACAGCTCTACGATATTTACCCAGGTGTATCGGCGCGGCACAAGGAACTCACTCGAGACCATAGTCTTCGCCAAAGTATTTGTCAACCAAACCGTTGGCCATATTCCTCATCACCTCGTTCTCATGGAACTGGAACCTCTCCATAGCCTCGATGCCGTCCTCTGCCTCCACGAGCTTTGGACCCTGACTGTTAGGGTATCCTCTCATCACCTGCAAAATGAATTTGATTTGCGGTAAATATGAATCCCAGTAGACAAAAGACATGGCTAAATGCTTTTAAGCATTAAAATCTCAGATTCCCTTACCAGTTCCAGGAACTGAAGCCCAAGTCTCGCACTCTCTATATCAGCTGACCTCACCAAATTTATAAATCCTGGAAGGGCTCCACCATCTACGATGGCAACTAAATGTTCAATGATTATGTTTGGGGGGTTACCACTGCCTGCTGGGACAACACACAGATTGCCCAGGGTGTATGCTGCTTCCCTGCGGATGTCAAATTGTGCAGTCCTGAGGAGGTGCATCAGCAAAGGAGTCGCCTCACTAGCAAATATCAGTTTCTTATGCTCGAAACTGCCCGCTGCTATATTTGACATGGCCCATGATGCCTCCTATATAAGCAGTTCAAAAAAAAAAAGACAAGATAAACCAAAGAATTATATAACCTTTTAGAGTCCAAATTAAAATAAACTTAGTCAGCAAATGAAAGGGCAACATACCTTCTTGAGAACCCTATTGTCGCTCTTCAAACACTTGATAAGACTTGATAAGGCTTGATCTGGAACAATATTTAGTTAGTAACTTAGTACTTGGAGACTAACACATACTCTAGAATGGCAAGCTGTTAGCTGATGATAACATCATTACAAGTGAAATATGGCGCTCATATACAATTAGCTATAAAGGATTATCCAATTATGAGCTAACCTGTGACACTGTTTCCAACAATTAGGACTGAATCAACCATGTAACCATCACCAGCTACAAGATTTCCTAAACCGCGAAGTACCTATTTTGAAGTAGAAAAGTCAATCTGTCTGAGCTGTGAAATCACATATACTAGCTATATATTTACAAGTTGCTAGATAATTCTAAAGTTACAAGAGAAAATGATCTTTGACAAACAGATGCCAATTTATACAATGTACATTAATGGCAAATCCCTATTGTCTGGAAATCATTATTAGCACCTTCATACCAAAATATCGTGACAAACAAATGCCAATTTAGAATATAGAATAGTTTCTTGTGCAACAGTTAACGATAAAAGGTGTCCAAATAATAGGTGTTTCATTTTAGGGAAAAATCTGAAACTGAGAACAGGCACAAGTTAAAAATTGCGATGGAGAAAACGAAGATGATACCGGAATGAGCAACTGCAAGTTTTCAGATGCTAGAAGCCGCCCGATCAGCAACTGTGGCACAGAACTTCTTACTATTAGGCTGGTAGCTTTTTCTGAAAGTGCTGAAAGATAGACCACTACCCATGCCACTTCAGTTGCAAGTTCTTCATCCCTGAAGAGTCCAAAAACAACTCATCAGCAGCAGTAATGAGCGAAGCAAGCATGGGGATTTGATAGATTTAGTTAGTTGATGATGTAAACATGCAGAACTTAGATATTTTTGAAACAGACCAAACATAAGACTGCATAGAGAAGATTGCACAAAGCAGCCGATATATACAACACAGCATGGGTGCATACTGAGGAAAGGTCAGGAGATTGGGCATGTGACTATAACCCTCCCAGCATATGTTTCTAAGATCTGCCATGGAGTGAAGATACAGGTTGCATGCCAGCGAATCTAAATACCCCAACAAAAAAGAACTGAGATTATCCCTAATTAAGCTAAAAAGAATGTATTTCATGGGACTGTAAGAACAAGGGACAGATAACTAGTATTTTTGTTGCAAGTAAGAAACTAGCATCAGAAGTCAGAACAACCATATCTCTACTTGAGTTCTCAAAAGTCAAGAAGTGTACACAGAAGTAATGATGCAAAATAAAAAGATGTCAATAAGGTGGCACATACGCTTTTTCCAAGTTCCGTGTTATTGCATTCAGTACACCATCGATGCCAATAAGCTCATTCGCAGCCTTGGAATCAGGCCCTGGGATAAGAGAAACAAATGTTTCAGCAAATGAAGCTTGGTATGTAGTTACAAGCATATGTAGAAACACCAATTAACTCCATCGGCAGGGTGTCATTTTCCAGATTCTGGACAAAATCCAAGAGCGCATTAAGGATTTCAGTAACCAGCTGGGTTCCCAGTGGTTTGTTTTTGTATGGATTCTCTACTTGTGTGTTGACTCAACCTTAAAATAGCACTGTCTCTTGAAATATTTTAAATTGGCATCTAAAATCACCAAAACAGGCCATCATTTGAATTCTAGAATCCCTGTAAAGTTTGATAGCCAGGCAGTTAAAATCAGGAATTGGGATCCCGCATCCCACTGTTGGAGCAATTTAGCATATAAGGTTTTAGAATATATTTTTAAGTTTCGGGAAGTCTAAACTTCCCAACACAGATATGGCTTGAACTTATGTTAAGGGTAGATATGGATATGACTTGTGAACTACTCCCTCCCTGAAATATAGTGGATTTTCAATTGTTTTCAAACCATCCTAAGTTTAACCAAGTTTAAGAATATTTACAATATCAAATGAGCTCCATTAGATAATTAGATACATTATTATGAAATGTATTTTCACAAATTACCTCTTTCATATTGTAAATATTCATGTTCTTTTCAACAAACTTGGTGAAACTTTGGATGGTTTGACTTAGGAAAACTGAACATGATGGAGGGAGGAAACCGTTACAGTAGTACCATCTTGGAAATACTTTATCTTAGTTCAAGTTTAAGCTTAATAGCTTATGCTTAATTTTAATTCCTTCTATAAAATGCTCTTGGTGAAGAGACAACTGTGACATAACAAGCAAGAGAGGGACTTAATCAATACAACCTTGATGAGATTTGACAATGCCCATGCAGCAGTTCTTGCTGTAGAACCCTTATTTGACAGCATTAAACGGGCAAGAGGCCACAAAGCACCTTGAGCAAGTAATGTGCTTCTCAGCTCTGCTCCTTCACCAGCAACATTACCGATGGCCCATGCACATTGTTCCGCGACAAGTGTGGTGCTCTTCTCTAACAGACATAGGGAGATTAAAACTTTTATAGGAGGTCAACCCAGTAGTCATTCTTGAGAATTGTGTATTCTAGAGACAAATGGGAATGGAAATGGACGCTATTACATTTGACCAACAAATAAGAGAAAACTAACCACCAAGGTGAGCAATGAGCAATGGTAGAGCAGGAAGTAAGGATTTAGTTTCCTCAGGTTCCCCTGCCGCTATGTTTGTAAGGCACCAAGCTGCCTCTAGCAACTGCAATTAAAAAGCATGAAGAATCTTGATAAGAGAAAAGATCAATTGAGTATAGCGATACAATTACCATGCGAATGATCAACACATACAAACTTTACTCAGTTTAATTGTACTGTTAGGGCTATGGAACAATAAGTGGAGTGTGCTCAACTTGTTCATCTGATGATCCAAACAACAGATACTGCACTAACAGAGGGACTGCTCCAGCTTTAATTGCTGCATCAACTGGAGGTACTTCAGACTGGGACAACAAACGCCTTAAAGCATGAAGCACCTCTGTCTTCCTCTTCTGTGCCCCTTTTCCCCTAAGAGTAACCGTAAAACATATAATTCAAAACCGGAGTTCTTTTAATATGCGCTTCATATTCTATTCTAGTAGTTAAATTTGAGAGTGCTTGAATTAAGTTTAGCCCTTACAGCTAGCCGATGCGTAATTTCCAAGGCGAAAAATATCAAAAACAAGTAAACAGAAGCAGGATCACAAATAAACTACTGTGCAATTGTGTTCATGTCTGTAAATCGTATCAATGACCACATAGGGTTTTACATATGAAATGAGATGTTCAAGAGATTATCAAAACTATTCTGTCAATGCATCATAACCAAACTATTTTGACCTCCTGTAGATGCAATACAGGAAGAGACCTCAAAACCAAGACTAGGAATAATTCAAGGTGATGGCTTTCATTTGGTTGAGAAAAGGGAGAGCAGTATGATATATTCAGGCTATTAAAGAGTACACCAAGAATTAGGGCTTATATTAACATAAATGGAAATCTTTTTTATGGAAGGCACCTACTGGCTTGACAAAGCAGATTTCAGTTCCTCAACAGCCTGAGTCGTTCTAGCCTCAAGATCTGCTTTCCCCTCGTCAATAACCATGTCACCGTCTTCTGCTGCAGCCTCATCACTGCCGGAAAGAGCAGCTCGACATACTCGCTTTGCACGCATCAAGGCTTCCCTTCTTTCCTTCCCTATCACAAGAGCCTGCTCCCTCCTGCGATTAGCAGCTGTATTGTGCACTGCAACCAGACATACAACCAACTAAAGGCCTTAGAGGCTATACTTACTGCAGACTAGCAACAAGATCCACCAGTAGGATGCACCATGATATATGTTTTTTTTCATGCAATGTTGTAATAAGTTTTTTTTGTCGCATGATTAATTTAGGATGCAACAGAGTTAACATATATATAATTCCATTCTACTGCTCAACACCAACATCAAACAGTCTAAGGTTAATGTACTACCCTAGATTCATTACTTGCATAATTTATGCAGCTATAATCATAAATATAAAATTGAATAGCAATATTAGTGGTGGTGAACATGACACTGCAATTGGAACTTTAAGTAATAAATCGCCCTAATAAAAGTAACACGACTCTATAATGCTTCACAAGGGATTTAGCAGCTACCTACAGGCAGTGTTAACCTAAACGCTAAACGGTAAACAGTCGGTCACCTGCCATTTAGCCCATTATTCGGGCAAAACAGGAGTTTAAACGGGCAAAACAACCGATTAAACGGAAACAGTGTACCACCGTGTAGCGTTTAAACGGTGTGTAAACGGGCTAAACGGCCGTTTAGGTGAACAGTGCCTACTGGAGGTAGCAGTAGCCACTGCTTAATTTTCGGCCACACATGTCAAATTGTAAATTGTTTGTCATGCCAATTCGCCAGGTTTCGTTCACTACAGAATAACCCCTCAAACCAAGTTCCTTGCCACCTAACCCTGCTAATAAGATGAGTCCCAATTCTAATCAGCTCGACTGCTCGAGCAAAACAGTTATCGAACCCTGGCGTAGGCGAAGTTCTTCCCAAATAAGGCAATAGCAGAAGCCAGTAGAGCACTTAGCGCGCTCACCGCTCCTCGTTCCGAGAGCAACAGAACCGCAACGCG
Organism: Miscanthus lutarioriparius; assembly: GCA_904845875.1. Lineage (NCBI taxonomy): Eukaryota > Viridiplantae > Streptophyta > Magnoliopsida > Poales > Poaceae > Miscanthus > Miscanthus lutarioriparius. The sequence goes on from CAJGYO010000006.1 coordinate 99,824,822, forward strand.
AGCTCAGGGTGATTCAGATAGGTTAGGGCTTCTGCCACGGCCGCGGCCCGCGAGCGCCTAGTGTTCGAAGCGATGACAAAGCAACGCCGGCGGGAGGAGACAGGAGGGAAGCGCGAGGGTGCACCTGAGGACTTGATGGCGTTGCGGTGGTACTGGTGGTGCGGAGAAACAGAGGGCAGCGAGGCGGAGGCGCTGCCGTCGGCCATCTTCCCCGGTCCCGGTCGCGACGGCTGAGCTCGGCGGCTGGAGTTTTTCTTCTTCTCTCTCTGGTTCTCGGCTGCTTTGTGATGTAAGCAAACGGGACGGAAACGGGAATGCTGCCTTTGCTGTTGTGGGTCAACACAGTCTAGGCCCGCTAACAAAAAAACACATTCTAGGCCCGCTATAAAAAAAACACATTCTAGGCCTATTTGGGCCTCCGGCGTTGCCGTGGTAGCCCAGATGGGGACAAACATGGGTGGAGAATTTTTTTATTTTCATATATTCGTTCTTTTTTGTAAAAGCAAATAGATAAATAAATAATGGAAAAAGTCCACATTACCTCTCTCAACTTTAGCGAAAGTTCACTTTTCCTCCCTGAACTCCAAAACTAGGCAAAACACCTCCCTCAACTTTTAAAACCGTTCATCTTACCTCTCTGGACCTGTTATAAACAGTTTTGAAGACGGTTTTATCTTTTTTTCGGCTAAATCTTTGAAAAATCATAGTAAATCACCGAAAAATCATAAAATGGAAAATCCAATTTTGTTGAACTCAACATGAGTAAATCTACGTAATGAACATATAATATGGTATACTTTAGTACAAAGTTTTTGCTATAACTTTAGATTTATGCTTTTATATAATTAAATGGAATAATTCATAACTGCAGTTTCTATGTTTCAATTGTGGTGAAATTTTTATGGTGGACTAATTATTGTATGCTTAAACTGTAGTAAAAAATTCATACTCATTGGATTATGTATAGTTTAGTTATAGATTTTAATTAGGCTTATGCTTGTTAAATACAAATAGATTTTAATCGCGACTTGGATGAAGGCGACGAGGCGATCCGGAAGATCAACACCTCACACAAGACTTTGAAGACATATTGAATATCTACTAGATCAAGCAAAGTTCAGGAAAAAAATAATGGAACCAAATCAGCTGCAATGCTCACAAAGAAATAAACACAAAAAAAAGAGGAAAAAGCAATGCACAACGTGCATGCAAGGGAGAGAGGTGCACGTACTGATGTTCCTACCTTGCTTGCTCGCTTCCAACTCAGTCGAGAAGCCGCAGCAGCGCGTGCACTAGCCAGGGCGGCAGCGGCAAGCAGCGCGGCAGCAGATCGCCAGCTCACAGCAGCAGCGCCCACACAGCCAGTGCAGCTTCCAGGCAGAGGGCGTCAGACCCTGAGATAGAAGGGTGTCGGACCAGCTCCTAAGAGTCTGACGGTAGGGAACAGAGGCAGCCGCACGTAAGCAAAGCGTCGGACTGCAATACATCACTGTTCATCACGAGTTCACGTTCAGCCAAGCGTTGGACTCTGATCACCACCAAGCGTCGGACGACGGTTACGAATTTGGTTCCAGCAGAGAAACAGAGAGCGCCCGAAAAGATCCGTGGGCGTCGGACCGTCCCACGATGGACCCACGCATCAGCCACAGCAGGCGATGCAACGGTCGGTGGCATCGGCCACTGACACAAGACTGCTACAGTAGCATCGGGCTGCTACACAGTTCAACTGGGACTATAAATATAAGTTACAACCGGCCAAATGATGTGTGGAGAGGCCGGAAAAAATAAGTGAGGTGATATTCTATTTTAGTGATCTTCACTTGTACAGTGCTTAGCGAAATATTTAATGATTAGTATAGGTGCTTTGCGAAGTGCTTAGATTAGTTAGACCACGCTCATATGCACTTGCTCTAGGCTTATGTCTAGTTGCTAATGAGGTTTGCATACCTCTCATCCAAAGATGCTTGCGCGCATCGTGCTTGTACTCGGTGGGACTTATAGTTTTATGAGACCACACCAATCACGTTTGTGATGTGACCGTCACCGTGTACCGAAGGGAACAAGACATGCGGTGTTTCGGCCGAAAGCTTGATAGTGAAGACGGCGGAGATCGGTCCGGGAGAGGCTTACCGGAAGGCACATCGGAGACCCACTTGCGCGTGGAAAAGGCCATGGGCTATCCACGGAGTTACCCGACCGGAAGCTTGGCCCTTGCAAGGGATTCCTTACGAGGGGCTCCAACGAGGATTAGGGAGAAGCTTGAGCGCTTCTTGATAACTCGGTAAAAATACCAGAGTTATCGACGGAGGTTTGTATCTCTACCTCATCTTTACCTTACGCATGTATATTGCTACCTTGGTTGTATGCTTTACGTCCCTAGTTTAGTTGATAGGCTAGTTGATAGGATTGGAACCTAGATTGTATAACTCTTTTGTGGTAGAGATAACAACACACCTAGCAAAACTGTAGTTACACATTTAGATAGATTACTTTCTTGCATAGATTTTGACTAGGTGGAATTAAAGGCCTTAGTTAGAAGTATAATTTTAAGTTGCCTAATTTATCTCTCCCCCCCCCCTCTCCCCCTCTCTTAGGCATCACGGTCCCTTACAATATCTTGCCTTGCATTCGTACACAAGCAGATTCAAATTATCCATATCTCTATGGATATTAAAAGTTATTTTCTATTTTCTTAAAATTCAGATTTGAATTGGAGCGGAGCGAAGAATTATCCACACCACTTTTAACCCTAAAACCTCGTATATCCCGAAAAACTAAAACGGACAACCAAACACCTTTTCTAGCATATTGCATCGGCTCATATAGTTCAAATTCAATCTACCAAGCACATATTGTCAACTCAGCTTTTTTATGTGCGAGTATTCTCAACTCAGCTTGCACCTACAGCTGCAGCTAACCAAACATTCTTCTCTTTAAAATGACTTTCTACCTAGGCTGCGTCCCGAATCTAGAATATATATACAATGCAACTTGATCTCCTCAGCAACCAAACATGTCGTCTGTATCCGATCCCGTTGGCGCCAAGGGAGACATGCTTACCGCGTATATACGTATATACCTGATCGTGCGCAAGCAAAGTGACAATGACAGCTCCGATCCCATCCTCAACGAAGGTCGAAGTGAAGTTCGCGGAGGTTTCATGTGTGTGGCGGCACCAGTGCGGACGGAGCAGACCACACACCTCGTGCCGCCCGCCCGTGGCTTGTCCCAACTAGCTCAGTTCCAAAGTGGTTTCTTCAATCGCATCGCACGAAAAGCCTCCCGTCCTCAATCCTCTATAAAAGCCAGGCATCGTCAGCATTCATATTTGTCCATGCAAACGAGCTAGCAGAAGGCAGGCCATCCTGAGAAGTAAAGCAACATGCGGTTGCTGCCCCCCTCTCGCCCCCGCGTCGCTCCCCCACGCGGGCGACACGGCGGCCGCACCCTCCCAAACCCTAGCAGCCGCCCCTTCCCTCCCCTCCCCCTGCCACGCCGCCAACGGAGCTGGCTACCGACATGGCCACGCGGCTCGTCGGGATGGAGGTGGCGGGGCTCCTCCTCTCCTCACGATTTGGTGGCGCGGGTGACAGCGAGCCGTGGCTCTCCTCCCACATGGGTTGCGTGGAACCCGGCAGGGGCGCCCGCCGTGGCTATTGGCGGCGATGGCTGGTGTCCGGCTGGCGCGTGGGGACGGCGACAGATCCCCTTCTCCCTCGCCCATCCCTTCCTCTAGACTTGGTGACTGTGGCGGCGTTGGCCTAAATCACTGGATCGAGTCCTGGGAGGTTGGATTCGTTGTCCACGCGGCCAGATTTGGAGCTCCGGCGCCTGGACCTGGCACTGTCTCGGAGGGTTGGCGAGGGCGGTGGCTGGCCAAGGCAGAGGCGGTGATGACAGCAAAGGGTGTCGGCACCGGTGCTCTACTGCCGGTTCTAACGCTACTGGGCAGGGGGCGGCGCCCACGGGGGTGGGGCACGTGTCTGGTGGTGGCTGACGTCGAGTCACAGCGTCAGTAGCACGTGCCAAGAGCCGACGACAGCGGCCGGCTAAGGCGTTGGTCGTGTGGCGGTGTTTCGCGAGCAGCAGAGTCAGGTCCGGCTCCGCGTTGCCCGACCGAAGGGGGTGATGGCCGACGCAGTTGTGCGGCTGCTGCGTGCAGCCGGCGCGTCGAGGCCCCTCTGAAGGGGTTACTATGGAGCGGCAAGACAACGGCGAAGGTTGTGATGGATAGCAAGGGGCCTTGCTTCTTTGCCCGACGTTCGTGCTAGAGGACTCCTTGGGCGAAAGCCTAGCGATGGCGACACCTGTGGGTGGCGCTTTCCCTGTTGGGGGGCGTCGTGTATCCCCTCTAACACTATCATCTAAGGGTGAAAGCCCGGTCCACTTTAGATGTGCGACGGTAGCGCCATCGACGTCGCTACCTTCCTGAAGGCGTCGCGTTTGGATTTCATCGTAGCCTCGATGTCTCTTCGGTGATTGTTCTTCGCTTCTTGGTGCCTCGATGATGCGTGGAGGCGGGTCTTGCTACGAGAAGTCGAAGCTGCTGCGTCAGGGATGTGGCTCGGCAACGATGACACACGGCGAGCCCCCACCTTCATCGTAGGCTGGGGTCTGCTAGGGGTCGGCAAGCGCTGGAGGTGAGGCGTGTGGCCGTGATTGGAAGTCGGAGCTGATCTTTGCGGGGTGCTTGCGCTTGGCAACGATGACCGGTTGCGGCCGCTTGCTTCGGGCTCGTTGGTGGGTGGCTTGTGTGTGGACTGCCATGAGAAGTCGGAGCTGCTGGCGTCTTCAGCCATGCTCGGCAACGATGACCCATGATAGTGTGCCATGTTAGTGCTTAGCTGTGTCGTGTGGATTGGTTAGCGTATCAAGTGTCCTTTTTGAAATCCTATTGGCTAGCCCTCTTATACATAAATTCTTTCGTCTTAATTGAGCGGCAGAGCTCCTGCCTTTGTTTAAAAAAAACATGCAGGTCTCCAAATTGCTAGTGGTAGCTCTCGTGTGCATGGTCCTCGTCTTCGGCGGCGTCGAGATGAGCATCGGCGCTACGGCCGTGCCGCGAGCTCTGCTGAGAGCCAACGTCCTCCCGGCGGCTCTGCCACACGCGACGGCGACGGCTACGTGCCCCCCCTCCCTCGATAATTGCTGCAGCCCGAGGCAGAACTGCTGCATCGACGTCGCTGCCCCGGCGTCCGACTCCGATGACTCCCCATAGTACTTGGCACAGCTAGCACGTGGCATCGGCACCTGTCAAACTTGATGAAATCGCTGTGTTCCCACTGGCTCATCGGAACTGTGTCCTCATGTCTTGTGAGCGTCTTCTTCAGTAATGCTTGCTGGCTAGTATATATAGTTATATAATACAGTAATGCTACTATGCTACATGCTAGCAGTGAGCTATATAGTAGTATTAGATAAATGAATTCAAAGAAACAACAAGATGCAAAGAACATGAGCAAGAAAGAAGAGAAAAAGAGAAAAATTGCTCACATCAAGTGTTTAGTGCGACGAGACGTACGAGACACTTTGCCTTAAGTTGTCCTTGAAATATTAATGAGAAGTCAAATGCATTAAGAAAGTCAAAACAACCATTTATAAAAGTCCAAGATTAAATAGACAATCACTTATTGTTTAGTTGCTATTTGGGCTAATAAACAACTATTTAAACAGGCAAAACAACTGTTTAAATGAGATAAGTAGTCAATTAAATGAAAAGGCGAACCATCAGTAGTGCTCAAACAGTACTTAAATGGGCTACATGACCATTTAGATGAACTGTGGGTCTGCCTAGCTAGCACCACATCCAAGTCATCCTGGTCCGGTGGTGCCGAGGCAACTCCCACCGGATGCTGCTACAAAAGATGGCTTTGAGCTCCATATTGCTATCGCGTCAAAGTCAAATGGTGGCTCATTGGAGAAGATCAATTCGTTGTCCTCACCATCAGTCCCCTCAGTCACTACATACCCAGCATCTCGCACTTCATAAGGAACTCCAAGGGCATCGTTTGCGATCTCCTTCCACTTGAAGCTAGTGATGTTGTTCTTGAGACGGTCTCAGAAGGGCAGGCAATGGGGCTTTAAAGGGAAGAGGCGGCGGAGGGGTTGGAGCCAAAGGAGAAGGACAGTGAGCCCAAGGTGGGTGTTATGGTTTTGGGATCAAAGTCGGGGGAGAGAATGTGGCACGTGCAAGTGAGATCTTCCTTGATATATATGGACTCGGACCAGAATGAGGAGGAAGAAGAAAGGGTCTGACCAATGGGGTCAGGTCAAGGAACGACATGCATTTCATTATTTTTCTCTCTCCTACATGGCCTAAAGATATTATTTCAATTGGGACAGTGTCTAGAAATGAATTGGTCGGAACCCGAGTGCCCACTAGCCAATTATATATATTTTTGGTCCCACGTCAACTAGACATTATTTTTCTATGTTATGTAGCAAATTTTGCCAAAGATAAAAAGGCACAAGGAAAAGGAAAAAAATCAAATGAACGGAATTTTCAAGGCCCAATGAAGACACAGGTTTCAGCCCAAGGATGTTTTAGGACATTTTCAAGGCTTTTGTAACTTTACTTTAAACAAATGAAAACTAATTCTTTTTTAGAATCTATTTGAAATAAAGTTCAAACCAAACACTAATAGAAATTGAGAGGCGTTACCGCAAAATAATAGAGCAACATGTTATATGTTAGGAGGGGTTCACTCCATTATTCTTTAACACCCTAGCCTTTCGGCCTTTTCTTCTTCCAATTTTTTATAGCTACAAATTTCTAGAGGACTTAGGCGCTTCTTGATGCTTTGAGCATCGGTAGGAGGGCTCAAGCGGTTGAGTCCACATGCCCCGGTGCTAGCTAGATCCGCCCCCGGACATGAATAATACCACAAACAGTGTATTGAATATTTGTTTCTTCTAGAAAACATAATCATTTCCTATGTTAAAACTACATGTCGAAAAAATTAAACCATGATAAATTTGAATTATTTGTTTTTTACATTGATTTCAAAAGTAGATGTCACGAAAGCACTCGGGCGACTCCCGTATCTCGCTGGAATCCTCCAGGAATCGAAGCGCGGATTGTTCCAGCATTTGTGTCGGCGCCGGTTCGGAGCAGAGCACCTCGGATCGGGCGCCGTGCGTTGTCCGAATCCCAACTAGGTTCGCACTTCCAAAGCAAGTTCCAAGTGATTTATTGAATCCATCGCACGAAAAAGCCTCCCGTCGTCCTCTACAAAAGGTATTGGAATCATCAGCATTCGTCAGCATACATTCGTCTATAAAAGGCAGGCATCATCCATGTAGATTGTAGAAGGCAGACCCATCTTGCTGAGAACCCGGAAAATAAAACAAGCAGCATCATGCAGGTCTCCAAATTGCTAGTCATTGCTCTCGTGTGCGTGGTCCTCATCTCCGGCGCCGAGATGAGCGCCGGCGCAGCGGCCGTGCCGCGAGCTCTCTGCTGAGAGCCAGCGTCCTCCCGGAGGCTCTGCCACACGGCGGCGGCTGCCGTGGGCGTGGACCGCCGGTACCCTCCCGGATGCTGCCATCCGCTGCCGAACTGCTGCGTCCACGTCGTCGACGACGACGCTGCCCCGGCGGCGTCCGACGACTCCCCGTAGTAGCAGCACGGCAACGGCACTTGCCAAACCGTCGTGAATTGCTGTAACCACTAGGTACCTTGCTAGCTACTAGAATTCTAGCTAGCTAGTGAGCCTATATATTAGTATTAGATCAATGAATAATAACGGGATGTGATGACGTCGCTGCTGGAACGTACGTAGTGCTACTAGGTACCTATACGTACGTCTTGTCATGCAGACATTCTCACATGCATGCTTGTACGTGTGACGAGTGCGTAGCTGGTTCATGTTCTGTGAGGTAGCTGCGTACGTTTTCTCTGGTTGCTTTTGTTACTTTCATTACGTACGTGATCCATATTTCGGGTGAAACTTCTGATGGTTTATATATATATATATATATATAGCCCTTATTCCAAACAGCATTTCTACTCCTGCTTAATCGCCCTGTTTTCAAGCACTACTTCAGCAGTACTTTTCAGTGAAGGAACAATATTTTTTCTCTCGCAACAAATCAACATCTGCAACAACCAAATTTCAGCGAAACGAACAGGTTCAATAATGTTATTATGCGACACAAATACACTGCTAAAATTGAGGCACAGGCCCCGTTTAGATGCAACCCAAAACCCAAAATTTTTCAAGATTTCCCGTCACATCGAATCTTGCGGCACATGTATAGAGTACTAAATGTAGACGAAAAAAAAAACTAATTACACAGTTGGCCGAGAAATCGTGAGACGAATCTTTTAAGCCTAAATAGTCCATAATTAGACAATTTTTGTCAAATACAAACGAAAGTGCTACAGTAGCCGAAAGCCAAAAAATTTCGGAACTAAACACGCCCACAGTTGACTAATCAGATCAGTTCCGATTCTAACGGGAAACCGGAGAGATTCCATTTCTAGTTTCTCCTATACACCAGTGATCCAATCTAGTTTCTCCTGTACACCGGTGACTATTTTTACTACTTATCCTTTTAAGTGCAACAAATTAAAATGGATCGTATTTAGATTATTCTTCATCTTAGGTTTATTTGAAGCATTTTTATTTATATAATTTTTATGTATGTTTAAAATCAGAATCCCTACCAACCAAATGGTCCCGTAAAAATGATTCTGATTCATCACCTAAAATGGCTCTAAAAGAATATGAATTTAAAACATTTCTACAAGAATCTGCATCCTTACCAAATGGGAGTTAAAAGTCCACATTTCATGATTAATGAAGCTCCGGATTCCTAAAAAAAAGTCCACATTTCATGGGTCACACACATAATTCACAGGAGATACTAGCGCCCGAACGTCTGACGCCTGCGTCGCGCTCGCCGCTCATGAGAGCATTATCGTTGCCCAGCGCGTGCTCGCCCGTGTGGCCCACCACGCGGCGCACTCGCCCTGCACACCCGTGGACATGCAGCCGAACAGCTAGCGAAGTGCACCTCCCTTGGCTATTAGCTGGGCCCGCCAGCTGCTAAAACGGATTGGCAGAAAACGGCAATGCTCCAGCGCCCCTGCCTCTTTGACGAGCCCCACGCCGGGTGGCTGTCTCCCACGTGCTCCCTCTGGTCCCCCCACTCGCGGACGCGCATGCAGGCTCGCCCTGCTGCTCGCCGTGCCCTGCTCGCCATGCTGCGCGCCCAGACCTACTCACCCGCCCGCGCTCACCTACCCCGTGGGGACCGCCTGCGCCCTCCTTCCCGCGCCTGCTCATGAAACACTTCTAACATGAAGGACTTACTGCAACATATATATATATATATATATATATATATAACAAATGAAATATTTGGAACAATCACTTGCAGCATATGTTTGTAGCCACTGCAACATATGCAACATTCAGATAAACATCTGCAACATACGTTTAAAACAGATGAAACATTATAAAAATACACCTGCAACATGATTCTGAAAACAACTGAAACATTTGGAACATACACTTGTAACATATGTGTGTAGCCACTTGCAACATATGCAATATTCAGATAAAACACTTGCAACATACGTTTGAAACAGACACTTTAAACATACACTTGCAATATAGTTCTGAAAACAGCTGAAACATTTGGAACATTGACTTGCAACATACGTGTATAGCCATTGCAACACGTGCAACATCCCGATATACTTTTACAACGTCCAGATGAAACACATGCACCCCCCAGATAAAACATCTGAAACACTTATAATACATGCTTGCAACATGTGCTTTCAGCGCGATGTCACATTGTTGCTCGGATGAATGGACGCTCGTCATCGAGGAGCTCGACGCCTGCGCGGAGGTTGGCACGACGCATGCAGCTCGTCGGTGCGCCAGCAAAGTGGTGAGCACTGCGCAGCCCTAGCCGAGCACCTACACGAGGCCGCAGCACCCCTGATCGAGCACCTGCTCGGCGGCCTAGGGAGCACCTGCGGGAGGCCGCGAGCACACCTGGCGAGCAGGAGGGCAGGGGCGAGCACCTACAGCTGGGGAAGCATTGGCCTACGCGTTGACCCCATGAGAAAGGCGAGCACGTACTGTGCAAGGGTGAGCACCGTACCTGTATGCGTTGGCGCGCATGGGGCCGCCCGGTGGCAGGTCAGCGTGGGGCCCGCACAGCTGCGCGGCAGGGGCGCGCATGCACGTGTAGCGTGCTTCCCGCGCCGTGCTTTCATGTGGTGCAGAGGGTGCTCTGGTCATTGAGGAGGCACGCACGTGTGGACATTGACCCGCACGGGCCAGTGGGAAGTGACGTCGAGTGGGAAGCTGCGTTGGTCCGTCCGTCTGGATGTCCTCACGACAGCATCATGGACAATTCATGCATTGTCAATGTCATTTCTTGGCAGAGCTTTAGTTGAACTTAAGGTGGCCCATAGTAGAATGACGTTCATGAACAGTCCTCTCGCCCATCATTCACGAGCAGATCTAAATTGTTTTTATTTCCATATTTCCACGAAGGGATATCGAAAATGATATTTCCAGAACGAATACACACTAGTATTACGCTGGTAAGCCGTACTTTTTCAGCGAAGAAACAATGTTTTTCTCTCACAACAAATCAGCGAACAATACTTTTCAGCTTGTCTTTTCAGCGAAGCGAACACGACGGTAATAGATAATGCATAGTGAAAAAAGGTTATATACTGTACATAGAAATGATAAGTCAAGTCTTCAAATAGGTTTAGTTCATTTTTAACTAACAAACATATATTATTATTCATATACAAGTTCACGTACACATGTAAACTGTCAGGTTCAAATTATACAAGTATGCAGGAGTGTGGATATAGAAAAAAAATTGTATAATAATATCTTCGGGAATTAGAAAAAAAAACTGTATAATAATATCATTGGGAATTTTCGGCCAGAAACGATAAATGACAAAAAGAGTAGGAACGGTTATCACTTCCATATTTGCAGTTCTGTTCCCATTTTCATTTTTCACCAAAACACGAAAAAACCTATAAAAAAAATAACCCCCGCTAAAAAAATGTTCCATTTCCTCTTTCATCCCTAATCTTAGTTTCTACTCATGGACACATGTAGATAACATAATTAAAGACCTAAAGTATGAGGCCGCGCTGTCTGGCGGCCTCCCTGTGTATCCAACTAGGCTTTATTTTGTTGGACGTCCGATGAGCGTGGTAGTGGTTCCATGTTTGTGGCTTTCTGGGCATCCATATCACCGTATGCCATTTATGTTTTAAGACCGACCATTGTCATCGATGCCAGCAGCTTGCACTCCAAGACTCTTGAAGCTGACATACCATGGTTGTAAGTTGCAAATTGCTAAACAGTCCCTCTTGCCCATCATGGTTGCAAGTTGCAGACATACTGCCCTGTCCGTTTCGTTGAAATTTAGTTGCTACTGATGCTGATTTGTTATGAACTCATAATAAATCAGCATCAGCTAAGGCACTGTTTAGTTTACAAAAATTTTAGCGAAATGGTATTGTAGCACTTTCATTGTTATTTGACAATTAGTGTCCAATCATGGTCTAATTAGGCTTAAAAGATTCGTCTCGTGAATTTCATCTAAACTGTGTAATTAGTTTTATTTTTTATTTATATTTAATGCTTCATGCATGTGTCAAAGATTCAATGTGACGGAAAATCTTGAAAAATTTTGCAAAATGAAGTGGGGTACCTAATTTCAAAACGAATATGGTTGCAAGTTGCTGACCTGTGCAGGTTGCATGTGGCACGAGTACATGCTGCCACTTATCCTTCATGCCCCATTCGTTCATTTACTACGGATGTACTAGTAACCATTGGCAATCCAGCAGCTAATGAGGAGATGGGACTTGATATACAGTGCTGTTAAGCTTGTGCGCTTCGATCGCTTGAACTTATTAGTCCGACCACAATATTTTTCTCTCATGAGAAAACAACATCAGCGACTTATTAAGTGTTTGTTTAGACATGAGAAAAAAAAAAACAGAATAAGAATTGAGGTACGATGGAATGGATTTCACATTCTTTTTTTTTTGACAACACATATAGGCCTCGTTCGCTTCGCTGAAAAAACAAACCGAAACACTGTTTCGGCTGATTTGTTGTGAGAGAAAAACATTATTCTGGCTGAAAAAACAAGCTAAAAAAGACGGATTATAAGAGAAGCGAACAGAGGCATATTGTACATCCAAGGACCACGAACAAACACTGTGACACACGTGACAATACAGTTTAGAATCCAAACACCAGTTGAGAGCAAACAGACCCATTTGTCCTAATCCCAAGTTCCCAACATGATCTCATATCACAAACTCGTATTTACGGGCAAACAAACAACACATCAAAGTCCAATAGCAGCTGGCAATAGCCTGTTGGCTTGATCGTTTCATGGCTGATAAGATCAAGAAATCACAGGAGGCACAGATCGAACTAGGGTAGGGCAGGAACTGTAATAGCTCACATGCCACGCCCCATGGTCTGCTCCATGGGTGGCATCATGACAAAGACGGAGTGTCCATTGTTGAATCCAGGGTGGGGAACCCTGCGGCGCAGCTCACGTCCCTCCTGGCAGAGGGCGCAAGGGTGGCAGAGGTAGTGGGTAGCAAGGTCACAGACAGCCTCTAGGTGCTCACGCCTCTCCTCGTCCTCGACCAGACTGCCGCAGCACCCACACTGCCTGGCGAAAGCCTCAAAGTTACCCTGAACAGGGAAGGATTCAAAGAACCGTGTCATAATATTACTTTGAGACAGAGCTAGAGTAAGTCCTACATGCAAACAGAGATAAAGGATGAAAATCCATATAAACTCAAGATCAATACAAACCGTTTCAAAATATGATAGTCTCAATTCAAGTACTACTACAAACAAATTTCAAATGGAGATGGATACACACACTGACAAATGGAAAACCATACAGAATCTGGGCAGACAGAAACACTTGCCTCAAGATTGTAGCGTCGTCGAATAGCAGTACGAGTGGGATGAGAGAACCATGGGGCAAGGCAGTTCCACCCAAAGAGATAGTTCCCAAGCATATACAGGCCAGTGTAAGGCAAGCAGCTGTTTGCAAATGTGCCTTGTCCAGCAGCAAGCCTCTCAACATTACTACCATAGAGCACACATGGTGCTACTGTTCCAAGAAGACCTGATACATCCAAATAATATGTAATCAGTTCTTGGTTCAACACCCAAATTAACAAAAAGAAGTAATTCAAGATCCACCGTGAAATTGGAAGTACAAGGAAAAAGCATAATCCGCACTCCCAGAATTTCACAGGCTGGCATTTTGTGAAGTGTGTATACTATATAGTATAAGCATGTACAAGGTTCAACTGATAATTTCAGTGAATAACTTCAGAAATCATCAATTCACGGCAACGGTTTGCAATAATGCTATGGTTAAAAAGACACCTGCTCCATCCTATTCCCAGATCATGCACTTTTAGCCTTTTATGGAGCAGAATATGAGCATCATGTGCTGTTGTACATATAGTACAATTGCGATCAATAAAACGGGTGTTGGATCTCAGCTAATTCATTGTATCAGGGCACAGCATTTAGTAAGACATGGTACCAAAATCTGGAAGTGAACAATTTAGTGGATAACCTTCAGGGAATAGTCCACATACAAAAATGACTATTATTCACCAAATCTACAGCAATAAGAAAACAAAGTAACAAACTAAATGGTAGGTAGATGAAGGGGAAACTGTCAATCCTGGAGTATGAAACAGAACTAATTCCTAGAGTATGAAACAGAGCTAGAAGAAACAAAGTAACAAACTAAATGGTAGGTAGATGAAGGGGAAACTGTCAATCCTTCAACATCGATCAAACAAGAGTAGTCACAATCAATCAACTTTTAGAGGAGCAAACCAGCTGTTGTTGGCTGGTTAGAATAGCACTTTCAAGAGACAACTTCAGCTCATCCTTTAATTGCACAAGCCATTTAAGACAGCAATGTCTAAATATAAAATTTAGCTCATCCCATAATTGGCACATGTTAAATACGATAGCTCTGTACAAAGTTCAGCTCACCCTGAACAAATCAATAATTAGAGCTAAGATGTGAAATTTGTCTAGACCGCTTTTGGGCTATTACTTTTATGATAATAATGAATTTCAGGTTAGAGATATCATGCAGTTTTTTACAAGTTCCTAAAAGATTGTACAAGAGGGAATACCAAAATGAATCATACAGAGTCTAGTAGTCATAGCACCTTTACAGAAACAATTTGCCAGCTAGAAAGGACAATTTCAACAAGAAAAGGCTTCAGATCTGTCTGTTATCATGGAATTTATATGTAAGCAAATTCATATTATCAGGCCTTGTTGTGCCATGATTTCATACTTACATTAATAAGCGAGACACTTCAAATTGACAGAAATTCACGGCAACCCAATTCGATTAAGCGCACCATCCTAAATTCAATTTAGCTACGGAATCTGGCCAAAAATTCAGACAAAGCTGATCAGAAGTTCTAACAATTGTCGGTCGCACACCAAATCTAACACCGACTAAGCCTCTCATAGTGAAAACTACCGAAAAAAATCCAGAACAATCAGCCATTCCGATCAAATCGAGCTCAAAATCGTGGTAATACAACCACCTATTCCTCCTCGAGATCCCCAAACGCGAAACCACGCACATCTCTACAGCAAAGATTACGCACGACTCGAACAAAGAGTATCCGATTCCGAGGACAAGGGCCACATACACACTTCGACGTCGCTGCTGCAGAACTCGTCGTTGCGGCCGAGGCAGGAGAGGATCCCGGAGTTCCAGCTCTCCCGCGGGAGGCCGCCAAAGGCGTGGGCCGACACGGGCTCGCCCATGACGACCGGGACCCCGTCGGCATAGCACTTGGCGGCCTCCGGCGCCGGAGCCTGCGGGGGCTTCTCGTCCGCGGGGGCGGCGGCGACGGCGGCTGGGATGAGGGGGTTCGACTCCTCCTCGTGGTTGTTGGCGGCGGCGCCCATGGCGAGAGCCGGAGGGAGGTGTGGGGGTCGGATCGGAAGCAAGCTACCTAACGCGAGGCGAGGGAGGGGAAGGACAAAGGGGACTTGGCGTGGCGAGCAGCCTAAAATAGGGCGGAGGAAGCGCGTGGGAGGCTGGAGGTGACGGATGATCGCGTCGACTTCTTCTTCCTTCGCTGTTAAGAGAGACGCGAGAAGGACGACGAGATGGGGAAGACAGCGAATTCGTCTTCTTCTAAGGAAAGCGGGTTTTCGTCTAGCGATTTGGGGCAGTCGGGCAGCTGGCTAATGGGCCCGTGCCATTTGTTCTTTGTGGGAGAGGACTAGCCGCTTTGGCAGGAGGCCCAGCCCAACTAGGGTTCTCTCAATCTCTCCGGTCTCCATCTGCCAGGTCCTTCGAGGCATTCATACTTCCTACTCCCTCGCCGTCACGCCGATTTCTTCCTCGCTATCAGCGGAACCCTAGCTCCGGCGCCTCTAGGCTTTAGCGATCCCCGGAACCCTAGTTCGTCGCAATTCTACCCACTTCGCCGGATTAGTTGGTGATTGAGATGGTACGCTGCACTCTACACGCTCTTCCTCTTTTCCCTCGTCTTTTTTTTTTTTGGTGCCTTGCCTCATCTGCCGACGACCTTGCCCGCATGTTCGTCCCCGTATAACCAATGGGTTACGCGACCAACGGCGGGGAGTACGGGGTCCTTCCCACCGGCCGGTTTTTCAGTCGAGACCTCTAAATGTTTCTTAGAAGCACGGTGATGCTGTACGGAAGTAGTTTCGCTGGAGAACTCCAGCATGACCTCTACTCTGATCATCTCCCTATTGGGTTGTTTGTGGCTGCATACTATAAGATTTCGTGAAATTATGGTGGAATAATGTTCCATCCTTGGGAGGAGTAAGGAATGAGGCATCTCTGGGATTTCATGGCCTATTAGACTCGAAATTTCCTCCCTGTTTCAGTGTAAGGGGTTGAAATAGTGTTTGACATATGGTAGGACAACTTTGTTTAATCAAAAATTGGAACTGCGTCCATAAGTTTGTGTGATTTTCACACCATTTGTGCTCATTTTTTGATGCTCTGCAGATTTGTTTACTTTTGATTATTTTCGAATACGCAAAATATCGGTGCGTCATTTTTTATATAATAAGTACATAGTGTGTAATGCTAAGCGTCATAGACCGTTATTTCGATCATGAGCATAACAACATATTGCATGAAGGTTTGGTTATCTTGATCCAATAAGAATAGAACTGAAGAGGGAAATAATAGTTTGCACGTTTTTTGTATTTTGGACTCAAGTGTTTGGTAACCCCAATGTGCTGTTTGCTGGACAGTTGTACTACTAATGGGATCAAGCAAGTAAAACTCTCAGAATTTCAATTGCTTACAGGCTAAAGAAAGTTTTTTTTTTTTTTTTTTTTTTTTTTTTTTTTTTATCTTTCTACTGAATTTTGGATGATATGTGCTTCAGTTCGTTGGCTGTGCAATATTGCTAAAAAGGCTTGGATATGTAATAAGACAAAGTTGTAGATATTGGTATTTATTTGTATTAATTTCTGCAGGCTGCTCCACTTATAGCAGGACTTGCAGTTGCAGCGACTGCTCTTGCTGGTAGATATGGCATCCAAGCTTGGCAAGCTTATAAGGCAAGGCCTATTGTTCCAAGGATGCGCAAATTCTATGAAGGTGGTTTTCAACCTACGATGAACCGAAGGGAAGCTGCATTAATCCTTGGTGTCAGGTATACATAATATATGTGCCATAGTCGATCATTGTTTATGTCTCTGTTTACATAAAACTTCCATAATTGATATCTTGCCTATGAATACTCAATTATACAGTTTCTTTTGAATTATGTTAAGCTGGCTGCAGCTAATTGTTTGGGGTTTACAACTAGCAAGTGATGTGTATAAGGAAAATAAACACAAGGATCTTTCCTGGAACCTGTCTGGCATCTTGCTATCTGCTATCTCTGACTTGTTGCCCAAATCATGGGTAAAATGCACGTAATAGGTCATTTGACATAAGTACTTCAGTGTAAGTTGACAGCATATATTATAAATGTGTGAACCACAGTACACGGAATCTTTAGCTGCAAGTTACCATTGCACACATAAAAAATATGTTTCAGTTGTTTTGGTGTGCTTCAACAATTTCCAACTAGACAGCTTACAAAAATGGCAAAGGGAATTTCACTCCTATATAACAGGGCTTTATTAAAACAAATGCAACAGCTATCATTTGAAGGCTATGAATTGAGATGCTAGATTCAGCCACTTAGATTATGTAATGGAGTAGAGGGCTTGATCAGCCACTGCAGCATTAACTCCCTCTGTTTCAAATTATAAGGCGTTTTGGCTTTTCTAGATACATTGCTTTAACTATGTATCAAGCCAAAACGTCTTATAATTTGGAATGTAGGGAGTGCTGTATAATGAGAGGAGCAGGAGTAAAGTGACGGAACAAACTTGCAGAGTGAGACAGGATAGGTAGCACCTCAGTGGTATGTGGATGAGAATATATCTAAGGTTAAGGTCTTTCTCTTAACTCTTAATCTAATGCCATATGCGGATAAAACAATGCCCCCACATTTTAGAGACCAAATCACATAAATCTTATGACCCCACGGGTACACTGGGATGGAATATATGTAACACCCCTATATCACCTCAGCTGCCACCCGTAATCCCATAGTCACATTTTAGAGATCAAATAGATCCAAGATTGGACATTCGTGTTGTACCAGGTAATTGTCTGAGTATCAAACAGTAGACCCGCTCCTCTTTTCCCCTTGTTTATCACATTTTACTATTTTAGAGACCAGATAATACAGATCCAAGATTGGACATTCGTGTCGTACCAGGTAACTGTCTGAGTATCAAATAGTAGAACTGCCCCTCTTGTCGTCGGTTGTAACGCAAACAAGTGTGCAGTGTTGGTAATACATAGCTTTAGAGTAACTACATTGTTGTTATTCCCTAAGTTCCCATTTCTAAAATGATTAAATGTAGCTCTGAGTCAAATACTCTCCAGAAAATTCAGTCTCTCCCTGCAATATTTTTTTTGTCCATTTTTTACTTTTTCCAAAAATAAATGCTATGCCCTGCCCTTTTTTATTTTTCAAATATGTATGAAAGATTTCAGATGTTCAATCAGCTGTCCTTCGTACCAACATACTGAATTAAATCTTCAAAATTGCATCTGTCCTAGTCTGGTCAGTCACTCTTGAATTTTTAGAAGTGTCACTGCCTCGTGATTCAACAATTTTTCATGCTTAGCTTATAATTTAGTGATGTTCTCTGCCTCCATTAAGCGACCTTCTGTTTTCGTTGATGTTTCCAGGGAAACTGCCAATGCAGAGAAGGTAAAAGAGGCACACAAGAGGGTCATGGTTGCCAACCATCCAGATGCGGGTGGAAGTCATTACCTTGCTTCAAAGATTAACGAGGCGAAGGATGTGTTGTCAGGGAAAACAAAAGGAGGTGGGTCGGCCTTTTGATTGGAGAATGAAGAATGTATTCTCCACTAGAAGGAAAATTTTGTACCTCCAGATTTAGCATTGGAATATAGACAGCAATCTTGGTGTTATGAAAATTTCTGGACAAAGAATATTGGATCTTCTGTGAAGTAGTTATTCCGTGTTTAATAATGCTCTCAACTGTGCCTGCTTCTATAAAGTAACTGATGTACATGATGGAGGTTACATCGCAAGATGTTTCTTCCACAACTAAGTCTCATGTCGTGGGATCTTCATCACTCTTCATTAGATTCTGCTGCTGTTCAATCTCCTTTTCTTCTTTAGGATTCTGCTGCTGTTCAATCTTCGTATGTACATGATGGAGTAAATGTTGCATGTCCATGTGCCACAACATTACCTGGGACTCGAAGCATTCAGAGGGGACGCCCTTAAGCTTGTTTCCGTCTAGGATCACTGTTTCTCGTACTAACTGGATGAAATCCTGAAATCGCCAAAACCATCATCAGGTTGATTATTTTTGGTATATGTTGGCTTTGAGTTGCAATTGCAACCGGTGTAATCCTATTATATTGGGTTCAAATGACAAACCTGTGTTGCTCCAGCTGATGAGTTTCCCCTGATGAGTGATCCTTCTGAATTCCAAAGCAGTGAGCTCCTGAACCCAATTCCAGAGATGTTTATTATGGGATGGTCAGAGCTGGAGTTCTTGTTTGCGGTGGTATTGGTATCTGCTGCAACCATGGAGTTGGAGATTCCCTGTGTTCTATTAGTGCTTGAATTCTTTGAGTACCAGCCTGTGATTTGCGATGAGTTGCATGTTGGTCCTTCTAACGTCACCTTCTGGTCCGCTGGTGAGATAGTTGCTACTGGCCAAGCTGAAATACCTCTGGATCAAGAATTCAGACAACCAGTGTTATTTTGCTTGCTGCATTCTGAAAAAATTGTATAGCCAGTACTGCTACAAGAACTACTCCATTCTTTTCGAAAAATTTCATAAGAAACTAGCACGAATAAGGGAGGCAGGTTGCAAACGCAAAACTGCAAGAGAGGTGTGATAAGACATACCGAGTTTGCCTGAGCATTTGAAAGAAGCGGAGGTCATAGACGCCGGAAGCGCCGGCGAAATGGACGACGCCGTTCAGCCGATGGCGCTCGATGTGGCTGAGCGCCACGTTCCTCTGGTGGTCCGCCTCATCGCCGGCGTCGCCGCCGGTGAAGTTCGTGGCATCGTAGGTGAGGTGCCGGAACATGAGTCCGGTGCCACGCAGCAACTGTACCGTCCTCGCCGTCGCTTTTCTGTTCCTGGCCCCGACCACGATCCACAGCAGTGGCGGCACCACGTGCCGCAGCGTGTGCGCGAGCCTCGCCACCGACGCGTCCTGCGCCATGCCGTCGTCGGGCTTCGTGACGGTGACGATCAGGAGGAGGCCGAGGTCGGGGGCCGCAGGCGGCGGCGCGGCCACAGCTCGGTGAGCGTCGCCGAACGGGCCGAGAAACGGGGAACGGATGCTGGCGGCCAGCGGCGCGAGTGCAACGAGAGCGCCAACTGCGAAGCAGAGCAGGAAGTGCACGCTGGCGTTGATCCCTGGATGCGCCCTCTTCTTGGACCTCCCTGCTGGCTCCATCACCAGCAGCTAGCAAGCTAGTTTGTCCACAGAGATGGTGCAGGAGGAACAGAAGGTCGAAGCAAGGAGGAACAGAAGGTCGAAGCAGGAATTCGGATTAAATTTGTCTGAGTGGAGATGAAATGCTTGTGGTTTTATATATGAGTTTTTTGTCCGGTGGACACCACTAAAACGTGGTTTTGTGCCAAGCACACTCAATTTGTCGTTTTAGGCTCTTGGACACCGCAAAAGGCATCGATTTGTCTAGAGTTTTTTTCGTCTCTACGACACCACGAAAGCGAGATTTTGTGCCAAACACACTAAGTTGTTTATTTTAGGCTGCTGGACACCGTAAATATAAGGCTTTTGTACGCTACACATTACCACGGTTAAAAAATGCTTTTCTGATCTGGGTACGTACGTAGTGCCACATGAAAGACCAAAATAACCTCACTTATAATGGAGATAGATTCTGGGTGCTAGCCCCATCCCAAAAACATTTCACATGTTGGGTACAACATCAAATGATAGTATTTATGCACAGCATCAAATAGACAATATAAAACAAAGTTTAATTAAACCGGCATAGCTTAACAAATGCATGGCCTCACAAATTAGAGCACAACTTAATAACTTGTCACAAACTAAAGTCTTCTCTATGTGAGCAGCATCTCACAGAGGTGCAAAAAACCTTAACATGTCCCAAATTTACATCAATTTGGCATGTCAAAATGCTTCTTCCAGTTTTCTTGTACACGCATACACAAATATCAGATCTGCATGAGATGGTCTAGTGCCATTATACCATGCACCTCGGCTTCCTCTATTGCAAGTTTCCTAGCATGGCTGCAAAAAATGGCATGGATTAGGAAAAATATTAGTTTGAATCTCATCAAGTTTGGTTGAATCTCATCAAGTTAAATGAAAAAAATACTTACTGCTTAGTCAGTGCTCCAGGATTACAGTTAATCTCATCAAGATTCCTAGCTCGGCTATGAAAGATGGCAATAAGTAAGGAGAATTTTATTTTCAATTTCATCAACTTTGGTTGCTGATATTAGTTAAATAAAAAATAATTACCTCCTAGTCAGTGCGCCAGGACTATAGTTAAGGTCAAATGGGCTTGATGGTCCCTGCAGCAGCCTAAGTGGTGTACTGGGGCTAGCTGTTGCTGCTACTTCTATGATGACTTCCCTCCTAGTCCTCTTTCCCTTAGGTGTACTTGTATTGGTGGGTACCTCCTCTGTTATGACTTTCTTCTGCTTCTTGGCTCTCTTTCTCTTAGGTTTTGGTGGTGCTGGTGGTGGAGCATCTGAGTCGTACACAGTCTCATTGCAAGTTTTTTGAGTGTGCCCAAATTGACCACATCTCTTGCATTTCTTCCTATTCTTGTTGCCTCCTTCCTCGGCTCCTTTCACTCTCTTTGTCCTTGGTCTACCTGCTGCCCTCTTGAGTATTGGAGGCCATAGCTTGAATCCTATGTTCACTTGAGGCCATAATGTCTTGTCTGGTATAGGTTCAATCCAACCTTCATATGCAGCTTTGAACCTAAATATAGAGTAACAATTGTCAACATAATCCTCCAACTCTAGACCCCTGTAAGAGCATATCAAATTGATTGCATGGGTGCATGGTAGTCCAGTGATTTGACATTTATTGCAAGTACATGTTCTTTTTTCTAGGTTCACAGCATGTCTCTAAAGAGTCAAGTCCTTGTAAACACCACTTATCTCTGCTGTGTGTCCGACACCTTTGTGGATTGAATACCCAACCAATCCTCTACTTTTCGCATTGAGGTCCTTCACAATGTGTGGAAGCACTTTACTGTTGAGCTTCATGGCAAGTCTTCTCCTTTGAAATAACTTATCCATGATTTTTTTTGTCTAATTCTATCCATTAGATCTATCACAGGAAGCAACTTCTCATGTTTAATCCAATTGTTGAAGACTTCATCAATGTTATTGGTCACATAATCACACTTGCTGGCTGTAGAGAAGTAACATCTTGCCCACAAATGCTTGTGATTATCCTCGATCCACTTCAATGCTTTTGGCGATGATTTCTTCATGATATTGTAGTGTATGTCAAACAAATCTTTCCTGTAGACTCTTGCTGCTGGTCACAGATTCTTCTCGAAGACTTTACCATGAAATCTCTTTTTGAAGTTTTTGTACAAATGTCTCATGCATTCCCTGTGCTCTACTGCATTGGTGAAGACATTGGTCACCGCTATGTCAATGCCTTTCCCAGCATTAGTTGCGATAACAAGTCCAGGTGGGGATCCAACTGCCATTGCTAGGTTGCCCATGAACCGTCCCTAATTTTCCTTGGTCTCTGATCCAAATACTCCATATGCCACAGGGAACATCCAGTTATGTCCATCAATACCTATGGCAGAAGCTAGTTGCCCCTTCCACCTTCCAGTAAGAGCCGTGGAGTCAATGCCTAGGTATGGACTGCATCCATTTTTGAATCCGTCTATACATGGCTTCAAAGCAACAAACATCTTGCTAAATCTGATCTTGGACCCAACCTTTTCATAATCTACCTTAACTATACTTCCAAGAGACTTCCTTTCTATCTCTTCCTTGAATGCAAAAGGGTGTTCAAAACTATCCTCCCACTTGCCCAAAATCTCATCAATAGCTAGCTCCTTGCCATTGTAGACGATCCAATATGATAATTAGATCAAGTACTTCTCTTCTAGCTTCTTCTTTAAAGCAGCAGGGCCAATTGTTGGGTCTTCCATGAGCCATTGAACTACCTTGTCCCTAACCCAAAATTGGTCAGCCATACAATTGCTCTCCAGTTTGCTTGTACTTTTACAGCAGTGCTTGTTAGGTATCTTCTTAATCTAAAAAAAAAAACAATGACATAATTTAAAGGAGTTGGCTATAAATTAAGAAACAGAAAATTAAGGAACAAAATTAAGGAACAAAAAAAGAGGGATCACCTACGATTAATGTACAGAACAGTATAAACACTTCTCCAACAAGAGCAAAGTTGGCATACGAGGCAGGGGTAAACTGTGGCAGTTTCCAAGCAAAACTAACAAGCTATAGAATGCCTGATGGATCATGCATGTCTTCAGTTCAGGCACTCTGTTGTTACTTTTATCATTGCTAGGAGACTAGAACAACTAAGGTGATGTAGCGAATGAAATTGTGGCAGTTTCCTTTGCAGGTTGTGGCAGTTTCCACACGGACCATTACAAATCTTATCGACATAGGCAGATCTGGCCATTTTCATTTGTTCCAGCAATGAACCACATATTCATATATACACACACAAAAATCGAATGAAATTGGAGCAAAGTATTGGAGTAATAAGAAGGAAAAGGAGGCAGGGGCGACGCCATTAGCAATCCATGCGCCTTCAGTTTAAGCGCGTGTCAGAATCATCCAGGTGACGAAGAACTCGCAGAGCACGGCGTCGCGCATCAGCCTTGCCGCGTCCTTGGCGTCGCCGAGGCTGCGCCTGGCGTCTTTCACGAGCTGCCGCGCCGCCGACCGCCACCCTTCCCGGCGCGGGGACTCGGCGGACCGCCACCGGAGGAAGTCCTCGGCCGCCGTGGCTGCCGCCGCGGCGGAGCTCAGCGCCAGAAGCGCGTCGTGGGCGTGGCAGACGGCCGCCTCCCGGAGGTCCATCCACCGCTTCCACGGCGCGGCGCGGTGGGGCTGGAGGCCGGTGCGCGCGGCGCAGTTGACGAAGACGTGGCCGGCCTCGGCGTGGAGCGAGACGAGGCGCGTGATCTCACGGTAGGCGACGGGGAGGTGGCCCTCTCCGTGGGCCAGCGCGCTGGCGAGGACGTCGGCCCAGTAGCCGCCGATGTCCACGGAGACCCCACATGGGAGGCTCGCCTGGGCCTGGCTGCCGCAGGTGGTCTTCGAGGGTACGCCGCTGCCGCCGTGATCGCCGCCTCCGGTGGTCGTCTCCACGGGTTCGCCGCCGCCGCTGCCGTTCCCGCCTCGGTTGGCGTTCGGGGGCGGAGACTCGGGGTCGTCGGAGTCATCGAACTCCCACTTCTTCCCGGCGAACAGCTCGCGGGCGCACTTGATGCTCGCGACGGCCTTTCCCGAGGTGCCGACGAGCAGGAGGATCGCCGGCACCGTCCGTGCCAGATCCATCAACCGCCGCTCCTCCGTTGCCATTGAGCGCGTGCGTGTGCAATGGACAGACAAGAGAATGCGGCGGCGGCGGCGGCCTATATAACTGCTCCTTGGTCCTTGCGTCGGAATGCGGGACCCACGGTTTGGACCGCCTTCCCATGGGAATGAGGGACCGACGGTTTTGGTCCCACTTGTCATTGAGGGCCATAGAGATCTCAGGTGTGGAACCCAACAAGGCGGTGGGCTCGCCATTACCGGCGTGAAGCGGTGCGTGTTGCGGCTATTTAAACCGCTCCCGGGAGGCCGGGACCTTCCAGAAACGAGCACCGACCACCGAGAGCAAGAGATAGGAGATGGAAATGGAAGAAGTGGAGTCCACTTGGAAGGCCCTGTTCCAGCGGCGGGTGGTGATGGCGGCCAAGCACTGCCACAGCATCCACGAGCAGCTCCTCGGGGTGCTCGAGGCCGTGGACGCCGACGTGCAAAACAGGCGCCGCCACCAGGGGCCCCGCGCGGAGGCGGCGCAGCGCGCGCTCGAGGGCGCCTCGATGGATCTCGGCCTCGCCTTCGCCAGCAGTGGCGGACCCAGGATTTGAGATCAGGGCCTACTAAAAAAATTTCATGTGTGATATTATAAAATCCAAATAAAAAGTTCGACAAACATAACTATAAATTAATCAAATTACGATAATACATTTAAGAGATTCGAAACTTACATAAATACTCCCTCCATACTGGTAAAGAAAGTCGTTTAGAATATGATTTAGCATACCAAAGAGTGATTAATTAAGATGTATTTTCCCTGTTTTCCCTTATTAAATAGGGTTGCGGGTATCACCTATCCAACAAACTTTTATAACTGAATTGGTAAGCGCACTGCAGCCCGAGATAGGAGGTCCCTGGTTTATCCCTCTCGGACGCGTTATTTTTTTAAGAGCTTATGGATTTGCGGTGTCTTTGGTCTGGGCTGAGACGAGAGTGACCGTAGGCCGGTTTTTGAAGGGTAGTAATAGAATTTTGGGCCAAATTTGTGGGTAGTCCTATGACTGCCTGGAATACCCGCTGGGTCCGCCACTGGTCGCCAGCATGGGCGCGGCCAGCCACCTGGCGCTCCGCGGCGGCGCGCCGTGCCCGAGCGCTCCGCGGCGGCGCGCCGTGCCCGAGCGCGCCACTCGACTCCATTGATGACCTCGCGGGGGCCGGGGGTCGACCCCGGCGTGTGGTGCGCGCTGGAGAAGCTCAGGAACGCCGCCGCGCTCGCCACCCACGTGCACGACGGCGTGGAGCGCGCCCGCGGCCACCTGTGCGCTACCGAGCTCCTGGGGTTCCTGGACGAGGCCAGCGACGGTGGCGGCGACAGCAACACCGCGCTGTGGGAGCAGAGCCCGTGCTTCTGCGAGCAGTTCAGCGGTGCCATGGCGCTCGCCGAAGCGCTGCCGAAGGCGATGGACCTCGCCACGGAGACCGACGACGTCAAGTGAGGTCTCCGGTCTCCCGAATTCGCAGGGCTCGGTTGTTCGATTCGTCACCCGATCGGCTGCTTGAGTTTAGTAATTCTTGGGATTCTTGGAATGATGAAACGAACGTGCCTGTTTTGTTGCGATTTGGTAATTCTTGAATGATGAATGAATGGTCCATCATGTCCATTGCGTGTTCCGTTGATCTGATTTGAGTTTAGTTCTACTTCTACTGTTGCGATGCACAATGGCATGTAATTTTCAGGTGATCTAGGGTGAATGTTATTTGCCAGTTGCCAGGGCTGCTGTGTATGAAGAATTGCAGGAACGGGAGGCTATTTAGTTGCCAGCTATGTCGTGTGTGCACAGCATAGCAACAATTGAATCCTTGTTAAGTTGTTCACTAACCAGTAACCAATGGACAGTTAAATGGAACTTGTCGATGATGCTTACTTCAACGATAATGCTTGGCCACGGGTGTCCGCCCCATCCGGACGCCGCACGCCTCACTCTGCCTCGCCACTTCCGCCCCCGCTGCTGCTCACTCCCGCCTGCGACGCGCGCCTCGCCCAAGACACTTGCTCCTCCCGTCGCGCACCCGGCCCATGCGGATTCGACCCACACATCGTGCCGCGCCTGTGGCAGAACCGTAAAAAATAACACGTTTTTAGATGCGCTCGTCTTCCACTAGACACTAAGCACCTCGAAAGTGAGTTACATCGGTCAGTCCCGTTGAGCACATTCTAAGGGAGAATTCAAAACAATCTACGTTTTACATCCAAAATCCAATAATGAGTACGAGCTTACAATACTTAGTCCATTTCATACAACAAGAATTCTTGAAAATTATTTATTACAATACTAGAGTTCAGAGTGCGATAATTAAACAGCGAAATAAAAATAAACATCTAGCGGAATCGATACAAGGATCTGTCTGTGCCCACCAGAAAAATCCTCCACATAAGAGCTACTCCTCAAGCTGCACCTGTAACAGGGGTAAAATAAACTCTGAGTACATAATATACTCGTAAGACTTACCCGACTAGTGAGAATAATTTTCCGACTCCAAGAGTATGATAGGCAATATGGATTTGCTGTTTTCTTTTTGTCTGCGAAAATCATTACAAATAGTTCATCCTTACAGTCAAATTTTATTAGCAGTCATGATTACTTCATTAACTAACCATTCTAGGTAAGCACATGTTCTACTTTCAAGCAAGGGTTAAGCTATTAGAACCATTTTATCATCTTTCATCTTTCAGTTCTTACTACGGTGCTAGACCATAGCCAAGTTATACTGTCTCACGAAAACGACGATTTGTGAACCAATGTATCCCAACTGGGTACCCCAAAACACACGCCCCATTTGTACCCCAGGCACAAACAAAACCAACCCATTCCACTCCTGTCATGGGGTCCAGGTTCCCGTCCAAACTTGGACTCCAAGCCCCCACACTTGAGACCCAGTCTCAGTATGGTGCTTAGATCTTCACCTTTCCCCGTCTCTAATCAGTCGGTCCAGAAAGAGCCAGAACATACGACAAGAGCGTAACGAGCCTTCCCGCTCTCATAAGCAAGTATGTGCTCAGGATAATAAGTCTGTGACCTGACTGCCATCCACAGCAACGGACGGTCCTTAATCGACACGAACAGGAAAAACAGTGTAACCAAGCTAAGCCCCATTGGCCGCGGGACACAACCGTTACACCCACCAATATCCATATCATATCCCTGCCCTGTCTCTATTTTTTCTTTCATCATTTTATCATGAGAGTAATTATAATAATCATCTATTATGAGTAACGACAGGTTACTCACGCTACCGAAAATCTAAGCATAGTAGTTACTCGAACCTGTACTAGTAGGACTCATAGGACAACTATATCTATGCATGTGGTTTTCATAAAATCCTATAACGTAAATGCACATCACACACACACATATATGTGTATATATATATTCAGGGTGACACGACTGGCTGGGAAAGGCTGCAGCGGAGCGCGGCCATCCGCGACGGCGGCGCCACTGTTCCGATGAGCTAGGGCAGCTACAGACCTAATCGGTTAGCGTGTGAGCATCAGGAGACTACCATGGACCAGGCCGAGGTGACAATTGGGGTGGAAGATGACAGAGGAAGGCTGTCCACGTGCGACCGAGCCGTGCGGCAGCGTACCGCGGTGGCACAGTTGCGTCAGCGACGAAGGGGATGCGATAGCTGTTCGACTAAGGCGCGCAAGGTGGAGGGGGAGTCAAGGCGATGCTAGTGGTGTAGGTGAATTGGATTGGGAGGGACAATGGGAGAGCTGACCACACCCATGGTCGGACGCGGCCTTATCGGCACGGCGGCAGAAGAAACTCCAAATTGGAGCTTGGCCGTGCTCGCTTCAAAGCTGGGTGCGGTCTGGTAGTGAGAGGATGTAATGGTGAAGCCGTGGATGCGACGAATTGAATGGAGGTGATCGTTCGCTGGGCAATTGATGGCGCGGCTCGACGATGGCAGCGGAGGAAGAAATAGAGAAAGAGAGAGATGGGGCATGACAGGTGGGCTCGGCTTGTCCTCGCCTTGGCGGGACGCGATCGGCGAGATCATTAAGACCCACGCGCAGGCGCTAGCAGACAGGCACGCACGTTTCTGACCAGCGTGGCCCGTGTAGCCATAGTGTCTTAAATGACAAGGCGATGGCGAGCTCAGCCACGTGCGTGCGGTAGTGGTGGCCTTGAACTGGGCTGGCAGGGCGCAGAAAGTACAGCGGACAGGCATGGATGCGACGACGATGCGACGGTAGCGGCAGCGTCGCGGCGTGAGGTCGGTCGGCAGTGCGGCGAGGCAGTAGTGGGCGGACACGACGGTAGTGCAGCGCGGCCGTGGTGGCACCAATGGCGGCAGCACGAGGCTGGGCAATAGGGCGTGGGGCCAACGGCTAGCTGCGGCCGACCTCGACCAAACCCAGGTGCCCCGACCGACCCAGCGTGGGGGCACAGGGTGACCGCGCTGGATGCGGCCATGTGCGTGGCGCGGGGTGGCCACGCGGTGACCGCGCGCACGGCGCCAACCATCCCGAGATTGCGACGCGCATGAATTTTAAAGCGCACAAAATGACTAAACAGTTGCCCCTTGAGGCAAACCATCTCCACCATGCTCAAGATGGCATATGAGACTGCCGAATCGAGCTATAACACTACACCACCCCTTTAACCCAATCTCTCAAAAGAATTTGTTAAATATAGCAATGTCTAGCTGTTGACAAACTTGGAAATTTTCTAAGTTTTGAGCTGAATTTGATTTCAATTTGCGATTTCTAAGCTAGTGGAAATATGAGCTAGTAATATCATTTTTCGACAGCAAGTATTTCACTGTCATCTATAAAATTTGTACTTCAAACTTTATTTAAGTATCACACACATGTTCTATAGTATTTTTGCTCAATAAAAATTAGTTTTAAACCCTACTTGATGTAACTGAACTATTAAATCAACTTTCGTTTAACATTTTTATTGATCATTTTTAGTTACAAGAAATTTATCTACATATTCTATCACATGCATTAACACATAAACATGATGCTCATGACATGTTTTAGTAAATGATTTAGGGGGTAACATCGAGGGTGTTACAACTCCCCCATCCTGCGCGCGCTGCCTCTGCTTTCCCCATCTCTCGCTCTCTATCTCGCGTCTACTAACAGCATGGTGTCTCCTCGGCCTCTTCCTGAACCCCCAACACCACCGGGATGCCTCGCCGCAGCTGCCCTGCCGATGGCCGCTGGACGCACGTGCTGGGGCGCCTCAGGTCATCCCCGGCCAAGTGAAGGGCACTCACGAGCGTTGTCGCTCGCTGCCGGCTCCCATCCCGACAACCGAAATCGACTGCCCAGGTCTCCCCTCCCATATGTTACAAATGTATATTTTAAGTGTTTCAGACGTTTCAGAGGTACGTTGCAATTGTTTTGTATGGGTGTTGCAAAAGTAGATCAGGGATGTTGCACATGTTGCATATGTTGCAAGTGTTTTAGAGGCATGTTGCAAGCGTTTGTTCAAAATGTTTCGTCTGTTCCTGACATATGTTGCAACCATTTTGATCTGGATGTTGCATATGTTTCACACATATGTTCCAAATATTTCATCTGTTTCAGTCTTATGTTGCAACAAGTGTTTTTATGCTGCAAGTGTTTATCTGAGTGTTGCATATGTTTCCCACATATGTTGCAAGTGTATGTTCAAGATGTTTCATCTGTTTTCAGACATATGTCGCACTCAAGTGTTTCATGTTGCACGTGTTTCATATTGTTTGAAGAGTCAGGGGGCGTAGGGAGTGATGGTGGCACGGTACGGGCACCAAGGAATGGGCGGCGTGGCGAGGGGGGGAGCGACGGACGTGGTACTGTGGCGTCATTGGGGCTTGCGGTTGGGGCGAATGGCCAACAAACGAATAGGGGCGGGTCGAATTGAGGCAAACTACACGTGCGAGGCCAGTCATTTGGACACGCGGGCGCAACGGCGGGGGCAAGGGTGCACGTGCAGGTTGAGATGAATTAGCAAATAGGGGCAGATTGCACGGGGCATCAAGATGCGCGTGTCCATCTGGACCTCTGGGCGATAGCCATGCAGTTAGTTTAGAGATGCTTACGGCGGACAGACTGGCGTGTGGTGCTGACAGATATTTACTTTTTCCAACTTACCTCGTCTCGGCACAGGTGAAATTGTAAAACGACCTACCGGCCGTGGCTGAAACAGGGGAGCGAGACGAACGAAACGGACGGTGAATTCCTTCCGGAGGCTTCCCGTGCAAGGAACCCGGCTACTATACTACTACTAGTACTCCCGCCGTCGTCCGACTTCCACACCCCTGTTCCATGCCACCACAAGCTTACTGCACGAGAGGGAGGGAGAGCTCGGAGCTGTGGGCGTAGCTGGCGTGGACGGCGCTTGGCACCGTCCTGCAGTCCTGCGTGTGGCCACCTCGGACTCGGAGTGAGGACTGGAAGGAGTCCGCAAATGCCTGAGATCCACTCACGGCGGGCGCGCATGGCCTCCAGCCCTCCACGTGGTCTCCAGCAAGGCTGCTGGGGTCCCGGGCCATCAAGGCTGCATCGATGACAATTGGACCTTGTTTAGTTTCTAGGTGTAAAATTTGGGAGTGTCATATCGAATGTTACATCGGGATGTCGTATAGGGTATTCAGATACTAATGAAAAAACAAATTATAGAATCCGTCAGTAAACCGCGAGACGAATTTATTAATCCTAATTAATTCGTCATTAGCACATGCGTTGCTGTAGCACTTTATTGTCAAATCATAGACTAATTAGGCTTAAAAGATTAGTCTCATAAAATAGTCGTAATCTGTGCAATTAGTTATTTTTTTATCTATATTTAATACTTTATGTATGCGTCAAAACATTCGATGTGATTAGTTATAAAGTTTTGGGTTGAAAACTAAACGAGGGCTTAATGGGCTAGAGTTACAAGTCTTTGACAAGGAGCCTGTTCGCTTGTTCGTAAACGATCGTAAATTTCCAGCCAAGAACAGTGTTTTTCTCTCACACCAAACCAGCCAGCAGTAAATAATCCACGATACGATACGGCCTCCCGAACAAGCTGAAGGGCCCGATCGAGCTGAAGCATGTACGGTCTTTGCAACCCCTACTTTCCCAAGCGGTGGCCCGGCCGTGCTGTGGCTGCAGTGGACATGCATGCTGACATGCATGTAGTACTCATGACTCATGACTCACACGAGCACAGCAAATTGACCGTGGCCCGCTACCTGAAATTCTGAATGCTTACAAAATGCCAAAATGGTGCAGTAACTAGTACTTCATCATGACTTCAACAACCAGGAAAAGTTGTACCAGCGATCAAGAGACAAAAAAGCTGACGATGAATCGGTTCTCAAGTAAAAAACCTAATCGATTATCTGTCAGTCTGTCACGTAACACGCAATGGAACTCAAAACAAAGAAACTTATGGATGACATCCGACATAAAAAAAATAAATCAAATGATTATTCGGTCAAAGGCTCAAATTGTTGTACCATCTACACCGTAATAGCTACCTAATCAAAAAAAGTTGGATCAGACACCCGTCGTAAAGAATAGCTTGAAGGTTGGGTAAAGCTACTACTCTCTCCTGAAAATGGAATAGAGAATAGTGGCCGGTGGGAAGTACCTGTCAATCTGTCATTACTGCTCTCTCTCCTTCTAGAAAAAGAATATAATTTTAACATAGCACTACTAAACTAAAGTATCTTAAATTTGACTAACTATATATAAAAAACATAAATAGTTATGATATCAAATAAATATTATTAAATTTATCATAAAATATATTTTTATAATATATTTATTTGATGTTATAAACACTAATATTTTTACTACTTTAACTAAGAATGCATCTAGAATTGCAGTGTTTTTTGATAGATGCAGTAGTTCACAAAAGACACATGTTACATGCTGTCGGTGTTTCGAACCGGGGGTCCTCAACCAACTAGTGAATTTGAACTGCGTGCCCCTAATCCCGGATGGTGATGCAAAGAGACACAAGGTTTATACTGGTTTAGGCAATCGGTGCCCTACGTCTAGTCTGAGAGATCGATCTGGTATTCCTTGCACCAAAGTGCTTGTAGTAGGGGGTTACAAGCTGGATAAGAGAGGGAACTAGCCCCAGGTCTCTACGTGGAGTGGTGCGGGCTGCTTGAGACGTTGCTCTCAGGCAGCGGGGGAGCGTGTGTCTGAATCTACGTGAGTCTATGCGAGTGCTCGTCTGACTTCCTTGTCTCTAGAAACGGTCCCGGTCTCTCCTTTTATAGTTGAAGGGGGGACAGGGGCGATACATGCATTTGCTATGCAACGCCTTGTAAGCGGAGGCGGCGTGTCTGAGTCCTGTAGCTTGCTACTGTGGTGGCATGGTCAATGGAGTGGTCTTGTCCTTGATGCACTGGAGCGACGCGCCGGTCACACCTGATCTTGTGCGACGTGGGAGCCCCAGTGACAGCTTGGCTCAGGGTATGGCCGTCGTCGTGCCAGTCGCTGTGCGTTGACAGTGAAAAGAGCTGAGGCTCAGTTGGTGCCGAGGCCGAGCAATCATGGGGGGCTCGGCGGGAGCAAATCCCGAGGCTGCCGAGCCCTTGAAGTGGATTGCCGAGGCTTGGAGGGAGCAGTTGGTCATATACACTGATTCCGAGGCTATAGTGACCCGGACCTGACTCCCCACGCCGCGCTGTTCCTGGAGCAGAGATTAGGTGGCACAGTGTAGTACGGGCGCCAGTCATGGGCGCAGTGCTGAGCACAGTGGCCGGTAACCCCTGCTCAGTCCTGTCTCCCGTCCCGTCAGCCGCTCTGCTGCACTGCGTCGACGTGCGGCTGACGTTGCGGGAGTGGTTGGATGCGTGACGTTTTGTCAGAGAAGTCGGTCGAGGCGGAGGCGACGAGGTTGTTGCCGAGCCGGCCTCGAGCGAATCGGAGAATCGGTAACCCGTCCGAGGCCTAGCGGGGCGGGGCCTCGGTGGGAGGGCCTTGGCGAGAGGGCCTCGGCGAGAGGGCCTCGGCAAGGCGGAGGGTTGGCCTTTCGCTCGAGGCCTTTGCGGCGCAGGCCTCGGGCGAATCGGTGAATCAGCTGAGACCTCGTGGTTGTCCCTTGGCTTGGATTTTTGCAAGGTCTGAGCAATCTTTCAGGTTCTTGCTTAGGGTACCTCTTTTTATGGTATCCGACACATGCATAGTATATGGTATCGGAAATTAAATCACTATATATAGTTTAAAAATGAGAGAGCTAGCTTGCTTGAACTTTTTAGATAATGGAAGAGTTCTAGCTTTAGCCACCAATAAAAAAGAGTGGTGTTAGTTGCAAAAATATAAGGACAATCCGGGTTTAAATAAACACAAAGGAGGAATATTATTTCCTAATAATGTGGAAAATGAAAGGTCATCCATTGGACAGGAGGAACTTGATCCATAGCGTGCGACTTTATAAAATGTTTGGTTCCAAGGATAAGGTGGGATGAGAGGACAATTCGATGGTGTTTGGTTCGGAGACCAAGGGGGCAGAGTCATCCCACTTTGGGAATATTTGCACGATATATGGGGCGAACTCGTCCCCTAGAAACAAGCGGACTAACTCATCCCACCTAGGACAAACATGAGCGAGAAGGAGAATAGGAGCTCTAGTGGTTGTGGACGTGCGAGAGGGAAAATGAGCATGGAGGAGGGAGAAGAGCCAGGACCGACCACAGTTCGTAGGTGAAGAGCTAGCCACGGGTGAGGAGGCGAGGCACTCGCCATGGCATCTTTGATGAAGGCTAATCAGTGATGCATTTTGGCTAAACATGTCACTGATGAATGGTCATCAGTCACACGTTTTTACGCGTCAATGATCTTTTCACATCAGAGACGTAATATAAGTGACACACGTTTTCATATTGTCTAGACGTGTCAATATGTGAATCTAACATAGTGAATGGCATTGGTAAAACTATTTTTGTAGTAGTGTGTAGTTAGTGCTGACAATGATCCACCAGTGAGGAGTCTTTAATTTGGAATATATATGCGACCTTTTACCATATGATCAATTACTTTCATCGTCAGTATATTCTTGATTTTTTCTCTTGAACATGCCTCGGCACATAATTACCATATTGAGGAAGCTCGATATATTATCTCTTCACAAAATTACAAAAGTATACATATATGCCTGGTGTTTCGGAGCATTGTACGTTTAGAATTGAGATGCACTAAAATGCAAGGAGAGAGCAGAAATCTATATATGCATACAACATATACAAGGCGTGTGTACAGTATGTGTCCATGATTAGTCCATATATGGATCGAGGTTGGTAAAAAAAAGAGAAACGGAGAGCGAGATCGATGCATACAAATTGTATTAAACCTATGCAACGATCGGAAGACCAATATAATTGAATGTCGACTGCATATAGTGACGTGCAGTGAATATAGTGTCACTTCATGTACATGCACGCATTTGGTAAGATAGATAGGATATATGGTGAACTTTAGCCCATCCCAAAGTATATGTTTTTTTTTCCCGAAACAGGCACTGGTGGCCGTGTGGGGATGAGTTTCCAGGAAGCTTCGTGCTTTCTGGAATTTAATATTTCTTTTTTGCAAAGAAATGTTCTGTCTCGAAACTGTTTTACTGCTCTACGTCGTACGTACACTTTCAAGAGACTAATACTCGTATGCGTTGTCGTGAACTTCTTAGATGAAATGCATCAAGGCATGTTAACGGTCATGGTCTCTCTCAAAGGCCCGGCCTACAGTAATATGGAAATTATGAACCAGTAGTATTGTGTACGTATGTGCAATATTTCTTTGATCAGTTTGGTTGGTTTCTGATGAACAGAGATGCATGTGGCGTGGGTCATAGTCATACAATGGATCATTGGGGATCACCTTTTTTTGACGGAGACAAAGCATGCAGCTGAAGAGTTAGCTGAGAAAGGATCGACCTTGCCGTTCAGAGTTTTGGAGCCCCACTTACCAGATAGCGATACTGAGAGTGAGAGCAGCGAGGTTCACTGCACTGCACACATGCATGCATGCATATAACAGCTTAATTATACATATATATACCTAATTATATCCTACCATATTAATTATTGCGTACATTTGTATTGTTCACTGTCTTTAGGGCCTGTTTGGAACGCAGGAATCACACAGGAATTTCACAGGAATCATTTCAATTTTACAGGAAAAACACAGGAACAGGGAGAGATGGGGAATCAGTTCCAAATCATAAGTCATTATGTTTTTTTTTCAAATACATGACTTTTACTTCACATCTAGAGATGACTTATAATTTGAAACGGTGAGACAACCTTCTTGTTTTTTTTGGATTTCGAAATTAAAGCTACTAATCACTACTCTCATGTCTACCTTTATTGAAGCATCATAATAATCAATCAGAAACGTGTACATGCTGCAGTACAATACCAATATACTATATAGTATCTGACAGTCAGCAGCACTCACCACAATCATCCAGACATCCAGTACACACGTACAGATAGATAATTAAGAAAATGCAACTGATGAAAAAGAGTCGATAGCTATAGAGTGCTAGGTGATGATGTACCGAATTATTAACCGTGTACAACCAGATGCATATATTATGCACCTGTGTGCATGCAGCGTGCATGGATGTCACGGTAGATAGCTAGCTCGGCCGTACCGTTACCGTCCCTACTCCTGCTCCTCCTCCCCTCCACCGAGGATGAGGCCTCGGAAACAGCTGAGGTCGACCAGAAGATGGACTACTGGAGACTGCCTCTTTGCCGAGGGACTGAGGCCCTCGGCAAAGGCCCATTAACCCTCGGCAAAGGCTTTGCCGAGGGCGGCCCTCGGCAAAGAGCTCTCGGGTAATTTTGAGTCGGCGAAGAGGGTCTTTGCCGATGGCCCTTTATCAGGCACTCGGCAAAGCTTTTGCCGAGGGTTGGAGCGGCACTCGGCAAAGAAAAGCAGCCGTCACGATGCCGGCGTCTGGGACGGAGTCTTTGCCGAGGGCTGTCTCCGAGGGCCCTCGGTAAAGAATTATTCTTTTTTTCTTGAAAAATCTTTGCCGAGGGCCTCCAACCATGGCCCTCGGCAAATAAATGTTGCAGAATTTTTCTAAAAAATCTTTGCCGAGGGTTTCCCCGTAGGCCCTCAGCAAAGAAATTTTAATTTTTTTAAAAAAAGTCTTTGCCGAGGGCCTCCAACCATGACCCTCGGCAAAGAAATATTCCAGAATTTTTCCAATGAATCTTTGCCGAGGGCAATGGGACGGCCCTCGGCAAAGGACCCTTCTTTGCCGAGGGCCTTAGTCATTGTCCTCGGCAAAGAGGCAGAAATTAAAAAAAAATGTTTTTTGCATTCTATCGACACAAGCATGTTTCCCAGCTCCTTTTCAGTAACTCAAGCTAAGTAGCTAGCAAGTAGCAACACTTTTTGAGTGGATCTGATCCTCGTCATCACGATATGGAATGCAGTGTTCAGACCTTGAGATTGTTTCCCTATAAAGAATTGCAAAGAGGGATTCCTTTAAGGATATATACCAATAAAAGAGCATGTCGTATTTTTTTTCCTACTGCTTTGGCTAACTGTTTGATGTTTCGATCATTCAGACTGCATTGTAATATCACAAGAACTATATTTCTTTTTCTTTTTCCTCACAAAAAAGGAATTGTATTTCTGCTAAAACAAAAA
Organism: Miscanthus lutarioriparius; assembly: GCA_904845875.1. Lineage (NCBI taxonomy): Eukaryota > Viridiplantae > Streptophyta > Magnoliopsida > Poales > Poaceae > Miscanthus > Miscanthus lutarioriparius. The sequence goes on from CAJGYO010000006.1 coordinate 99,861,653, forward strand.
CAAAAGACCCTGTAAAGAAGGTACAGATGAAAAAGAAATCATGAACCCAGGAACTTTGCTGCTACAATGCTACTCAAATTGCCAGCTGAAAAAGACATTGGGCATTGTTCTTCCAACATTTTTAGAGTATTATATTTTCCAGCGTATGGGGAACACTGAAAAAAAAGGGGCCAATTTTACCTTGGTTGATTTGCGCAGGGTAATTGAGGAAGGGGAGTGAGGCCTTGGTGAGGCCATTGGAGCCCATGAGCACGTCCGAGAGCCGGGTGTAACAACCTAAAAATCCACACACCAAAAATACCAACTGCAAAATTTTTCTTCTTTTTCCTAGAAACCCTTGAGTGATGATGTGGCATGTAGGAAAACCCCTAGCCTTGCACTAACTAAACCTACATGACTTGCACAAGTATCTCACCTCATCACCCTGAATTTATTTTACCACATAGCATACATCAAGTTGCATTATATTCAACAAGGTGATTTGGATTTTAATGGATTATGTATTGATTAATAAAAGCCACCAAATATTTAATTCTACAATAAATAATTATATTAACAAGGAACCAATATCCCAAACATATACCATGACCAACACTTTTTACCATGGGACATTATACCATGGGTGCAACATGCTACTTGATTTATATACACATGTGTGAAGCATAAAACAAAAATGGAAGAAGGAAAAGAAAAACAGAAAAGAAAAGAAAAGAGGAGAAGGCCTCGCAACCGAGGCCTGCTCGGCTTTGCGGCCCAACCAGCCCAGACAACCGACCGGCCCAGCCCTTCACCTCTCCCCTCTGCTGGCCCACGCGCGCGTAGTAGCAGGCCGGCCCCAACTCGCGTGGCTAGCCCAGCTTGCGGCCCAGTGCGTCGCCCACGCCCACGCGCCCTGCTGCATCGCTCGCTGCCACTGCCCGCTGGACCCCACACGTCAACCACCCACCAGCACAGTAGCGTCTTCTACCTCGCCCACGCACTCTCCCCGCGCGGCCGGAGACCTACCAAAGTGACAGACGCGGGCCAGGGGGTCACGCTGGGGGCATGACCCTATCTCCTTGGCGCCGCGCCCACGCAATCCGTGCGCCATGCCTACGCCACCACACGTGAACCGCCCGATGCGCTCGGCGCATCACCAGCCGTCCGCCATTGGAGCTTGGAGCTCCGGCTATAAAAGCCCCGGCTCCAGTTGCCCTAGCGCATTCCCGTGCCCGCCGCCACCTTGTGGCCACCCCCTGCACACCCGAGCCAAGAGGGGAAGAACGAAGAGAGAGGGAGAAGAGGAAGAAGAGGGGGAAGTGCCGAAGCCGTGCGATGCCGCCGGTGTTGCCGGAGCAGGAGACGATGCCACGACGCTGCACTGCACTGCGCTGCTTCTGGAGCTACACGGCCGCAACCCACCACTGCACCGCCATCCTATCTTCCACGACACCAACGGTGAGCCCCCCGGTTCTTCCCATGCTCGCCGCCGGACTTAGCTACTCCGGCCATGGCGCTCCACACCGTGAGCGCGTAGGCCAAGGCCATCTCCGGCCACTGGGTACACACGAACGGCACACTCACGCGCACACCCACGACCATCTCCTAGCCCCCACGGACACCGAATCAGAGTGTGCGCATGCCGCGTCCAAGACGCCGTCGCCATGGCATGGCCACTGCTGGCGCACCCGGCCGCCGCGCTGGACTAAGACGCAGCCATAAAGGATCACCGTGATGCCCGGAGGTTAGCCGTGTAGACCGAGTCGTCGATAACCGGCCATAGCACCCTGGCCACGAGCACCGGACCTTGGCCGGAGCTCTGCCGTGCACCGCCACCACGGCCAGCCAACAGGAGACGTCCAGCCACCTCGCTAGCGTCACCAGGGCACCCGCCATGGTAAGGCCGAGCCGTTGCCCACCTTAGTTGAACACCCGCGCCACTAGAAGGGGCTCGCCGATGAGCACCACCACGCCGAGCCGCCGTTTGCCTTGGCCAACGCCTTGGGAAGCCTCGGCCGCCACATAGACCCCACCATCGCAGTCGCCGAGACCTGGCAGTGTTTTTCCCCACGTCAATTGGGCGCTAGCGCCGCTGTGGAAGCTCGCCGGTGAGCACGTCGCCGGCGGGAACACGCCGGCAAGGAAGTAGGGGAAAATTCCCTCGCCGGCCACACACGCATGAACTCGGTGCACGAAGGCTAAGCCAGAAGGAGGAAGGGTAGACTTGGTCCACCATGCACCTTGCCTTAGGTCCATAGAACAGCGCCTCTTGGTCCACCGTGAGTCACGCTCACGCCCACAGCCTGGAAACGAAGCCCAGTAGGAGCCCAAGGCAGTGACGTGGCAGCGCCACAGCATGCCACGTGGCGGGCCAAGCCCGGCCCAAATCCAGCCCTGTCCAGGCCCAGTTTGAACCCGGCCCGTATTGACCGTTAACTGGTCAATGTTGACCATTGACCTGGCCCCACATGTTAGCGACACAGAGCCGCTGGACCCACATGTCAGATGCTGACGTCGTGATGACATCACGCGGGACCCACCTGTCAGTAGCAATACAGCCGAGGTGACGTCATGCTGACGTCACGATGACATCAGCTGCTGACGTCAGCAGCCCTGGCCCCACATGTCAGTGACCCTAACCGTTGACCATTGACTCGCCCGTTGACTGACATTGACTTTGACCGGACCCACATGTCAGTGACCCAAAAGTCCCTGGACCCACCTGTCGGAATTGATGACGTTGCTGACGTCATGCTGACGTCAGCTGGATCCCACCTGTCAGCTCGGAACCGAGATGCTGACGTCAGCATGCCACGTGGACCAGTCACAGCGTGACACATGTCAGCCCAGGATTAATTCAGCCTTTTTCCATTTTCAGAAATGATTTAAACTTCAGAAATTCATAACTAATTCATATGACCTCAGAAAAATACGAAACCAGGACCAAAATTCATCTAAAATCGAGCTCTACGCAATGAACCCATGTTTGAGTGCATTTGGCTCTTTTGAGTTTTCATTGCTTCTTTGTGCTATTCTATAGACGTCGCTAACGCGACTATAATGCGATCGTTTGCAGACTCGGAGGAGAACCGGACGGACGAGGATTGTGAGTACCGTGAGGAGTACGGAGACGACTACACTAAAGGTGCCACATCCCACCCAACCTCGTAGCACCTATTACGCATGGCTAAAATAGAAATGCTAGCGCTTACTTTATTGTCATGATCACACTATGGTTGGACTTTCATGGTAGCGTGATCTCTTGATGGCCTTTACCTTGACGAAACCTTACCCCTGCTCACCCTGCTGTTAGGCTAGTCATACGCTTGCTATTATATTTCATTGCTTATTACTTCTACTACGCCTGCACTATATTGATGTGTGGTGGAAACTGGTGTTATCTGAACTATGGGGAGAGTGCTGCGTGTGTGACTTGGGTGCGTGGAGGGTGAGGGTTGCCACTACTGCTAGGTTGATAGCGGACAATGTGAGGGAGGTACGGAGCACGGAGGATTTCCCCCACACCCTTCCGAGACTTCATGGAGACCTTGTGGACCTAGCTCATGACTCACAGTTTCAGCCACCCCAGACCAGACTTGGGGTGTACCAGGGCTGAATGGTAGAGTGGCATTATCCTAGGCTAGCAAGCGGCCGGAATCAGCCCAGTTGATGACGGTCAGCGAGGAAGGCGGATCTTGTGGTTATGTAAAACCTCTACAGAGTGTATGGTTGATCGATCGATACATATGCCGACTTATCGGCTATGGACATTTCCTGGGTTTCGCTTAAACTAGATAGTGAGATGAGTCCTTCTCTTCTCCCCCCGGGAGTGAGTGTTCGGACATAGCCAGGGGCTACGGGCCTTGAGACAGTGTCGAGAGGGAGTTAGCCTATCGACTGAGTGATGGTATGGGTGTGGTATGGTGATGGTGTAGAGATGGTGGTATATTGATCCCAGGATCGAAACCTGGCTCTAGAATGGGAATGGGGTGGAATGGGTGTGGGAATGGTGTTAAAACTTGACCAACTATTATTATGTACTTGATATGCTAATACATAGGAAACCCCAGCCTTATAGGTTTCTTTTGATTATATCCAACTTGCATCCAATTTCCACAAAGCAATGCTCATAGGGTGGGAGTGGCCAGTACAAATCGTACTGATAAATTTTGGCACACAGGTTCTGTTGAGGAGTATAGCTCCGAGGAGTTTGACGGTTGAGGGGTTCATTCCTACGTTCGAGTTTGGCGATCTTATCTTCAAGCTGTTCTGATTGAATGCTACTTTTGATTCCGCCAATGCGGCGATGTAATAATTTATGTAATTCCGCACTATTTGTACTCTGATATTATCGTTGTATGGATGTGATATTCGACTAGAATTTGGGTAATATGATCTACAACGGTCTTATTACACTTCGACTCTATGGATTTCCCTTCGTGGAAATCAGGTCGCTTTAGTTGGTATCAGAGCCATACTTGACCATAGGACGAAACCCTTAGAAATGGACAATAGAATAGGACATGAACAACCCTTCTTTCGGTTATATACCGACCCTGCATTTACTTCTATGCAAGGCTTATCTATTATTGACCTGCTAACACCTGTTCCTTGAAACATGCAAATGACAACAAACGTTGAATGGCCGCCTCTAGGACCGCTACCTCTGGACCACGCCAAGCTTACCTTCGACCTACGTGAGCTCAGGGGATTTGCATAGACCCTCTGCTGAGTTCTTGTCACGTTAGGAGTCCCTGACGAGCTTGTCAAGGTCACCTGTACCGGGAAGTCAGCTCAGGAAGGAGGAATCGAAGGACCAGTTGTCACCTCAGTCGAGTTCCCAGCTAGCACTACCTTACCTTCTGTCCCAGCTTTCACCGAGTTGACTATAGAGGACACAGTTGAGGAGGGACTACGAGCTGTCTCACACAAGGCACTTCGCAGAGTGATGAGTGACCACTACGAGCACCTGAAGACGATAGAGTTCTGTCTACTTCCCTAGGCCCTCGACCTCAGCCTTACCCCTAGTGAGCAGAGTTTCGCAGCCGGCAAAGTTATCTTTGCAGAGGAGGACAGATGCCTTCGTGTCTCAGCTATCCACCTACTAGAGCAGGATAGGTACGTGACCCAGCTTGAGCAGAAGAGACGTCAGGACCAGGCCCTTCTGTGGGAGTACCAGGAGCGAGACTCACAGGGAGCACAGGAGCGAGCTAGTCTGCTCGAGACAGTTGCCAAGCTACAGGACGAGCTCAACCATCATGAAGAAGTCCACAGAGCCGAGGTCGCTAACTTACAGGACAAAGCAGCCGACCTAGGCAACAGGAACTGCTACCTCGACAGCAAGGTCTTGGAGTTGCAGAGAGAGTTGGATGACAAGAGGGCTGAGTCCAACCGCAGAGGAGACAGAGAGAGATCCAAGGGGATTGATATGCTGAAAATCCAATCTCGGAACAAGACCATGACCCAGGAGCTAGAGGAGTTCAGGAAGAAGGCCGTTCGCTACTAGGGTCACCTAATCGAGGCACTCAGGCAGAATGAGTACCTACAGGACAAGTGTGAGAGGACTTGGCAGGCTTGGCAGAAGTCTGACAAGAAGCGCCTCAGGGAGATGAAGGGTATGTGGGATCAGCTACCCAAGGACATTCGCAGCAAGACGAAGCCAAGGATAGAGGAGTTTGAGTTAGCCCCGACTCACCTCAACCTAGACGCCTGCCCTACCCTACCTGGAGCCAAGCCTACTGAGGAGCTCGCTGAGGCCTTGAAGTACGTGTCCCGGCTGCACAAGTCCGACGAGGAGATCAAGATCGAGAACAGTCGTATCCCAGCTGCGGTGTACGAGTTAGAGTAGATGACCCAGCGTGGTCATGAGTCATGTCAGTGGCTTCCATAAGTTGTACCCCATGATGTACCCCTTATGAGATGTATTATGAGACACTATGCGTAGTACGATTCTCGCACATCTTCAAGTGTAGCTACTAGAGATGATGCTATGTAATAAAACCCATGTAATGAATGATATTGGATCTTATTGCATCTTATAGATCTTATTGCTTCTTTGTAATGAGTGTTGGATAGTATAAATGTTTTTCCTTAAATTGTCAAAATCATGTAATCATATTGAATTATAAGCACTTATGGCACAAGCACTAAAATTCCTATGATCCGTGTTGCAGATGCCGAATCGCCGATCTGCTCGCCTAATGAACCATGGACGTGCGCCCATCCCCGAACCAGTCGAACCAAACGGGGGCCGTGGTGGCAACAACCATGGCCATGGCCGTGGCCGTGGACATGGAGGGATACCCTTCAACCTAGAGAATACCCCGCCGCCTGTCGAGGAGAACATTCCGCCACCACCACCACCAAACTTGGCAGAAGTGATGGCGCAGCAGACCTAGCTTCTTGCAGCCCTTGTTGACGGAGCAAACCATCACCAGGGGGGTCAGCAGAATGACTTCCAAAGAAAGCTGGAGGGATTCTTGGAGCTAAGGCCACCTACCTATGATGGCACCGACCCTGACCTGCTTGTGGCCGATGACTGGCTCAAGGAGATGGAGAAGAAGCTTGATCTCACCACTTTCACCGACGATGAGTGTGTTGGAGCTGCCACACACCAGCTCATAGGTGCAGCACGCGCCTGGTGGGATAGTTTCAGTGACTCCTATGAGGACCCTGCCAACATCTTGTGGGATGAGTTTGCCGAAGCATTCACTGAGTATCACATTCCCAAGGGTATCATGGAGGCCAAAGCCGAGGAGTTCCGCAACATCAAGATGGGAAAGGACAAGGTGACCGAGTACACTACTCATTTCACCAACCTTCTGCGCTATGCCCCTTCCTATGTTGTGAACTCTGAGAAGGAGAAGCTGTACTATTACCACAAGGGACTTAACCCGCACATCAAGCTGAAGTTTGGCGGTATTGAGAGTAACACATTGCGTGCTCTGGTGGATCGCTGCATCCAGATTGAGAAGGACCATGCTGAAGCTAGAGAAGAGTATAGGGAGAGGAAGCATAAGCCTGAGGAGTCCTTCCGTGGCCGTGATCGCAAGAGGTTCCGCAGAGATGCACCATCCAGGGAACTATCACGCCATAATAGGGATGACAACCCCGGATCAAGTAGGGGAAGTGGAGGCTACACCACCAAATACTCCCGCCCTGCTTAGGATCATTACACCCGGGACCGTTATGCTCAGGACAGCAACACTCAGAATCGTTTCAACCGTTCCCGCCCTATGAATGAGCGCCCAGCACAGAACCGCTCCGCACCGGGCACTGGAAACTGGAAGGCACCCACGCCAACCCCTACAGGCGGTGTGCCTTTCACCTGCTTCGCTTGTGGCCAACCGGGTCACAAAGCCACTGAATGCCCTCAGAACTCAGCCGCTCAGAAGTCTCAGTTCAAGGGATCTGCTACTCGTGGACGTCTCAACCATCTGGACACCGAGGAAGCACAGGCTACCCCTGATGTTGTGTATGGTATGTTTTTAGTTAAAGGCAATACTGCATCCGTTCTATTTGACTCTGGAGCAACTTGTTCATACATATCATCCAAGTTTGCACGAGAGCATGACCTGCCTATAACCCCATGTGAAAAGCCTATCATCACCAGCTCACCTTTAGGAGACCTAAAATGCACCCACATCTGTAAGGGAGTGAGTCTTACCATTGAGGGTCTTACCTTTAAAGCCGACCTAACCCTGTTACCTTCCACTAACCTAGATGTCATCTTAGGCATGGATTGGCTAACCATTCACCGAGGTATCATATCATGTTCACCTAGATATGTCCAAGTGACCCACCCATCAGGCCAAGTCATTAGATGTGAACCCCAGTCCAGAAAGTCCACCTCTATCCTATGTGCCCTTAAAGCAAGTTCAGAATCACAAAAAGAGGAAAAGATAGTCCATGATGTGCTTGTGGTCAGAGACTATCCCGATGTATTCCCTGAAGAATTACCGGGTATGCCACCAGACCGTGATATAGAGTTCATCATTGATCTTTTGCCGGGAACAGGACCCATTGCCAAGAGACCCTATCGCATGTCAGTTGATGAACTGGCCGAGCTCAAGAAATAGCTTGATGAGCTCATCTCGAAGGGATATATCAGACCCAGTGCTTCACCATGGGGATCCCCTGTTTTGTTTGTTAAGAAGAAGGATGGCTCAATGAGAATGTGCATTGATTACCGGAACTTGAACGCAGTCACCATCAAGAACAAATACCCCCTACCAAGGATCGATGATTTACTTGATCAGCTTCAAGGTGCCAAGTATTTCTCCAAGATTGATCTCAGATCTGGCTATCATCAGATAAAGATTCAAGAGAGTGACATCCTGAAGACATCTTTCGTGACTAGGTATGGGCAGTTTGTGTTCACTATGGTATCCTTTGGACTCACGATTGCTCCCGCATACTTCATGAACATGATGAATAAGGTTTTCATGGATGATCTGGATAAGTTCGTGGTAGTATTCATTGATGACATCCTTGTCTATTCACCCACCGCTGAAGAACACGAACATTATCTGAGAACTATACTTGAGAAACTAGCCCAACATCAGCTCTACGCAAAGTTCAGCAAATGTGAGTTTTGGCTACAGGAAGTTGCCTTCCTAGGCCATGTACTATCAGCTGAAGGTGTTGCAGTTGACCCAGCTAAGATTGAAGCTGTGAAGGAATGGGAACAACCCCGTAATGTGACAGAAGTCAGAAGTTTCTTGGGATTGGCTGGATATTATCGCCGATTCATCGAAAACTTCTCCAAGATAGCCCGTCCGATGACCAACCTTCTAAAGAAGACTAAGGAGTTTGAATGGACGCCCGAGTGTGAACAAAGCTTCCAAGAATTGAAACAGAAACTTACCACAACTCCTGTGTTAGCATTGCCTGATATCAGCAAAGATTTCATGGTCTATTGTGATGCATCCCGTCAAGGACTTGGTTGTGTATTGATGCAAGATGGAAGAGTGATAGCTTATGCTTCTCGACAGTTGAAAGAACACAAGAACTGTTACCCTACTCATGATCTTGAGTTAGTAGTAGTTGTGCATGCTTTGAAGATCTGGAGGCACTACTTGATAGGCAACAAGTGTGATATCTATACGGATCACAAGAGTTTGAAGTACTTTTTCACTCAAGAAGATTTGAATATGAGGCAACGCCGAAGGCTAGAGTTGATCAAGGACTATGACCTGAAAATTTATTATCATCCGAGAAAAGCTAATGTAGTCGCAGATGCTCTCAGCCGTAAGAGTTACTATCACATTTTGATCACTGAATCCGTACCACCTGAGCTCAAGGAAGAGATTGATGATTTCCAACTTGAGATACTACCGCATGGCTTATTGAATGAGCTCCGCATACAATATAATCTCACAAATCACATCCGTCAAGCTCAGAAAAATTGTGAAGAGATCGAATATCTCCGTGGTCTGATGAAACTAGGCTACAAGACCAACCACCATGAAGATGAACAAGGGACCATCTGGTTCAAGGACAGAATCTGTGTACCTTCTAATCTAGCCCTACAAGAGGAAATTCTGTCAGAAGCTCATGATTCTAAGTACTGTATTCACCCTGGAGGTTCGAAGATGTATCAAGACTTGAAGAAACACTTTTGGTGGAAAGGCATGAAGACGGACATTGCAGGACATGTGGCCCGATGTGATACCTGTAATAGAGTCAAGGCTGAACATCAAAGGCCTGCAGGATTGCTAAAGCCTCTTGACGTTCCCGAGTGGAAATGGGAGAGCATATCCATGGATTTCATAGTTGGATTGCCCCGTTCATAGAAAGGCAATGATTCCATCTGGGTGATTGTTGATCGTTTGACCAAGATTGCTCACTTTATACTAGTGAAGGCCAAGACCAATGCAGAAAAATTAGCAGATCTATATATTGAGCATATTCTCAGACTGCATGGAGCTCCATCTAGTATTGTATCTGATCGTGGTCCTTAGTTTGTGTCTCGATTCTGGGAAGCCCTGCACAAGTCCATTGGAATCAAACTTGATTTCAGTACCGCTTATCACCCACAGACAGATGGACAGACAGAATGAGTAAATCAGATCTTAGAAGACATGCTTCGCGCTAGTGTACTGAATTATGGCTCTGATTGGAAGAAATGCTTATCCTATGTAGAGTTCTCTTACAACAATAGCTACCAAACCAGTATCAAGATGTCGCCATTTGAAGCTCTGTATGGCAGACCTTGTAAGACACCTTTGATGTGGTCTCAACCGGGTGAAAGATCGTTCTTTGATTCCTCTAAGATTCAAGATGCAGAAGAAGGAGTTGCTCAAGTGAAGGAGAATTTGAGGATTGCTCAAAGTCGATACAAGTGCTATGCTGACAAAAGGAGAAGGGAACTTGAGTTCAATGTGGGGGACTTCGTCTATCTCAAGGTATCCCCGCTACGTGGAACTGTCAGATTCCATGTGAAAGGAAAGCTTGCCCCTAGATTTGTTGGCCGATACAAGATTCGCAAGAGGATTGGAAGGCTCGCCTACAAACTTGAGCTACCTAAGGAATTAGTGGGTGTACATCCCGTATTTCATGTCTCTCAGCTACGCAAGTGTTTGAGAGTGCCCGATGAAGTAGTTCCAACTGAGACACTTGACATTCAAGATACACTTGAGTATAAAGAACATCCTATTAGAATTCTGGGCAGAGACACCAAAGAGACCCGAAGCAAGACTATTCCTATGTGCAAGATCCAATGGAGTAATCACACTGAGAGAGAAGCAACATGGGAGAAAGAGTCTGACCTCCGGCTACGATATCCTTACCTCTTCAAAGAGTACGTTATGCTTTAATCTCGGGAACGAGATTTTGTTAAGGGGGTAGGACTGTAACAACCCAAAAATCCACACACCAAAAATACCAACTGCAAAATTTTTCTTCTTTTTCCTAGAAACCCTTGAGTGATGATGTGGCATGTAGGCAAACCCCTTGCCTTGCACTAACTAAACCTACATGACTTGCACAAGTATCTCACCTCATCACCCTGAATTTATTTTACCACATAGCATACATCAAGTTGCATTATATTCAACAAGGTGATTTGGATTTTAATGGATTATGTATTGATTAATAAAAGCCACCAAATATTTAATTCTACAATAAATAATTATATTAACATGGAACCAATATCCCAAACATATACCATGACCAACACTTTTTACCATGGGACATTATACCATGGGTGCAACATGCTACTTGATTTATATACACATGTGTGAAGCATAAAACAAAAATGGAAGAAGGAAAAGAAAAACAGAAAAGAAAAGAAAAGAAAAGAGGAGAAGGCTTCGTAGCCTAGGCCTGCTCGGCTTCGCAGCCCAACCAGCCCAAACAATCGACCGGCCCAGCCCTTCAACTCTCCCCTTTGCTGGCCCACGCGCGCGCAGTAGCATGCCGGGCCCAACTCGCGTGGCCAGCCCAGCTTGCGGCCCAGCGCGTCGCCCACGCCCGTGCGCCCTACTACATCGCTCGCTGCCACTACCCGCTGGACCCCACACGTCAGCCACCCACCAGCACAGTAGCGTCTTCTACCTCGCCCACGCACTCTCCCCGCGCGATCGGAGATCGACCAAAGTGACAGACGCGGGTCAGGGGGTCATGATGGGGGCATGACCCTATCTCCTTGGCGCCGCGCCCACGCAATCCTTGCACCACGCCTACGCCACCACACGCGAACCGCCCGATGCGCTCGGCGCATCACTAGCCGTCTGCCATTGGAGCTTGGAGCTCCAGCTATAAAAGCCCGGCTCCGGAGGCCCTAGCGCATTCCCGTGCCCGCCGCCACCTTGTGGCCACCCCCTGCACACCCGAGCTAAGAGGGGAAGTAGGAAGAGAGAGGGAGAAGAGGAAGAAGAGGGGGAAGTGCCTAAGCCGTGCGACGCCGCTGGTGTTGCCGAAGCAAGAGACGACGCCACGACGCTGCACTGCACTGCGCTGCTTCTAGAGCTACATGGCCGCAACCCGCCACTGCACCACCATCCTATCTTCCACGACACCAACGGTGAGCCCCTCGTTTCTTCCCCTGCTCGCCACCGGACTTGGCTACTCTGGCCATGGCGCTCCACACCGTGAGCGCGTAGGCCAAGGCCATCTCCGACCACTGGGTACACACGAACGGCACACTCACGCGCACACCCGCGACCATCTCCTAGCCCCCACGGACACCGAATCAGAGTGTGCGCACACCGTGCCCACGACGCCGCCGCCATGGCACGGCCACTGCTGGCGCACCCGGCCGCCGCGCTGGACTAAGACGCAGCCATAAAGGATCACCGTGACGCCCGGAGGTTAGCCACGTAGACTGAGTCATCGATAGCCGGCCATAGCACCCTGGCCACGAGCATCGAACCTTGGTCGGAGCTCCGCCATGCACCGCCACCGCGGCCAGCCAACAGGAGATGTCCAGCCACCTCGCTAGCGTCACCAGGGCACCTGCCATGGTAAGGCCGAGCCGTTGCCCACCTTAGTTGAACGCCCACGCCACTAGAAGGGGCTCGCCGACGAGCACCGCCACGCTGAGCCGCCGTTCACCATGGCCAGCGCCTTGGGAAGCCCCGGCCACCACCTAGACCCCACCATCGCAGTCGCTGAGACCTGGCAGTGTTTTTCACCACGTCAATTGGGCACTAGTGCCGCTGCGGAAGCTCGCCGATGAGCACGTCACCGGCGGGAACACGCCGGCAAGGAAGCAGGGGAAAATTCCCTCGCCGACCACACACGCATGAACTCGGTGCACGAAGGCTAAGCCAGAAGGAGGAAGGGTAGACTTGGTCCACCATGCACCTTGCCTTAGGTCCATAGAACAGCGCCTCTTGGTCCACCGTGAGCCACGCTCACGCCTACAGCCTGGAAACGAAGCCCAGTAGGAGCCCATGGTAGTGACGTGGCAGCGCCACAGCATGCCACGTGGTGGGCCAAGCCCAGCCCAAATCCAGCCCTGTCCAGGCCCAGTTTGAACCCGGCCCGTATTGACCGTTAACTGGTCAATGTTGACAGTTGACCTGACCCCACATGTCAGCGACACAGAGCCGCTGGACCCACATGTCAGATGCTGACGTCGTGATGACATCACGCAGGACCCACCTGTCAGTAGCAATACACCTGAGGTGACGTCATGCTGACGTCACGATGACATCAGCTGCTGACGTCAGCAGCCCTGGCCCCACACGTCAGTGACCCTGACCGTTGACCATTGACTCACCCATTGATTGACGTTGACTTTGACCGGACCCACATGTTAGTGACCCGAAAGTCCCTAGACCCACCTGTCGAAATTGATGACGTTGCTGACGTCAGCTGGATCCCACCTGTCAGCTCGGAACCGAGATGCTGACGTCAGCATGCCACGTGGACCAGTCACAGCGTGACACGTGTCAGCCCAGGATTAATTCAGCCTTTTTCCATTTTCAGAAATGATTTAAACTTCAGAAATTCATAACTAATTCATATGACCTCAGAAAAATACGAAACCAGGACCAAAATTCATATAAAATCGAGCTCTACGCAATGAACCCATGTTTGAGTGCATTTGGCTCTTTTGAGTTTTCATTGCTTCTTTGTGCTATTCTATAGACGTCGCTAACGTGACTATAATGCGATTGTTTGTAGACTCGGAGGAGAACCGGATGGACGAGGATCGTGAGTACCGTGAGGAGTACGGAGGCGACTACACTGAAGGTGCCACATCCCACCCAACCTCGTAGCACCTATTACGCATGGCTAAAATAGAAATGCTAGCGCTTACTTTATTGTCATGATAAACTATGGTAGGACTTGCATGGTAGCATGATCTCTTGATGGCCTTTACCTTGACGCAACCTTACCCCTGCTCACCCTGTTGTTAGGCTAGTCACACACTTACTATTATATTTCATTGCTTATTACTTTTACTACGCTTGCACTATATTGATGCGTGGTGGAAACTGGTGTTATCTAAACTATGGGGAGAGTGCTGCGTGTGTGACTTGGGTGCGTGGAGGGTGAGGGTTGTGTCAACCAAGTTGGAGTATACGACGAGCCTAGGGCAAGTCTTGCCGTGGGGTGCTACCTGGGCACCCCTAGAATGGATACCTGTGGTGGGTAAATGGTATATGAGGTGGCCCTAGGTGTGATCCTATGATGGGAGGAGCCCAGGGTGGAGGTGCTGTGGTGGCACGGTAAATGGAAACCCTGATGAAGATATTCTGGCTTGGTCATCCCTAAGGACTTACTAGTACTCAGATTCACCGAGAAGCCTTACGTACCACTCGCCCTATATAGTGCGGGACGGCCGGACTACTTGGTAGGATATTGCCATTACTGCTAGGTTGATAGCGGACAGTGTGAGGGAGGTACGGGGCACGGAGGATTTCCCCCACACCCTTCCGAGACTTCATGGAGACCTTGTGGACCCGACTCATGACTCACAGTTTCAGCCACCCCAGACCAGACTTGGGGTGTACCAGGGCTGAATGGTAGAGTGGCATTATCCTAGGCTAGCAAGCGGCCGGAATCAGCCCAGTTGACGACGGTCAGCGAGGAAGGCGGATCTTGTGGTTATGTAAAACCTCTATAGAGTGTATGGTTGATCGATCGATACATATGCCGACTTGTCGGCTATGGACCTTTCCTGGGTTTCGCTTAAACTAGATAGTGAGATGAGTCCTTCTCTTCTCCCCTTGGGAGTGAGTGTTCGGACATAGCCAGGGGCTACGGGCCTTGAGACAGTGCCGAGAGGGAGTTGGCCTGTCGACTGAGTGATGATATGGGTGTGGTATGGTGATGATGTAGAGATGGTGGTATATTGATCCTAGGATCAAAACCAGGCTCTAGAATGGGAATGGGGTGGAATGGGTGTGGGAATGGTGTTAAAACTTAACCAACTATTATTATGTACTTGATATGCAATACATAGGAAACCCCAGCCTTATAGGTTCCTTTTGATTATATCCAACTTGCATCCAATTTCCACAAAGCAATGCTCATAGGGTGGGAGTGGCCAGTACAAATCGTACTGATAAATTTTGGCACACAGGTTCTGCTGAGGAGTATAGCTCCGAGGAGTTTGACGGTTGAGGGATTCGTTCCTACGCTCGAGTTTAGCGATCTTATCTTCAAGCTGTTCTGATCGAATGCTACTTTTGATTCCGCCAATGCGGCGATGTAATAATTTATGTAATTCTGCACTATTTGTACTCTGATATTATCGTTGTATGGATGTGATATTCGACTGGAATTTGGGTAATATGATCTACAACGGTCTTATTACACTTCGACTCTGTGGATTTCCCTTCGTGGAAATCAGGTCGCTTCACCGGGTTCACCATATGCTTCACGAAACCCCTGCACAAATGTAAAGTACCAGCTGAGCGCCTGAGCTGCAGGCACACGACGAAACAATTCAGAAACGCATAGCAACAAGTGATCACTTGCACTTCTTGCAAGTGGTACAGATGGAGGCGTGCATGCATTGTAGTGCATTCACAAGGTCACCTGAACTGAAGCCTCCTGTACATGTACTCCTGGAGCAAGACAAGAGCATGAATTAGCTAGCCACCAAAGATGATAATGTAACTGGGAGAATAATCGTGAGTGAAAAAGTTTCTTTGTCAAGAAAATTTATGCAGAAGCGAAATTAAAGCATGGGGAAATTCTTCCGGGCAATTCAGAAAACCACCATGACCAAGCAAGCATATAAAAGTCCATGACAACGGAAGCAAAAAGGAGGAAGAAAAAATGGTGTATCTATGAGTTAAATCAACTTGAGAATATCTAGACATGTGGATCACAAGATCAAGTAAGCTAAGGTTGCCTTAATCTCAGTTCAATATCCCTTCAAAAAAGGATAATAAGTTTATTATGTCCCCGGAACTAAATCATTGACCTAAAAAAGAATGAAAGCATGAATTAGTTCTTTAGCAAAAACACAACCACAAGATGCAAGCAACCACAGGCAACCTCTAATTGAAAAAATCACTACAATAGAGAGAAGATTTCAAATTTGAGCTAATTATCATACATAGTACAGGACCATCCTGCTTGTTGCATATTAGAAAAGGGAATGGATAGGATCTATTTACTGTATACCATTGCACACACTAGTTGCGATTACCCTAATTATTAGATAACCATGTACCCTTTTAACACCAATTAAAACATTTTCAATAATGATTCTCTTTCAGTATAGCAAACCATCTTTAAATGATTCTTAAATTATCCTAAATTATTCCTTATGCACACATAAAATTATTCTCATCTATTAAGCGCTCTTTTTGTTTTTGCAACTCAAGCAACTCCAAGGCACTAAACTGGTAGGCGCTAAGCTATATGGATTACAAGAGTCAAAATACATGTAAAAAAATGGATCATCTCGAGCCATTTCAACAAACACGTTAGTGTGCAAGTGGGTCATATGGACCATCCCATCCACCAAAATGGCTGGCGGCAAGGTGACCACGGCCTAGCATCCCAAAAAAATGCATGAGAAAAAACCGTGCAAAGACAAGGAGATATATCACACATACATCAAAATATCTAGCATCTAGATCTGGTGGAAGGTGAAGTCGTGGAGACAAAGAGGCTAACCATGGGGGAGGAGGTAGATCGATGGCCTTCCGCATGAGGCTGGAGTCACTGGAGCATGCCTTGTCGGTGGTCTCGGAGAAGTTGCCACCGTCGTAGCACTCCTTGGCATCCCCCACGACGCGGCACTCTCGTCCAGCCGTCCTCCCACTCGTCATTGTCCACGGCTGAGAGGAGGAGATGTCGATGACGAAGGTCCGCCCTCGTAGGGGTTATCGCCGGGTCCGGTGATGGTGCCCGTGAGATAAGACATGTTGGCGCCGATGGCCGCGGGCCTGGCCATGCCCCCGGCTGTAGGAGGCGTCGCCGGCCACGCACCTGAGCCTGGACGTGCCCCCGGCTGGAGGCTGCTCCGCTAGCCACGCCTCCGGCTTGAGGCGGCTCCTCCGCTGGTCGCGCCCCCGGCTGGAGGAGGCTGCTTCGCCGGCCACGCCCCTGGATGGAATCCACGCAGCCGGCCGCGCCTCCTGCCTCATCTCCGGCCTCGATCTAGGTTTTAGGCGAGAGGGGGGCGGGGGGCGCCGGGGCGAGTGCCGCCGGGACAGGGGCGGGGGGCGCGGGACGGGGGCGCCGGGGCGGGCCCGGTAGGACCTCGCCGGAGGGGGACGACGGCGGGGGCGGCGCAAGCGGGCGGGGGCGACGGCGGCGCGGCAGGGAAACGCGGGGGCGGGTGGGAGAGGAGTGAGGAGGGGGTGGGGTTGGGCCGGCCCGTTCTGGGCCTTTAGGTTAAAAGATTTGTCGAGTGCTGGGCCCAGCGGCACTCGGCAAAGGATTTTTTATTTTATTTTTTTAAATTCTTTGCCGAGTGCCCTGTGACCTGGCACTCAGCAAAGGCTTCTTTATCGAGTGCCAACGTTGGCACTCGGCAAATTTTTTTTTCGCACCATTTTTTTCTGGGGCCTTGATACAGTAATTAAAACTCCATTTCAAAATTTGGGACAATTTTGAGTTTTTTTACTATATTTCCTTAATTATTTTTGTTTCGTTGAATTTTTCCGACTATTTCAAATTTGAACTGCATGTACATGAAATAATGGAATTTGGTCATTCAAAAAATGGTATTCATGATGTTTGGCGTATGTTGAGGCTGTATCCAGGAACTCGCATGAAATTACGACCATCTTGTTGTCGTAACATGACGATGTACTTGCGAGAAAAGTGTATTTAAATTATATAAAATCCAAGCGAAGTCCGAAAATCACGAAACTTGTCGAGGTGTCTTGTTATCGCATGTGGAGGTCGTGGTAAAAAATTGAGAAAGTTTAGAGCAAGTTGTGATGTCGGATGCCTAAAAGCCATACATCTCCACATGTGATCACATGCGATCACATGTGGAGATGTCTGGGTTTTAGGTATTTGACGTCACAACTTGCTCGAAACCTTCTCAATTTTTTACCATAGCCTACACATGCGATAACATGACACCTCGACAAGTTTCATGATTTTTGGACTTCGTATGGATTTTATATAATTTAAAAACACTTTCCGACAAATTCCTCGTCATGTTACGTGAAGAAGATGCCCGAAATTTGATGCGAGTTCGTGGATAGGGACTCAACATACACCAAATACCATGAATAACATTTTTTGAATCACTAAATTGCATTATTCCATCAGTTCAAATTTGAAATATTCGAAAAAAATCAACGAAAAGAAATAAATTAGTAAAATATATCAAAAAAAGTTAAAATTGGCCCAAATTTTAAAATTAAGTTTTAAATAATGTATTATAGCGCCACAAAAAAACTAGGTTCAAAAAACCAAAAAAAAATCTTTGCCGAGGGCCTAGCCTGGCCCTCGGCAAAGGGGATCTTTGCCGAGGGCCTGGCCAATGGCCCTCGGCAAAGAAAATTTAAAAAAAAATAAAAAAATCTTTGTCGAGGGCTTGGCCAATGGCCCTCGGCAAAGAAAATTAAAAAAAATAAAAAATCTTTGCCGAGTGCCTGACGGTGGGCACTCGACAAAGACTGATGCCAGTGGCCGCCGTGACCCATCTGGCCATATTTGCCGAGGGCCAATTTGTCGAGGGCTAGGCCCTCGGCAAAGATTTATTTTGCCGAGGGCCGTTTCTTTGCCAAGGGCCAGGCCCTCGGCAAAGGCCTCTTTGCCG
Source organism: Miscanthus lutarioriparius (assembly GCA_904845875.1). Classification (NCBI taxonomy): domain Eukaryota; kingdom Viridiplantae; phylum Streptophyta; class Magnoliopsida; order Poales; family Poaceae; genus Miscanthus; species Miscanthus lutarioriparius. The sequence continues at coordinate 99,880,326 of CAJGYO010000006.1, forward strand.
AGGGCCTATCTTTGCCGAGGGCTCCTGGTGCTGGCCCTCGGCAAATTGAGCCTTTGTCGAGTGCCCGAGATCTAGCCCTCGGCAAACCCAGAAGCCCTCGGCAAAGGATGGGTTTCCAGTAGTGATGACCGCGGTGGTGACGGCGGTCCAGAAGCTGAGTCCTCCATCGGCGGCGACGAACATTCTGTGCAGTCCAGCCCACATGCAGTGGCCGGCGTAGGCAAGGAGAAGTCGGTGGCGTGGAGGACGAAGCATGAAGCCTAGCACCCCGGTGGCCGCCTAGGACATGGCGCAACACAGTATCTCAGCTGCGAGGGCGCCTGTCACATCGACCTCGGCATCCGTCACATCCTTCGTGGCCGGGGCGCGGGCGTGGGAGCAGGCACTTCGGCTACACGCACGCACGAATAGGCCCGGTATGTAAGGCGCATGTGATGGATGCATGGATCGGTTTGTATGTATGCATGCATGCATATCCACGCGCGTACGTACCACGATGAGGGTGTAGGTGATGGAGAAGGCGACACAACCGGCGCTGAGGAGCACCCACACGATGACATGTCGGACACCGGGGAACGTCGGAGGATCCGCGGGCGCATGCTTCTTCTTCTTCTTCTTCTCCTCCTCCTCCTTCTCCACGGACATGGTGGCCAGTGGAAGCGGAAGCGGAGCAGCCTTCTCATCAGCCCGCGACGATGATGAAGATGGATTGGATGGGGCTTGAGCTGGCCTTGAGGGCTCTCCAACTAGTAGTTACTAGTCCATCATGCGCGCCCTCGCGCGCGTCGGCAGTCAGTTGGAAATGCAGTCGCAGATATAAACGTGTTATATATTTTTTCAAGATCGGAGCACCACCAACCCATGCGGGAAGAAATACTCCTTTGTGAAACAAAAACTAACGTACTGATACTACTAACGTGTGGATTCATACTTATAAATCAACAAAGGGGAATAGAGTTCCTCCTTTTAGCTCATAGGTTGCACAACCGGAACAAAAGAAGAGAGATGACTTCAGCTGTTACCTAATCTCTCCAAAAGGAAAGGAATGAACTCTTAATGCAAGGTAGTTGTAAGTCCCATCATCTGTTTTTTACTGCATTGCCTCGTTGCGTCATCCACCTATGCTTATAAATATTATCTGGAAATGAAAGAAATGATCAGTAAGTACATAAATTGGCAAACCAGCAAGGAAATTCAGAAAGAGTGAGCAACAAAAATCTAGTTGCAATCCTGTAGTGCAAGGTGGCATTGTAAGTAGAAAGGAACTAACTAAGAAGGTAAGGTAGGTGGGTAAAATGTAGAGCAGATCTTTAGGGACTATGGTGTAATACATTAAGTAAACTACCTGCCACAAGCAAACTGATGTAGAGGGGATGTAACCCTATCATGGAGATATTATTACTTAAAAGGGCTATGGCATATATAAACCAAGATTAAGCCATGTTTGCTTGTAGGTCTATATTATTTTAGTTTAACTCTAAATAGCTTTTCAAAATGTACTACTTTACTTTGATTTGGAAGGGGAGGAGGGAAGGGGTTAAGCCATCTTTGTCTGTACTCCTATATAATTTTAGTTTAACTATAAATAGCTTTTAATTATGATGAATCACATAAGACGATGGAACCATAACAAAAACATGTGGTAGTAGGAAAAAATTGTTGGTCATAAATAGTCTCATCAAGATCAGATCACCCCCATGAAATTCTAACAGTGTTGTATATTATAATCCATTGAGCGAACTGAATACGAAGAAAACAAAGACAAATGAGCTTCAATCTGATGGAACTTTTGTATAAAATTAGCTCTATGAAATCAGGTGTCACCTCAATGGATCCCTTCTGAACAGATGTAATACATCAATTGCTTGAGAAATATACTATAGTAGGAAAATAAAAGCTGCAATAATGGATTGAGGAGAAAATTTTTGAGAAAGAGGCCATAAATATACAAGGGTGTGGTTTATTACCTGAGGCCTGAAGGACTGGATGTGCAGTAGCCATATTGTCTTCAGTTACAGAGCTGAAAAAGGTGCACCACTAAACAGGCACATGGTAAGATAAATAAACAGATAGCGATACATATATTCATGAACATGCCGTGGGCCTTTGAAGGTCATCGGTCTATATTTTCAAGTTAAATGGGAGTTCATTTTCATCACAAGCTATACAGCAAAAACACATGTCCATCACTTGCACCAAGCATTAGAGGGAAAACAGTAGTTGGTCATAGACGGAGCACTCATATCAGTAAAAATATTGTGCAGGAATAACTTTCGTACGATAAATACGTGCATCAGATAGCAGTATGAAGCTGTGTCCCAAATTAATATATTTATGCCATCTTAGCTGAGAAAGACGAACCAGGGACAGCACTGCAAAAAAGACGCACATGGGCAAACTAAGATGAAACTCGAAGATGAGGACGAGTGGCCACGAAGCCATGCTTCTTCCCCTACACCGGCCACGGCACGGCCAGGACCCACCCGCACTGAGCCACATCAGGAGGGGGGAGAGAGGCGCGTGGGGAAGCAGAGGGGATAGCAGGCATCTGCCTGCGGCCACAGCCACCAGTGCGCCGCCGCATCAGGAGAGGAAAGAGAGAGAAGCGCGGGGGAGGGGATAGCCGTCGCCGTGGCTGCGGCCATGGCGGGAACCCGGTCGCGTCGGTGCGTAGCCGCATCGGAGGGTGGCCAACGCAGGGGCCCAGCCATTTTGCTGCCGCATGGGGAGAGAGAGAGACGGTGGTGCTGGCATGGGCGGCGCGGGGAGGGCCGGCGAGCGGAGAGGGAGCGCACGGGATCGAGAGGCTCGATCTGGATCTGAATCTAGAAGCGAGGAGAAGTCGGTGGAGCAGGATATTTTTGTTGTTGTTGACCTGAAGGAGGGTGACATGTGGAGCAACAGTAAACAACCGGAAGAGTAAATCTGATCCTAGTGGAGAAACATGCTCATCTTCTGCCACTACATCTTCTTCAGCTTCCCCCATTGCAGTATCATTGAAGGCACCATATTCAGCAATAATCAGCCTGTTCGCTTGCTCGTAAATGATCATAAATTTCCAGCCGGGAACAGTGTTTTTCTCTCACACCAAACCAGCCAGCAGTAAATAATCCACGATACGATACGGCCTCCCGAACAGGCTGAATGTCATCATCGTCCCATTGTTCTTCTTCACCTTCTTCCATTACAACCTCGGTTTCTCTGTGCTTCGTCCAACAAATATAGTTTGACATAAAACCCGACTTCAACAAGTATGAATGAAGACTCCTTGAGCTAGCATATTCCTTCAAATTCTTACATATGACACATGGGCAGCACATGAAACCATCGTGTTTGTTTACCTCGGCCACACGTAAGAAAGAATGCACGCCCTCAATGAACTCTTGGGAGCGGCGATCAGCATTATACATCCAATGTCGGCTCATCTGCATTACATGACATACACACCATATTAAAACCTAGAACATAATTAGTTAATTATACGACATGCATGCCACCACACAAGGTATTAATTTATGAAAGTCTCGCTACAATGTAGACAATCCCAACCACCACTAAAAAACTAAAGCTAAAATGCACTTCAGCAGCATAAGGATTTCGCGACCAATCCCAACTAAAACAGACAGATCATATGTTTGTTCAACATCTATGGGCTTCTTTCACAGATCACTGCCTCATCAGCCACCGTAGCCGCCTGTGCAAGAGAGTTTTGCACGTGTTCAACATACTCTTCCTCCCAGTACTAGCCTGAACATCCAGTGCCATCCCACTTAAATTAAAATAAAAAATTAGAACTTTAATTATAATCATCATGAAAATAAGTATAAATTAACCATAATAATCAAATGCGACAAAATAACTCACATTGCGATCCGGACACTTGTAGAAGATACGGCCCTTGTTGGGACACTCCTTCCTCACCCGGTACTCCATCATAATCTTTTCCTCACACTTGCCGCATGCAATGAGAGGAAGGTCCGGCCTCAGTCGCTTTGTAACCCGATGAGAGGCCAAGAACCCGGAAGCAGTTGCCATCTACTCTCTATACTCATTTTTAATATAATATAAATTTCTCATTTTATAAACAAATAAAATTAAAAAAACTCTAAAATTCTCTATATCTCTAAAGCATGAAGTGTGCTATGCATGCTAGAAATGAAAGCTCAATACTAGTTTTGAATAACTACTTTAACCTTCCTTCATCCAAATACGTAAACTTTAAAGTGATTTTGAGCTTAAATGGCTTACAAATAAAAAAAAATCTACCATAAAAAAACCACATATATCTAGTCCATAAAATGAAATAAGCTACAGATGAAACACGAGAGTATAAAGTTGGTAACATTTAGAACCGATGGAGGAATAGAAGAAATCTTGTGATACACCGGTGATGAGGAAAAAGAGAGGCCGAGAACACTGAGCTCGAAGTGGCTCGGGCTCGGAGAGGAATAAGGGCTATATAGGAGGGTACCTTTAGTCCCGGTTGGAGACAGAAACCGGGACTAAAGGTCCCTTTCTAGTCCCGGACGGTGCCTCCAGCCGGGAGTAGACTTTTACTCCCGGTTGGAGGCACCAACCGGGAGTAAAAGTTAACCTTTAGTCCCGGTTGGTAGCTCCAACCGGGACTAAAAGTCCCCTGCAGCAAAAGCCTGCTGCAGTAGCCGTTGGGCAGGGACCTTTAGTCCCGGTTGGAGCTACAAACCGGGACTAAAGGTCTCTCTACTCCCGGACGCAAGAAATACCGGGACTAAAGCCAAATTTTGAGGCGGGATCAAAAATCGTTTCTCTACTAGTGTGAACGGTAAAATTGAGATCAAACAGGCGCAAATTTTTTGTGCTAACATGGACGACCTGGACGGGCGCCGAAACAAACTGGCTTAATATATTAGAATTAGAATACAGCACAGAGCACAGAGCACAGAGAGCCTCAGAGATCTCACCTCGCTCTCATGCTATTCCTTAGGGCAGTCCCAATGGTGCATTAATGATGGTTTCTATCCTCATTAAATGACTTCCTACGTAGGCAAAATGCTGAAATGGCAACATAATTAATGAAGAAAGAGAGCAAAAATCATAGAAATTGTTTCCTCATGAAGAAATCAGGTCTACTCTTGACCCAATGCACCAAGAAACCATGAAATCGCCATTGGGGAGAAACCACCAGTTTCTAGGGAGCTCGTGTCGCACTCTCATTGGAGGAAGAAGATAGAGTTGGAAGAAAGAAAGAGAAAATAATTATTACTCATAGAAACCATGAGTTGGAAAGTAGTACTTTTTGATGCGATGTCCTAAATTATAGAAACTACTGGTTTCTTTCGTTGTCACTGACCTTATGAACTACACCTACTTGAATGAAGGCCGATAGATGCCGCGTGGGGTGGGCCCGGCCCAATGCAACAACCGCGACGTACGTGTCGAGCGCGGGCGCGGCCGAGAGTCTGAGCAATAATTCCTTTATGTTATGTTGTGATTTCTCGATTATATTGAGAGAGAGAGGAATAGAGGATGCAGGTCGGTGGTGCGGTACCGTAGATGTGAAAAAAGTACTTGTCATCTCAGCATGCATGCAGCATGTGAAAATGTGTGATCTCATGGGCATGCATCTCAACAATTCCAACACTTGTGAGTTGTGACTTCTTATGCACACTTTCCATCGGAGATGGGGAACGAATCGAAAATTGCACGAGCACGATGCAGTGAATGAATGGCACCTTAGCTAGCTGTGTGCACCAGCCGTTCCATTTCCATTATTTCCGGCACAGTGAGCTTTTCCCAGCGGCCAGCTAGCACCCACCACTCTGAATGAATGTTTCATCGATTCAGGTAGCTACTGCGCTTACACTACACACATCACTACCTAGCTAGTGGATGATCTTTGGAGTTAATTTGTAAAGACCACCAGCTGGTCTCAGCTAACTCTTCTGCATGAAATAGTCTCGTTCCATACTAATCAAGTCATACAGAGACTACATCACTGCATAAACAAATCATATTCACAATGGATGATTTCTTCACAACAACTTTTTGTGCAATGACATATCTTCTCTCTCCTATCTTCCTCCTATCACATTTTTTTCCATCTTGGTTCTTCCGTAGACATACTTATTTGTTTAAGAAACTATTCCTCTCTCTCTTCCTTAACTCTAGCTAGTGCCATATTACCAATTTGCTTAGTTCGCACTCTAATTAATGAGCGTAGAAACCACCTAATTTCTAATTTCTAGACTGTACTGCCTTTAAGGCGTCCTCGACGTAGCTAGCTAGATCTGACGTGGAGGCAAGAGAAATTGAAAAAAACGTTCTCGCTAGAGATTCCGTCGTCGCTAGTCTCGCACACAAAACGAGATGACGCGGACAGAAATCTCCCATCCAGTATCCAGGTGAGAGAGAATAGCAGTTACAAAGATTGAGTAATAATTAAAAATGTTTAGTTGTAGGGCCCACACAATGACATGGCTAGTAAATCGCTGGCTGCCGGCTATTACCGCTGAGAGCATGGCTAAATGAAACTGCCAGGTCACTTCCATCCTGCTGCCGGCTAAATGAAACTGCTAGGTCACTTTCAGCCATCGGAAGTAGTCAGCTCATAAAATAGATCGGCTAAGGCTTGTTTAGATTCCAAGTTTTTTCACTATCTCTCTATCACATCAAATCTTTGGACATATGCATGGAGTATGAAATGTAGATAAAAAAATAACTAATTACACAGTTTGATTGTAAATTACGAGACGAATCTTTTGAGCCTAGTTAGACCATGATTAGACAATAATTATCAAATACAAACGAAAGTGCTACAGTACCGAATACTGATTCCTAACCGCGAACTAAACAATAGATTATAATAATAATTCAAGTATTTAATGGCTGCATGTACGGGCCCTCAGCTGCATGCACGGCCCTGTGAAAAACGTCGGCTCTGTGCCCGCCGATGGCTGGAAGCAAGCGATTACTTCCTCGATTCGTGCGTGCAGCCCGGCGTTTTACTAACCGCCCGCTCCATTCTCTCTCTTCTATTCTCACCCCTCCACCTCAGATTCTGTTGACGTGGAACTCCATTTAGCCTGCTGACTGTACCTTATTATACTTGCTCTGAGGACGCTCTTAGTACTCTAGCTGGCCTAGTTATTTCCAATAACTAGGTAGCGTGCCCGTTCGTTGCTACGGAATAGCTAACATTTTATACTAAAAACACACGGATCGTACGATAAGATAATAATACTGTAAAAATTAAATGTCAACGTTAAAGTTACAGTTAATCCAAAAAGCAAAGTTTATGAAATTAACAGTCACGGAGAGCGCGACGTCACATGCTTACAAACTCTACTTTATAGACCTTTCCATGATGCGCCTAAGATAATATTTTATATCGGCAGAAAGAAATCTCCGATATCCATTTCTTTCGTGTGCCAATAAATCAACGAATAAGTTCCGTCGCATCTCCATACCATCCTGTACACAGGCTCGAGTATATATGTCAACTAGGTAGCGTGCCCGTGCGTTGCTACGGGATAACTAACAATTTATACTAAAAACACACGGATCGCACGATAAAATAACAATACTGTAAAAATTAAATACCAACGTTAAAGTGACATTTAATTAAAAAGAAAAATTTATGAATTTAACACAGTCATGGAGTGCGCGGCGTCGTAGGCTCACAAACTCTACTTTATAGACCTTTCCGTGATGCGGCTAAGATATTGTTTTATATTGGCAGGAAGAAATCTCCGATATCCATTTCTTTCATTATAATCCATTTATCTGGACAATGTTTGAGGTGAGGGCACGGTTACAGTTTTTAGTAGCTTTGCGATATTGTCCGAAGCTATGAGATGATTGATGTCTTGCAATGATCCTTCCAGAGATTGGGTCGAATCCAACCTAGAGCCTCGGAACCCTGCATCTTTTCCTAGACGGGCTTCACTTGGGATGCGCTGGTAGCAATATCAACAATCTCCAATCGATGGACCAAGTCGTATGGATCCCCATACAATGGCTCAGACATGTAGATTTTGTTCTCCTTATACTTGGATACACTTGTTCCACTGAAGCTTTAATTGAAATGTTTAGACACGAACAATGTCTGATCACCGATGTCCCTCACCCTGGACCACTCCGGCGTACGGTTGTTGAGGTTGCACTAATAGATCGCGTTGCTGTAGGTGAAGCTCTGTGTCTCGTGGAACGTGCTCACCATGACACCCACAAATGTGTAGCTCACCGTTTGATTCCAGGTAGCTGCGGTGGCAGAGCCCCGTAGGTGGCGACAGCGATGGCAGCAGCGTCGTGGTTGAAGTAGCGCCGGCGACGTTGCTGCTGTAGACAGAGATTTCTCCAGTGCAGTCGATCGCCAAGAACTTATCTTGGCAGTGGATGATGGACCCCACGGAGAACTCCAGTTTGGTGTCGAGCAGCGTCCATGCGCTGTCGACTCCAACTCGGCAGAACGCGACCTTCGTGGAGCACCCAAGCATGGCCATGGCCACGCACTCGTGGTCGGCGGCGTCAGGTGGCGCCGAGAGCACGATCTCACGGAAGAACACGTCCCTCATGTGTTCTAGCTTGATGGCTCTACCTGCGGCATCCGCGTCCTCGTAGCCGTTGGTGGGATGGAGGACCCACCGGCCGTGGACCCTAGACACGTGTTCCGATGAGGACGCCGCCACGACGTGTTCGCCTGCTGGCGGGAGCTCAACGCGGAGGGCATGGGCATCGGCGAATGGATTCAGCAGCGTCACGAACGCCGCCTTGTCCATGAGCGCCAGCCACCCACACGAGGAGCCGCATGCCACCTTGCCGCGCACGTCGGGCAGCGTCTTGGACAAGACCTTCTTCTCCGGGACGCAGTAGAAGCCGACGTGGTCCAAGTCGGGGTCGAACGGGAGCAGCAGGAGCGGCCCGAAGGTCGCGAACGGGACGGCGACGCTCCATGGGGAGCAAGCAGATTGGAAGGACGCCACGTCGTGGCCTGACGCGAGACGCTGCCTGATGGACTCGTGGAGATCCTCTGACAGGCCGGATCTCCAGTCAGGGAGAGATAGGGACCTTCTCTTGGGATTAGAAGACTGACCCATGGAAGACAGATGAACAGACCCAAGGGCAATTTCAGCAAGAAACAGCAAGCGAGGGCGATGGAACACGTGAGCGTGAAACCAAATGAAAGGAGGAAAAAGCTGTCCCTTTTGCAAATGCAAAGAGGGGAAGTAATTAAATGTAGGCAGATTTGGCAAGGTTCTTAGAAATGCAAATAGGTTCCTTTTGTCTTAATTCTCTTTCCTTATGTGTTAATTCTCTTTCCTTTTGCTCGTTGCCATGTATGCTGGTGCATGCAAACATGCAATATGTATATGGATGGCACAATAATTTTCTACTTCCTATTTTGCCGTGATTCCTCTATCACATGACAGGCAATATTCAATCAAGGAGAATGGCACGATCAATCAGTAATTAAGATTAACCTGTAATCAATGTGTAATCGGTTTCATGACAAAGGAACAACAATTCTGAAGAAGAAATTTGAATATCATTTGACATATTTAGTTGGACGTATATAGCTGTGGGGAGAAGCCTTAAAACTAAGCAATTAAGTTTCCGGTTTGTCGTGGCCATGGAAATGAGTATAAATGGTGCAGAGAGTAATATGCATAGGGCCCCAAAGAGATATGTATAGCAGAAAAGCTAGAAAAGTTGCATCAAGAACATGTAGGTAGATAAAATGGCAAACTAAGCAAATCATAAAGAGGTGACAATGTCTGAGTTGTAGTGAGTTATGGAGCAAACATTGTGTAAAACAGCGTATCTAATTTTGTTCAGAGGAAGCAGTGAGCTGAAGCCTGTCATCACACTGAAGCCTGAATATGAATTGGAGGCAGCATTGAGGAATTTAACACATTGTTAAAATTGAAGGTTGGGCACATAGAAATACAACTGTCAAATATTTAGGCTGTGTAGAGTAAGCAAAAATAATTTTTATTTGAGGTCAGGTTAACATTTAGTATCATGTAATTACAAAGTTAGAAGTAACTTTTAATACATGGTGTGCATTATGTACATAAATTTGTATGCGACAAAAGGATGGGGGTACGAACATTATGTATCATAACCGTGATTAGTAAATGGAAAAACACAAGATGGAAGGACGCACAGTATTACATTCTTAATTAAAACATCAGGAATCCTTACCATCCCAAAATGCCTTATTAGACCTCTCAATGGATCCATGCAGTGGAGCATACTGCCATATATATTATCGAATAGATAAGCAACAGGATTTCCCAAATTAATTTGGTAACCTAGAAAATAAAAGATGTGTCAGGCAAAGTAACGAGGGCATTGTATAAAAAAGTAAAGAGGCTAATTTTATAATAATGAAAGGTAATACATGGCAGATAATGTGTAGGTAGAATGTACATTGGGGGGGTTCCTGCAGCTACAGACACATGATGTTTGACCATAAACCAATCAATCATGCAACTACAAAGATACTGCACATGTGAACTGCATCTTTTTAGAAATAGTTTTGCCAATGCCAGCCCAATGTGATCAAGCTTTTCCAAATTCGTTTATGTTATTAATCACCACCAAAGTTCGGCTAGAAGTATGGTTAGCATGCTTTGTAATGAAGGATAAATAGGAAAAACATAGTGCTGCCTCACTTGGTTAACTTCTTTTCTGGTACCCAAAAGTATAAATTTCACTTAAGGCACTAATTAAATTAGATACGATGCTAAATATATAGAGGTTGCTATATGTATAAAGATCATTTTCCAAAATTGGTAAAAGTTGATATGATATTAGGTGCTATGAGAAGGTAACTGAGTCTATATGCTTTGTGAGAGAGCTGAAACACAAACATACCTATTTTTTAACTGGACTCCTGTAGCAATGTTATAATGGATACTAATTAAGTTTCCTATTTTTTCTAGTATGTCCTTTACTGTAAGCAAAATGTAGCTAATATAGAATGCATGAAAGAAGCGAAGTATGCTAAAACAGAGGCAGGAGCAAGAAGAGGTAGCACCAGAGTTTGACAAAACTGCATGGCATGAATCTTCTGCAGTAGGATAACTAGAGTACGACAACATATAATCGACAAACATCATCCCCTGTAAAATTGCAGTGTGGCAGCCTTGACTGGCAATGAAATTTGTAGAATTTAATCTAATACACAATTATTTTAGAATCATGTCAGGATTCATAATATGCTCTATGCAAAAACTTGCACTATTTGGCAACTTAACATGAGTACCGATCACCAGGTCAGTAGAATAGGAAGCAGGTCAGCTCTTCGAACCGGATTCGTGACCACCGATCAAGGTGCCTATTGTTAGGCCTACAGAATTAGCATAATCCAGAGTACGTATTATTGATAGGATCAGAGGCAGGTCAATTGCAAGGATACATGATTTGACACAATCCATGTTTTGCAGCGATAACCCAAAATAAGTATATCTATCGAAATGCTCGACTCACTATATCAGAAATTGGATATTTGTATGAAGAATCGAGGATAGAAAATATCAAGCAACAAATTGAAAATGCAATATCAAATACCACCAAACCTTGAAAAGATTGATTTGCTCTCAGTTGATTCAATTGCACATTGATCTGGACACAATATATTTAAGCTATCTCCCATCTCATCCCTGTAAAAAGCAATGATGATTAGGTGAACTTTTGCAGTCTGAACTGAATAGTTCTTGCATCACAATATATTAACATGGACTCTTAACTTGGTAAAAAGGTGGGACTATATAAATGAACAAAAATTCATTTTCCAAAGTGAACTGATCTGAAGATAATATCTTAGGATATAAATGAACAATATTACTGCAGCGAAAATGAACAATGCAATATCTCATTCACCTGCTAGGTAACCAAGTATGATTAGCTAGTTGGATAAGAAATTATTTCCTTTTTCGTGATTCACCTGTAGAGAGGGATCCAAATTAAACAAACGATTGATGTATACATTGCCGAGGCGACACTTAGGATAGCACGCCATCATGGAAGGGATGATGGTAGTAAGTGAGACTATATTCCCCACTCATGGAGAAAACTATAGATCAAACCAGACATAATTACAAAAGTATTGGTGAGAAACTTTAGTCCAAACATAAATGGCAGAAGGACTTCCTTAAATTTTAAGAACACTGTTAATCTCACATTGTCATTATTGAAAGAAGAAAAGTGAAGACTATGACCAGCATGAGGTTCTATTGTGAATCCAGATCCTCCACGTGTCCATTGGAACATAACCATAAAGATAAAGTGTTTTTTAGCATGAACCAACAATAGGGAATGCTAGAGTACCATATTTGTGCATATAAAGATGCCATGTACACATATAAATAAGTATGGAAATGGAACTATAGTATGAGACAATCGAAGTCAGATTCGAACGCACCAAACTGAACCATCATTGGCCATTGTTTTTCTAAAAAAATGGAATTGGTTCGGCCATTTAGACGTTGCCATCGTCGGTCCGCCTGACTGGCCTGGTAGAGAAGGGGTTATTGCTGATGCCTAGAGCAATTCTTTGGCGTGGAAATCACGCATAAGGAATGAAGACATAACCAAATCAAATCTGGGCGCAATAATGAGATCGAGACTGAGAAGAAGGCAGAGATCGGACAGACCGAGAATTTGAGATCGAAAAGGAGGGTACACGTACGTGTCATTGTCATGATGATGGCAAGGTATTCGAGGATGGCGACGAGGTCTGGCGAGGTATTGGAAGACAACGCGGAGCCCATACTTGCCGATGGAGATGACAATGGCCGCAACCTCTAATCGGTGCCTGGGCCATCACTGCCCCTCTGTCATGGTCCGCTGCCGCAGCCACCAGCACGGCAAGGTACCACATCCACGTGCGCCGACGCTGGGCAAGAGGAAGAGGCAACAAAGATCTGCCTGTGGCGGCGTTTGCGCACTGGGCAGGGAGAGGACAAAGCGGAGGCGGTGACGGCAAGGCACCTAGGCGTGGCATCTACGGGCACTGTGGCTGGTGGAGAGGAAGAGGACCAAGAGATGGAGGTGGAGGCGAAGGCGGCGATCGGCGAGGCACTAGGGCTACGCGCGCTATGGCCGGTGGAAAGGAAGAGGATGGATGGAGAGTTGGGGGGCTCATACGGACGCGTAGGAGGTGGAGGGAGGGGAAGCGGATGTGCTGTTGCCTGCAGGGGTCGAAGTGGAGGTGGGGAGTGGCGGCCGTAGGTACAATGTTGAGGGTTAGCTCCGCCTCCGGCGCGGGTTCGAGCCACGGTGCAGCGACGGTGGGCGTCGTCATCGGAGGCGGAGGTCGTGGGCGTCGGGGTGGTGCGGGTGGCGGCGTGGACCTTCAGGATGGGCACCGACGGTGGCTAATCTAGTGCAATACCCGCCCACGTGGGGATGAGGGAGAGGGGCCCTACGCCATGGTGGCCGCTGACAGGTGACCTACGTCCTTGGCCAGTGCCCTCACCTAGTGGGCGGCTCCCTCGCCTGGTGGGATGAGAGATGGAGGAGTCATCGTCGCACGCGTGGGAGAGGAGGCGTCGGGGGAGTTGCGCGGGGTGGGAGGCGTCGGGGCTGAGGGGGAGGTGATTCGCATGGATAGGTAGACAGACAAACCAAAACAAATGTCACACCAAAAAATGTCCATGCTTTCTTCTTTTTAGTTGTAGGAGATATTAGTGCCTATCGCATGGGTAATACTGTGTATCTTGAAAAATCTTCCACAAAAACTTATAACAAAGTGTTATACTCACCGTATAAATATGTGTGGCTTTTGGTCTATTCCACGCAGACATATATAGTAGAATAAGATATCCACTTAAGTGCCTATGGCAAGATTCACGATCAGCGATATATAGAAATAGTTAAATCGTAGGTATTATTATTGCAAGCTATAATGACTCTGCGTTAGTTACCCATCTATGTCCTCTGCAATGTTTCCTTCCCGTCTGAATTTCCATTTGAAGACATCCTCGTTCCATCCAGGAATATGTACATTCACTGCGTCCGTGTACTGCAAGGTAAATCCAAGAGTGTACCTGGCATACATCAGCGCTAGTGTGTCTTTACACCAGTCTTCAATAGGTCTAGGATCAATCATGATAAACATCTTCTCCTTCTGATCAAAAACATAAAGCATATACTTTCGAACATGTAGCCATGGCAAAAGAAACTGCAAACATAGTACCGTTTATAATAGTATATAGGAAACAAGTAATAAAAGCAGGAGCAAGCGACTTACATATCTGTATTGTGCTAAGCTGTATTCCATATCCTCACATACACCAATTGCAGCAGCCATTTCTTTCTTAGTGTATTTGGCATTTTTGTTAAAGCACACATTTTCTAGAAGAGAAGGATATCGAGAGTCAGGATTAGTATAACTTGGCCTACTTTATACAATTAGAAGAACAACAAATAAGACAATATAATATAGCAAGATAAGAATTTTAAAAATGTGCTTACATAGAATCTCAGGTCCATGTGATGCTTTGTAATACTATTGTATTTTTTCATTGTATTGTACTCTCGAGCTCCCTGAAAATGGACACCTAAGTTGAAACAGTTCTCAGAGATGTCTCGATTGTTCATTAAAAACTCTTGTAGGTCCTTGACACTTAGGGCAATCATGGAGGGATGAAAACATTTAACCCAAGGCTTCCTACAAAGCATTAGACACAGATGATGGTTTTCGTCATATAAGATAGCACACTATTATTAGTAAATAAAGTAATTAAAATAAGCATGTAGCTTACTTCAACATCGCTTCATCCTGAATTGCCATGACATAATCACACAGTAACTTAGTCATCTCTTCCTTGTTCATTGGCATATCTTTTATGGCCTCAAATGCCCAAAACTCATCAGGGTCTTGGTTGGCATGGACTTGTGGGGATTTATTCTGAGTTTGTATGTGTTGAGGGGTGCCCATTTGAACCACTAAGCATTCGGCCTTCTCATAATGTTTTCTCTTTTTCGTGGACACTTGATCATCCATCTTTGAATTCTCTATTATGGCACAGTCGCTTGAGCTTCCAATATTTTCATCCCTATCAAGATATGGAGCACCCTTTCGTTTGTTTAACTCTGACGATAGCAAGATCGCCGCAAGCTTCAATCTAAATTCTTTCATATCATCCTGCACAATAGTATGAACCTAATTAATTATTAATTAAAAACCCACAGCTAGTGCACACTCATAACTTGTGGTAAGACGCATAGTTTACCTGATTGAACTCGTCTGACAAATCGTTCACAGTCCAATACTCCATAAAGCTTATTAAGAATAAACTGCATGAAAAACTACATACAACATTAATAGAGGTTAAGGCTCACATTAGATAAAAAGGAAAAGACACATAAAATTCAACTTATATGACATGCCATTATTTGTGACGTACCCGTCTGTTTATAATAATTTGCTGCGGAAAATCTCCCTAACCAGCCAGGTATCAACCTCAATATCTAGCCATTTGTGCTCTTTTGGGCCTGTCTCCTCCAATATGAAATTTATCTGTTTCCGCAATCCACCTCGCTATTTGTTCATAGAAGAACGAATCAATCAGCATTTCTAAAATATAAAATGTGTACAAATAGCTGTGTTCGGAAATACCCACAATTTTATTGAGGTCAACACGTCCGAACATCTCGCCCAAAGAGTCTAGCACCTAAACCTCACGTTTGTCGGCGTTTATAACAGCAAGGTACCAATGTGTATTTATAACAGTTATTGAAAGGAACACCTATCAAATCAAACAATAAACTTTTTGCCAGGCATAAAAATTTGATAATGAAAGACCAATAGATCGGTTAAAAAAATTGCTACCATGTCATGCTTCAAGTAAGCTTGCACCCTTTGAACTAAACCAGGACGCTATGAAGTGCCACGGTTAGGGTAATTGGCTTCATTGGTCTCATCCTTTTCTCCATCCTGCTTCATGATTGCAACTAAGCACGTAGTTTCAAGATAGACTGTACCTCTTGGCCTCTTTTTCAAACCCTCCTAGGCCTTCAGCAGTTTAATATAAGCATCTTTGACCTACATACATTTTGCCATTAGAGAGAAAGAGCATTGAAGTTGGTAATGTTTGATTGAGTATTATGACTTGCATCTGTTACCTCATCAGACAAGTATACATATGGCTGAAAAAAGACATTCCATGTGGTTTCTCGACACCATAACATCATCTATGAGCACAAGCTCTTTATTCCCAGGTGAAGATAGAATTTTTTTGACAGATTCAATTATGGCTCTATCAGTATCGGTACAAATATAATCTGAAAAAGAGGATTAAATTAAAGTATACAACAACGTTAGTAGTTTTTCTAGGTTAATCCATCAAAGAGAAAATATCAATACCTTTTGGGGCAACCGGTGAAGACATATAGCCTGTTCGCTTGCTCGTAAACGATCGTAAATTTCTAGCCAGGAACAGTGTTTTTCTCTCACACCAAACCAGCCAGCAATAAATAATCCACGATACGATACGGCCTCCCGAACAGGCTGATAGATTTTTGGGGTTTATTTTGTACGATTATGATTTCTGAAAGTCCTTTTTCTCCCGTCGGATCTACCCTAGAAGTTGATAGGGTCTTTTCATCATGGGCTGTGCTAAAGCCCTGGTCAACTGGTAGAGCTTCGTGGGTAACTTATGTACTCATGCTTTCTTGCAACCATCTAGAATCATCCATAGGCTCACTGGAATTTTCTATTTGTACAATATCTTCTAAGCGGCCTCCATTTTCCTTCGAAACCTTTGCATCTGAACTATCCATCGAGGCCTTCTCTGCTCTTCTGAACCTTGCAATCTATGTTCCTGTGCCGTTTATCTGAAATTTGGAGATACCCAGACTTGTAATTAGTAATAACCAGTCATACGATTAAATGATTTGAATATGAAAATCAACTATCAAACCAATCCTGGTTACAATTGCCGGACCATGAACAGTAGATAGGAGTGAAAACAATATATTTTTACAAATAATGTCAGTATGTTGCACGGATCCTGTAAATTTTATCTACACCTATAACGATGCATGTGCTTATAGCTTAGACGATAGAAATTTACAAATCTAATTTTATTTTAAAAATATAAAGCCCGTCTCATGATCTTTATGACCTATGTTGTATAGATTAGTTTATACAAAGCTAATAAAATTAGTTTCTCTCTTTTCCATACTATTTGTATCACCTATATCATTCAACGTGGACTCCGCAGCAGAGCCAAAGCGAGCTGGTGTAGTTTTTTTTACGAACTCTACACTGTCCGCGGATGGACGACGATGCGGGCTAGGGATTGCCTATGCAGGCCTTGTGCATCGCGACGCTGTGTTCCTGCTGGGCTTGCCCATCATCGTCGACACGAACTTGACCAACGCACGCCGCCACCACCCATATATGTCTTGCCCAGCGATGGAGCCTCTTAACAGCTTAGCAAAGAATTCACGGATGGTTGCAAGTTCTGACTTCTGAGGCACAACCATTGCATATGCTTACCATTACATTACATAATCTGAAATTTGGTAGTTTGAGTACTTGCAAATCATGTTTTCTATGGTCAAATACTCAAATGCAATGGCTCCAAGCCTCCAATCAAGAGACCGGCTGTAACAAATATGCAACTCTGTGTATGTTTTAAATAGGACAAGCAAGAAACAATGAAGCAATCAAAATTTCATATGGCCACCACGGAAGTACCTGCGGAGCAGCGGTAGGTCCTTATGGATGAAGCGATCAGTTTCAACATTGACGATGAGCCACGTGTCGCTCTGCGCGAAGCAGCGGCAGGTCCTTATGAATGAAGTGGCCAGTGTCGACATTTATGAAGCGTTGCTCTGGGGGATCTCGTATCTACGGAGGAAGGTGATGAAGGGCAGGTAAAGGAAGAAGGGGAAGGAGAGGTATGCTCTATGAAGAACAAGTAAAGGAAGGGGAAGGAGAGGCGGCGTGATATACGGGGTTTCTTTTAGGATATAGAATTTGACTGAGGAACGAGCGGAGCGATACGGAGAGGCGATGATGATACCCTTACATATTTTTTAGGATATGGAGTTTGACACAGGAACGAGCGGAATACGATGTAGGCAAGGGGAGGGGCGGACCGACGGAGCGACGATTGTCGCATGAAACCGTGGTCTTACTTTCTTTCTTTTTAGTTGTCCACCTCGACGTCCTTGTCTAGCCTCCATGGCTCCACCTCTCCCATTGCACGTGCGGTGGCCGGCGGGGGCTCAGGACTAGCGGAGTAGGGAGATAGGGAGGGCGACGTCGGGGGCCTTGGTGTGGGCGGCGGAGTGGTGGGGCCTGGTGAAACGGCGAGGTGAGCGATGGGCGCACATGAAGCGAGGAGATGGGAACGGGGAGGTTGTGGCGGCGGAAAACTGGTGCGGAGCGCCACCAGTCAGGAGGGGGCCGTGTGCGTCGCCGCTGGCCAAAGGAGTGGGCCACGCGCACCACTGTCATCATGAATCGCAAGGTGAGAAGAGGGTTGTGGCTAGGGATTGAGGGAGGTAAGGCGCTGGGCGACTGGGCGAGGATTGTGTGCCAAGGCCCTAGGGGCGGGTTGCCTGTCACGTGCGGTCCGCGAGTTTCCTACTAAGGGTGACGTCGTTTGCGTGACTTCTGTGACTTTCCTTCTGACTCGATCGCGGGGAGGCGATCGCACCGCGAGGCAGAGCGACGTAGGAGATTAGGACGCGCGGTATCGCAAGGGGAGGGGCGGACCGACGGAGCGACGGTTGTCGCACGAAATGGTAGTTTTACTTTCTTTCTTTTTAGTTGTAGGAGATGTGCATCGACCAAAACCATGGACAGGCCGGTTATTTGGTTCGTTATTTGATTCTGGTCATATACTTTACCACAACTAACCTTAACTAAAGTGTATCAAGCCTGAAAGTGTGACAACTACATACTAGTTTTTTAGAGGTGGTTGTGCATGCATGGTTTATAGAGGCGGTTGCTTGGCCCACATCTAGTTGCATAGGTGGGTATCCAGCCGTCTCTACAACTCGGTTTTTAAAGGCGGTTGAAACCCAACCGTCTCTAAAAAACAATTTACGAAAATTGTAAACCGGGCAAAGGATAGAAAAAACTAACCAGGGAGAAGACCACCACCATGAGTCACAAGCATCTAAAAGTTTTTTACAGAATTTGGAAATTGGGCACAAAAAAGCAAAAAAATAACCTAGGGGAAGACCACCGCTACGTGTAACAAGTCACATGATTTTCGTATGAGTGCAACCACGAGGGATCAAACTCATGACCTCAGACCTGACCAAGTGGCTAATACATTCCTTTTGTATGCACTTTAGTGAATATTATAATACATATTTGAGATCCTAAACAAATTAAAATAAAAAGGTATGAACTAGAAAGTTTTAGATCTCTTTGAGTACTACACTTTGATTTAGGTTCTTTCTCTATTTCGAGATTAATTGAATAAAATGAAAAATGAAAAATAAAAAATTCAAAATCATTAATCTTAAAATAGATTTTCTTGGCCTTAACTGATTTTATATGAAAAATGTCATCAACTAAAAAAATTCATCTCTACGAGTACTACAACTTTCGTCTAGCTCATTTCTCCATCCGAGCTATATTTTAAAACAAAAAAAAAGAAATTTCAAAATCAGAAAACATGTAGGATCTCTGGTTGGCCTAGAGGGGGGTGAATAGGCCTGTCAAAACAAACAGTCAAACTTTTACTAAATTCACCCTGCGGCACTGCCGCTTTGGAGGGCGGCACTGTCGGACTGCGGCACTACCGGACCAGAACAGCGGCACTACCGTACCCGCAGACAACTTTGAGTCATAGTTCAAAATCAGTGAACAGAAACTTAGATAGGAGAAATTTCTCAGCCTACTGTAGGTATGATAGTCACAGATCAAGAGCTAAAAGTTGTAGAAACACCACACATAAGTAGATCGACTAGAAACCCTAGAAATCACCTTAACCAACAATATGAAATGCAAGTAAGCAAGCTCCGCGGGCGATGCTCTAGCCGGCTAGGAGCCAAGCTCCAAGAGTAACAAACACAACCACCAGCCAAAACATGAACCAAGTGCTCTTTTGAGTTGATAAATCAATGGAGTTGTTCTCTAATCGAGTTTTGGATCCTTTTCTTTCAAGGATTGATGGGAAAATCAATGGATTTACTTGAGGGATCAAGGTCACTAATGGAGGGAGAGAGAGAGAGAGCTCATTTTCTATTTTGGGTGAGCTAGAATGAGCAGAAGGAAGAAGAGAGCCGTTGGGGAGGAACAGGAAGGGTATAAATACCCCCTCAGCCCCAACGGTCACTTAAGTCATGGCACCTCTCTTTAAGTGCGGCAGTGCTACACCAATCAAGACAGCAAGGGTAAGAGTGAAGATTAGGCTATCTTGGCTATAAATCTGAGGATGCATGTGTATGTTTGAGCACTTGGTAGCACATGTTAGCATAAGCATTGTGTCCCCCTTTATAGTACGGCTTTTCCTATACTTAAATTCAAAATATAAAAGAATTTAAACCTCCTTTGAGTTTGAAGCCATCAATATTTGTAATTAGGGGCTCCTTCGTTTCGTGTAGCATCCTCGAATATAAATTCCCTGCTTGTCATCTCGATAAATCTCATTAGTTTTCTAATTACGTGGTCGTTATCACCAAAACCCACAATTAGGGCTTGATTGCACTTTCAAAACACAAAACAAATTTACGGGCACTAAATTATTTCAAATGAAAATATAGTCACCTACAAAGTTTGTAGATCTCTTCGGGTATTGCAACTTTGATTTAGGCAGTTTCTCCATCCGAGGTCATTTGAGAAAAAAATAAAAAAAAATTCAAATTATGTAAACTTAGAACAAAATTTTTGGGCCTTAAATGATTTTATTTTAAATGAAAAAGGTTATCAACTACAAATTTGTATATATCTCTTTGAGTAGAACAAATTTGATTCAAAGTTTTCCTTCAAACGACTTGATTTGAAAAAGTAATGAATTTTAATATGCAATATTTATTTTAGAGACAGACCGAATCGCCAACCGTCTGTGAGAGTGATATTTTCATAGGCGGTTTGGCTTTCTAGCGGCCTCTAAAAATAGAGGATATTTGTAGAGACGTATGGAAAGCCGGCTGATCATCCGCGATTTAGTCCGCTGGCATAGAAGGCGTGTGTATAGTATATGTCCATGATCAGTCCATGGATCGAGGAGGAAAAAAAGGAAACATAGAGAGGGAGATCGATGCATAGATCGACGCATACAATTTACGGGCCTGATTGGTTGCTTACCAAAATTTGCCATGCCTAGAATTTGGCAACTCATGGTTTTGGCTAATGATTGGTTGGCTACCAAAACTTGCCAACATCTCACATTTGGCTTGCCAAATTTTTGGCAAATTTTTTGCCCAACTTTTAGCTTGCCAAATCCTTAGCATGACAAATTTTGATAGCCAACCAATCATGCCCTACATTACCAATCTATCTATAAATCTATAAAACTCTTTAAAAATGTGGTGAGTAAACGTGGTGAGCTTATAAACAGTTCTCCGACACCCCCTCACAACTCCCTGTTCAACTACAGTACTTACGTGTCATCTGTCCGATTCTGCATGGTGCTACCGGATGCCCCCCACGCGCACCCAGCCTCTCAAATGAATCATACCACAGCGGACCCCACAGCCCAGCAGAGCGGTGTCTAAATCTCTATCTCTATTACAACTAAAAAATTGCTACGTTCAACATCTACCTGGCTAGGACGATAGGTCGTGCGACCCCGCGTCTACCCGGTAGGACAAGTACACGTGCGACACCGCAGCCTTCGGTAATTTCTACCTCACCACGCATAGTGTTTCCCGGCAATCACGTCCCATTAGCGGCAAAATAGGCAACCCGGCAATCACGTCCACTATAGAGGCAACAAAGGCAACCCGCGCATCAAAAAAAGAAATAAAACCTCTCTATTGGCCCCCTGATCAGATCACGGGCACCAACAAAAAAAATTGACGTGGTCGCGCTGGCAGTCTTCACGCGTCGGTTGCCGGCGTCAATTCTCCACACGCGAGTCTCCCCAGGTCGTGCCGGCAGTCTTCACCCGACGTGGTCGCGCCGGCAATCTTCACGCGTCGATTGCCGGCGCCAATTCTCCACCCGCGAGTCTCCCCTGGTCGTGCCAGCAGTCTTCACCCGACGGTTGCCGGCGCCAATTCTCCCTCAGTTTATCCGTCAGGTAACAATCTTGCTGTTTAAATCCATGTGGACGGGACGACTCATTTCTGGCCGTCGTCATTGAAGAGATCGCCGTTCTTTCCTGCAGGGGCGAGACTATCCGATCCATCCACGAGAGACCAGGTACGTTAGTTCTCTTTGACGTGTTGCTTGGCTTTCTTGGCCATCCCTGGCAAATAAACAAGATAGCAAAAATCAAGTCTTGACAACTGATCAAGTATTATCTGCCAAGTGCAAATTGTCATGAAATAGAAATCTTTTTACATGCTGCCAAGGATGAGTTATAAGAAATGTATGGTTGTTAAATACAATAAATCTTAATTGATTTCACCCCTCCCCTATAAAGTCACTGTCCGCTGCCAAGTGTCAATCAAATTCATTTGTCGACTTTGACGCAGCTCTGCTGATTAGAACTACTCTGACTGGTTCCATGAAAAATGCAGCACTATCAGAATGCCAATATATAGCTTCATGTGTTCATAGTCGAATAGAGGTTTCACTAAAACAAAAGGGAATGGCATATGAAATTTTTCATTGATGTTACAAGGCTATGCTAAGATATAGAAGTCACCAAATGTCTTGTAGTTTCTATTTGCTGTATTTTCATTGATGTTACAAGGCTATGTATAGTTGTAGAATTTCTTTTCCCCCCTGCTATTTAGAATGCTAAGATATAGAAGTCACCAAATGTCTTGTAGTTTCTATTTGTTGTATTATCGACCTACATTTGGAAAAATTAACATTGTAATGCAAACCCTGTACTTGAATCTGCACGTAGGAAATTTATTTGGTGAACCAAAGAGATTAAATAAAGGTACAAAAAATTTCTCTCTTTTTTTTGCAAGACATATTCTTACAGTCAAATAACTTAAAGAGAGTGCCAACAATTTCCAGCCTGGCCCCCCAAGTCCATATGAGTTTGCAATATGCATTTTCATTATTGATTTTGCAACCAGACATGCCAAATGTATAGACAAACCATTACAAATTGGCATCTATGATTTGTTTCAAATGTAGGTGAATCCTGCCGTAGCAAAACTGCAACTTGCCTGACTATAGACAAACTGTTACAAATTGGCATTTATGATTTATTTGAAATGTAGGCGAATCCCACTGCAGCAAAACTGCAACTTGCCAGACTTCTCTAAATAATGAGCATTCTCAATAACTTTTAGACTAAGACAATATAGGAAAACAGACACTTCAAGCATTTCAGATAAATGACATAATGGCCATAGTTGAGATAATGAAAATACAAAAATTGAATCAAACCATTATGGAAAAATTGGATGAAAGTAGATCCGCATTGACAAAATAGCAAAGCAGCATACATCTAGTTGGGCGAATCGTGTAGTCAGGAATATCAATGCCAAGATAGCAAGGGCAATAGAGGAGATGGGGTGAGCTAGAAGACGAAGCAGGCAGATTTGAGGTTGGGGTCAGAGTAGAACATGGAGCCACTATCCACGCCGGCGGACGCCTTTTGGCGCTCGATGATGGGTTCTCACGCACCACATGCTTGTTCTCGCTGCTGCTAATTCTTTGGCACACGTTGTACATGGCAGCCCAGAGCATCGAGAGTTGTTGCGGTCACCGCTGCAGCGCCCGCTATGTTGAGCACCTGAGTACATAACTCTGCACAAAGAATGACAACTACATTTATTTTTGTGTGCTTCTAGGCTGTTTTGATGCTGCAGCTATTAGGTAATGCAAGTAAGCTGGAAAACAGCCATACATATTTAGATCACAGCAGCAATTCTAGGAAAAACTTTTTTTTACAATGAAGCATTCTTGTCTAGGAAATAACAAAAGGATTGCTAACTTAGTTTCAGGAAATCTCTACAACTAAAAATCTCTACAACTAAAAAATTCCTATCTCTACTACTAAAAAATTCCTACGGTCAACATCTACCCGGCATGACGATAGGTCATGTGACCCCGCGTCTACCCGGCAGGACGACTACACGTGCGACACCGTAGCCTCCGGCAATATCTACCTCACCACGCACAGTGTTTCCCATCAATCACGTCCCATTAGCAGCAAAATAGGCAACCCAACAATCACGTCCACTATAGCGGCAACAAAGGCAACCCGCGCATAAAAAAAAGAAATAAAACCTCTCCATTGCCCCCCTGATCAGATCACGGGCACCAACAAAAAAACCGACATGGTCGCACCGGCAGTCTTCACACGTCGGTTGCCGGCACCAATTCTCCAACCGCGAGTCTCCCCTGGTCATGCTGGTAGTCTTCACCCGACGGTTGCCGGCGCCAATTCTCCGTCAACTTATCCATCAGGTAACAATCTTGCTGTTTAAATCCATGTGGACGGGACAGCTCATTTCTGGTCGTCGTCATTGAAGAGATCGTCGTTCTTACCTGCAAGGGCGAGACTATCTGATCCGTCCACAAGAGACCAGGTATGTTAGTTCTCTTTGACATGTTGCTTGGCTTTCTTGGTCATCCCTGGCAAATAAACAAGATAGCGAAAATCAAGTCATGACAACTGATCAAGTATTATCTGCCAAGTGCAAATTGTCATGAAATAGAAATCTTTTTACATGCTGCCAAGGACGAGTTATAAGAAATGTATGGTTGTTAAATACAACAGATCTTAATTGATTTCACCCCTCCCCTATAAAGTCACTGTCCACTGCCAAGTGCCAATCAAATTCATTTGTCGACTTTGATGCAGCTCTGCTGATTAGAACTACTCTGACTGGATCCATAAAAAATGCAGCACTACCAGAATGCCAATATATAGCTTCATGTGTTTATAGTCCACTAATGGTTTCATTAAAACAAAAGGGAATGGCATATGAATTTTTTCATTGATGTTACAAGGCTATGCTAAGATATAGAAGTCACCAAATGTCTTGTAGTTTCTATTTGCTGTATTTTCATTGATGTTACAAGGCTATGTATAGTTGTAGAATTTCATTTTCCCCCGCTATTTAAAATGCTAAGATATAGAAGTCACCAAATGTCTTGTAGTTTCTATTTGTTGTATTATCGACCTACCTTTGGAAAAATTAACATTGTAATGCAAAACCTGTACTTGAATCTGCACGTAGGAAATTTATTTGGTGAACCAAAGAGATTAAATAAAGATACAAGAATTTCTCTCTTTTTTTGCAAGACATATTCTTACAGTCAAATAACTTAAAGAGAGTGCCAACAGTTTCCAGCCTGCCCCCCCCAGTCCATATGAGTTTGCAATATGCATTTTCATTATTGATTTTGCAACCAGACATGCCAAATGTATAGACAAACCGTTACAAATTGGCATCTATGATTTGTTTCTAATGTAGGTGAATCCTGCCGTAGCAAAACTGCAACTTGTCTGACTAGAGACAAACTGTTACAAATTGGCATTTATGATTTATCTGAAATGTAGGCGAATCCCACTACAGCAAAACTGCAACTTGCCTGACTTCTCTAAATAATGAGCATTCTCAATTACTTTTAGACTAAGACAATATAGGAAAATAGATACTTCAAGCATTTCAGATAAATGACATAATGGCCATAGTTGAGATAATGAAAATACAAAAATTGAATCAAACCATCATGGAAAAATTGGATGAAAGTAGATCCGCATTGACAAAATAGCAAAGCAACAGACATCTAGTTGGGCGACTCGTGTAGTCAGGAATATCAATGCCAAGATAGCAAGGGCAATAGAGGAGATGGGGTGAGCTGGAAGACGAAGCAGGCGGATTTGAGGTTGGGGTCGGAGTAGAATGTGGAGCCACTATCCACGCTGGCGGACGCCTTTTGGCGCTCGATGATGGGTTCCCACGCATCACATGCTCGTTCTCGCTGCTGCTAATTCTTTGGCACACGCTGTACATGGCAGCCCAGAGCATCGAGAGCTGCTGCGGTCACCGCTGCAGCGCCCGCTATGTTGAGCACCTGAGTAGATAACTCTACACAAAGAATGACAACTACATTTATTTTTGTGTGCTTCTAGGCTGTTTTGATGCTGCAGCTATTAGGTAATGCAAGTAAGCTGGAAAACAGCCATATATATTTAGATCACAGCAGCAATTGTAGGAATTTTTTTTGACAATGAAGCATTCTTGTCTAGGAAATGACAAAAGGATTGCTAACTTAGTTTCAGGAAATAACAAAAAGAATTTGCTAATTCAGTTTTCGGAAATAACAAAAAGAAGTTGCCCCTCACTCACACCCTCCAACCACACCAAATCGAGACTAGCCACTCGAATCCGGCGAGCCCGGCCACTCAAATCTGGCTTGTCCAAGAAGACAGTTGCTGTCCTGGAATGCTTACAAGATCCAGTTAGCAACTTCTGAGTCATACACCAAAAACTTATCGAAACAAGCTAGCAAGTTAGCATTGGTGCCATTGATGGTAAATGCCAAATGAAACAAGATCGGGCTGGTACCATTTTTGTGTGCCTCCTTGCCGACCAGAGCTGAGGAAGTCGATGCTATCGAGGAGCAGCAGGAAGCTGCGCGATGCTCCAATGGATCGAGGACCGCACTCGACTGTGGCGATGTACCGTACAACTGGCTAGATTCGACTCCCTCGATTTTGCACCACCCGCGCCTGTCCCGTGCCAAGGCCCTCACGCCGAGCTTCATCTGTGTCGCGTCAAGCGGAGAAGGTCGCTTACCTCCATCTGCGCCACACCAAGTCCAGGAGGCCACGCCGCACGGAGAAGGCCACGGAGCTCCGTCTGCGGGAGAACGCCCAAGCCACCACTGGGCCACCGGCGCTGCAGGTCGCACGCCCCGCGCGAGGCCAACAGAGCAAGGCTTCTTGCTTGCTGCTCCGACAAGCAGGACGGAGGAGGCAAGCTTCTTGCTTCCTGCTCCGACGGAGCAGGACAGAGGAAAGAGATGCGTCTGCATCTGCCGATTGGTGACGAAAGAGCTGACCGGAGAGGATGAAGATAAGGACGTTTTATTTTAAATTTTATTTATTTATTACAAGCTATGGGTCCCATGACAAAAAAGCTTAACCTAAACCCAAATAGCCCAAACATCGCTGAAGGGTCCGAACATTGAAGTGCAGTGGGAGATTTAGCCGTATAAGCTGTAGCGATTAGCGAACACCACCTACCTTTTTGTATTTACATGAATTTTTGTGTATTT
Source organism: Miscanthus lutarioriparius (assembly GCA_904845875.1). NCBI lineage: Eukaryota > Viridiplantae > Streptophyta > Magnoliopsida > Poales > Poaceae > Miscanthus > Miscanthus lutarioriparius. Next base: position 99,907,648 of record CAJGYO010000006.1, read on the forward strand.
CGTACTTCTATGGTGAGAGAGATAATTGTTTGCCCTAACACCCTATCTTTCAGGCATCATCATCAGCAACAAGCTTCATCGAAGCTAAGTGTGACAAAGAGCGACTTAATAATAAGTGGTTGTATTCCCTACCACACCAGTCTTCCATGGACCAGTTGAATAATAATGGTGATCGTAGTCCGTTCAAAAACTTGACAAACACTATAAGTGGAGGTAACTGTTCATACATACATCGTTATAAATGCTTTGTGATGAACAATGTATTGCATTAATTATGATCAGAGTACATCCAATACACATGCAAAAGTTGAGGAAGCTAGGCAATGTAAAAGGGAGAGGGAAAAAGCACGATGAGCTGCAATGACTCAAGAAGAGAGGGATGAAAAAAATAAAAAACGTCGGCAAGCATATCAGCTTAGAAAAGCAAAAACTACATTCGCTGGTGGGTCGAGAGGTGACACCATGGTCAAGCTACAACCAAGCTATTATTTATATTGATATATATGTGTGTGTGTTGTATAATAAATAATATTTTAACCGATAAAGTTGAGTCAAACAAAGAAAACATGGCAAACGAAGAACATAGTGATTGGCTGCATAAAAATGATTCATCCCAACCAATGCAATGGAATAAACACGCCCTAGGTATTGTTTGCGATTATATGATGACAGTTAGTTATTATGTTGTTGCATGAAACATGTTTTGCAAATTAATTAGGAATAGTAATGCGTTGAACTATACCTTTATGCATGATACACGTTACTTATTTAATGCTCAGCTAAAAGTGCAGACAACAACAGTGAAATTGACTTGACTACGGGACCACATGATGCCAATCTAGGTACACATTTATATTTTTTTTTGCAAATTAATTAAGAATGATGTGTCCGAGTATATTTGAATAAATGATACGTGTTAATGTCTATGTGATTACTCAGGTCGAAGTGCAAACAACAGCAACACAATTGACCTGACTACACATAATCTCAATACAGGTACATTTTTATGATATTTATTTTTATAAACAAATAATACATAATGTTGTCTTTAATTTTTGAATCTATGACATTTTATAAATAAGTTCAATTATTTATTAGGATAGATGCAACCTCTTCCTGCATCTGATTCTGTCAACTCCAAGGACCAACTTAGGAAGAGAGAGTCGAAAAATGCGCACTCAAGGAAATGGTATGCAAATCTGACACTCGAGGAGAAGACAGCTAGGCTAGAACGACAGCGGGAGAAGTCTAAGACACCCGCACGAAAGGAGTCACTAAGAAATGCCCAGAGACGGCACAGAGATGTGCAAAAACCCACCCTGCACCCAGAGTCTATCGCCATGGAGAACCCGTTATTTACTCCAGAGCTTATGTGGCCCACTGCGGGCGCATCTGGAGCTCATGGAACTACGACAAAATCCAGTGATTGGGTTATCTCAGAGTCCAGTGCAACACCTCTTTATATTCCTCCACCTAATGAGGAGGTTAATGATGAAGGATGTGATGAGTTATTGCCATGCCATATGACACATAGATCACATGTTCCATCTGGGCAGAGACATGCGTTGTTAACGCGTTGTAACATGATGTTTGAGCGTCGCATTGGCTCAAACACAAGGGCATCTAATAAAGATGGTGACTACATGGCTGAAGACCGAGTGGGTGCTAACACGCCCTTGACTCAATCAGTCATGACCAACAACGGTATATATTGATGCCTCATTATCCCATTTAGGGGACCTATATACCATATTATACCTAACCGATCCATGGTAATTCCGTGATTAACAGAAAAGGCAGGACCCAACATTTAGGCTATATCATCCACATCGACGGCACCACTGTTTGATGATTGTGAATGCATGGCTGAAGAATACCCGAATGATAACACACCCTTGCCTCAATCAGTCCTGACCAACAACGGTATATACTAATGCCTCGTGACCCCATTTAGGTGACCTATATTGTATACCATATTATACCTAACCCAACCATGGTCATTACATGATTATCAGAAAGGATAGGACCTAGCCCTCAGCCTGCATCAGATGCACCGATGACACCACTATTTGATGACAGTGGTAATTTACACTATTTTGTAACATTCTATAAAATATTTGAACTCCTTTGTTTATTTTTACCCATAGTTCTACTAACTCATGTATCTTTGACGGCCATAGATGATGATGAGGGAGATATATTTGAAGAGGATGAGGGATACCTATTTGTCGGGCATGGTATTTGTATGAAAGACCGAATATAAATCAAATCTTCCACTACTTTATCTAAACTATTACGACTTAAATGTTATTTCAGAAGAGAAAGATGATGATGATGTCCAAGACAATGACCTTGAGGAAGACACGACTTTTATCCCTGAAGTACCTAACCGATATGATGAGGTGTATAGTAACATGCCTACAGATACCCATATGTTAAAACCTGTTGCAAATTGCGAGCACTGCGATGCAAAAAGGTTTGAGCATGAACCACGTGGGTTCTGTTGTCGCGATGGAAAGGTCGAGCTCAATGAATTGAACGTACCTAATGAGCTTATGAGGCTTTAGTCAAGTAATGACGCAGATGCTAGGCACTTTCGTAACAACATTAGGTTTTTCAATGGCCATTTCTCTTTCACTTCTCTATATTGTCGCCTCGATAGCGCTACTGCAAGATGGAAGAACAGTGGTATATACACCTTTCGTGCACATGGCCAGATCTATCACAACATAAGGTCATTTGGTAGAGAAGAGGGTAAGAAGCCAAGACATCTTGAGCTTTACTTCTACGATGATGATCCAAGCCTTGAGCACCGCTATCGATGATGTCATGAAGAGAAGTGCCAAAAAGATAAGGAAGTCATTAAGAGGTTTGTGGCCATCCTTCGTGACAACCCATACTCACAACATCTTAGGAGTGTGGGCCAGGCTCACCACCTTGAGGACTATCATGTCACACTAAACCTTGACCAGAGGCTGGGGTAGACCAGAGAACATACAATGTACCATCAACTTCAGAGGTGGCTACTGTTTGGATCGAGGGAAGCGAACATCTTGGTCAGTTCTAGAATAGTATTGTCCTGCATGGGAAAGATAGAAGCAGACACGACATCCGCTCATATCATGGATGTTACGATACTCTTTCATACCCTCTATTCTTCCCTAAGGGTGAGCTTGGGTGGCACATGGATATTCCAAAGAAAGGAGTTAGTATGGAACAAGTCATCATTTATTGGAGGCCCACGTGACATGAGGCGTCGATACATGGACGCCATGGCTCTGGTATGGAGGTTTGGTAAATCGGACATCTTCCTGACTATGACATGTAACCCAAACTGGGATGAGATCAAGCGTGAACTCTACCCTGGCCAGAAACCACATGATCGTCCAGATCTCGTTGTTTGGGTCTTTAGAGCAAAACTACAAGAGCTGAAGGATAGACTACTAAAAAGGATATCCTTGGAAAGGTGTGAGCAAATGTTTATGTTGTGGAGTTCTAGAAGAGGGGTCTGCTGCATGCACATTTTTTGCTAATCATGGATAGGAAGTACAAGATCACATGTCCAGAGCAGTATGATCACCTCATCTCAGCTGAGCTCCCAAACAAGAAGTACCTAGTCTTGTACAAGATGGTTACCAAACATATGATGCATGGCCCTTGCGGACTGCTTAATTGCGATTGTCCATGCACAAAGGGTCATGATTCATGTAAGAACCGTTACCCTAGACCTTTCTGCGATGTCACAGTACAAGGCAAGGATTCAAATCCAGTTTATAGACGGCGTGAAGATGGTCGAAAAGAAAAAGTTCACGGACACGAGCTTGACAACAGATGGGTCGTGCCTTACAACCCGTATCTCCTCCATCTATTCAACTGCCACATCAATGTTGAGGCATGTGGGAGCACCAATGCAGTCAAGTATCTATTTAAGTACATTTACAAGGGTCATGACCAGGCGTCTGTGTCTATGAGAGAGGCTGACAAGGAGGATAGTGAAGGGAACGTTGATGAGATCAAGCAGTACATAGATGCTAGATGGGTAACCCCCCCCCCCAGAAGCCTTGTGGAGGATATACGGGTTTGATTTGATTGATAGGTACCCTTCTGTTTTGTTCTTACAACTACATCTTCCAGACATGCACATGGTGTCATTTCATCGACGCCACGGGATTCGATGAGTGCTTGATCATCTAGGTGCTAACAAGTCAATGCTTACAGCGTACTTCGAGAAGAACAGGACAGATGAAATAGCTCGAGCTATATTGTATCGGGACTTTCCCGAGTTCTATACATGGCAAGCACAAGGCAAAGTTTGGCAAAATAGGGTACGTCGTGATACATTATGACAGATTGAAAGAATCATGTCTACCAATCCAGCCGTGGGGGAGCGTTACTATCTTAGCCTCTTAGGGTTCTCCTAAACCACGTGACAGGTGCAACCTCGTTTGAGTGTCTAAGGACCGTGGATGGCAAAATCCTACCGACCTTCCGTGAAGCTGTAGAAAGAAGAGGCTTAATCGAAGAGGACAACACGCTGAACGAGAGTCTTGCTGAGGCAACCGGGTGGATGATGCCATATGCGCGGCGAAGGCTCTTTGCAACAATATTGGTATTTTGTGAGCCCAGTGATGTGTTTGGACTATGGGAGAAACACAAGGAGGCAATGTCGGAGGACTACAGGCGCAATAATCAATCCACCTTCATGGTGTAGCAGATGGTCCTCATGGATATTCGAAAATTGCTACAATCAATGCAGAAGGATATAAAGATGTACCCACTTCCTGATATCGATGACACATATGATGCCTCTCGTGATATTCCTAGAGATATTTTTGAGGAGGCTAGCATTGAGGCTAATGAGGATGATGTGGCTCTGTCAGACACCCTTAACAAGGAGCAGCGGGCTACATACGATGAGATCATGTCCTCGATTGATACCGAGGATAGGGGTCTCTTCTTTGTAGATGGTCCTAGCGGAACCGGAAAGACTTATCTGTATAGAGCACTTCTTGCTACTATACTCAGTCAGAAAAAGATTACAGTGGCAACAGCTACATCTGGTGTTGCGGCCTCAATAATGCCTAGTGGCAGAACCGCCCACTCGTGCTTCAAGATTCCCCTCACCATCGATAATGGGGCCTTTTGCACCTTCACGAAACAGAGTGGTACTGCCAAGCTGCTTCGGGCCGCATCCCTTATTATTTGGGACAAGGTGATAATGATAAAGAGGCAAGGTGTTGAGGCACTGGATAACAGCCTTTGTGATATAATGGACCGACCAGAGTTGCCGTTTGGGGGAAAGACCGTGGTGTTTGGTGGAGATTTCAAACAGGTTCTTCCCGTTGTTCGGAGATGGTCAAGGGCTCAGGTAGTTGGTGCCTCGCTGCGGATGTCGTACCTTTGGGATTCCATGCGGCATCTAAAACTGGTGCGCAACATGAGGGCAAAGAGTGATCCGTGGTTTACAGAATACTTGTTGCGCGTCGGTAGAGGTTTTGAGGAGGCGACTATTGATGATGAAATATGTCTTCCTCATGATATATGTGTTCCGCACACTGGGTAAGATAGTGATCTTGATACTCTAATTGATTGCATATTCCCTAACCTCAATGCAAATATGTCAGGCAAAGATTATATCACCTCTCGAGCGATATTATCTACGCGGAACGAATGGGTTGATATGATTAATATGAAGACGATAGGTCGTTTTCACGGGGATGAGATGGTGTACCATAGCTTTGACTGTGCGGTGGACGATCCGCACAACTACTACCCTGAGGAATTCCTTAACACTTTGACACCCAATGGTCTACCTCCACATGTGTTGAAACTGAAGATTGGTTGTCCGATCATATTGCTTAGGAATATTGACCCTGCGAACGGACTTTGTAATAGTAACAAGCTTATCATACGGGGTTCCAAAAGAATACCATAGACGTAGAAATTGTGTCGGGATAGCACGCTAGAAAGCGGGTTTTTCTGCCTCGAATACCCTTATGCCTGTCGGACGATGAGATGTTTCCTTTCCAATTTAAGCGAAAACAGTTCTCTATTCGGCTCAGCTTCGCAATGACTGTTAATAAGGCACAGGGGCAGACTATCCCTAACGTCGGGGTATACTTGCCGGAACCAGTGTTCTCGTATGGCCAATTGTATGTGACGCTATCAAAAGCTACAGCAAGATCGAATATTAGGATCTTGGCTGTGCCAGCTGCTGAGAAGGACGTGAACAAGATAAAAGGGAAAGGAAAGGGGAAGAAGAGACCGACAAAGGATATATTCACAAAGAATATTATATATAAAGAGGTTCTAACTCTATGAAAGAGGTAATGCATTACACATCGATACATATTTTTTTAAGATATATCAATAGTACTTTAACTTTAAGAATTAACAAATAACTTATGTGCAGGACACTTCTAACTACAGCTTCAACTATCTGTATGCTTCAGCTACACAAAGTGAGATGCCGCATCTTGGACTTAAAAATATTCTGGATTATCTTTGATTGGTGACCAGCTGCAGCTTAGTGTTCGTGCAAAGCACGCTCTTTTGGTCAAAACATTGAGAGATTAGAATCTTAATTGTACAATATATTGTAAAACACAAACTTGTTATGATTAAGGTGAATGCTCGTGTATTACAACTTGTAAAACATCACGATTGCAGTATCTATTTTAGATACAGTATAACACACGCTCATACATATGTTATCGTGATATTATGTGTACTCGTTGCAACGCACGGACATTTAACTATCAGACATAAGTATAAAAGTTCGTGCTTAGTGTCGACGACTAACCAGAATTACCTATCTGTTCACGCGCGCTGTTTCGCGTTTCCATCGACGCCGTCCCGCTCGATCCGTCGCTCGGCCCGGCAACTAGGAACTGATGTTTTTTCATGGAGGTGGGCCCCGCCAGCGCATGCAGTGATGCAGACCTTTTTTTTGGATACCCTGCGTCCACATGCAAAGCAATTTCGTCCGCGACGTCTGCATGCAGCGCTCCAATCCCACGCTCGGTCAGCCCACATGCAGAGCAACTCAGCACTTTTCATCCTTTTTTTTTTCAACACGTCGCAGGGGCAAACAGCTACACGTTACATCCAAAATTGCTTTACACATGCTAAAAATGCAATGCTCTCATGATTATGTCTTTTCGGACCTAAGGAACCTTTCGCTATACTTGATTACCATGAAAAATATTATGTATATATAGTTAGATTGATGATTAAGAAGAGTTTACTTGCCGGAGAAAAACTAAATGAAACCCTAATTTAGTTTACACACGGGAGCTTTTATTCATACACAAAAGGCATTATTTAGCTTTTTGTCTGTCTTATGATGACTCGTATAATTGTGATGATTGACTACAAACATTATATTATGGATATTGAGCTCAAAGCATCGTGTTTTAATAGTACAACATACGATTTAGATTTAAATTTAAATCATTAGAGAATTGTTATTTTTTCTGTTGCAAGGCACGTCGTCGACAACTATACTCAACTGCTGCCCAGCTTCTGCGCACGCCATCGTTTCATGAGGCTGACGTTGACAACGACAGCTTGATCAACTACAAGTTCATCATTGTCATGATGACCAGGTGGCAGGCACTTGCATATGGTCGAAACTACAATCACGCTCAAAGAATCGGTTTTTTTTAGTAATAATACATACACGTTCAAGCTTATTTGACGTATATTTTATTTTTGTTCCCGTTGCAACGCATTGGCATGATTCTAGTTCCAATATAAAAATGTCGTTATACCGCCAAAAGGCAAAAGTGCCTAAATCTTCTGAAAATTACACCGTTGACTTTTTCCAAAGAAAAAAAAGGCAACATCATTTTAACAAAAAAAAAAGTGTATAAACTAACGAAAATAATTCATATATATAGGTCGTTCTTTGAGGAAAAGAATTTTAGCGCTTAACCCTATGCGTAAGGCGTTAACGTTAGTAGATTGATACTTTTCTGACAACTTTTTGCCTGATGTTTTACAGTAACGAAAATCCTAAATTACGAAAATCTAAGCCACCATGCATGGTGTTGGATAGATGTAAACCCATATATAGCGATAGCGATGCAAGAAATTAGAAACGTTTTCTCTAAAAAAAAACGGTTCTACCAAGCTAGATCACAGCTTATGAAGATTTAGAGATGAGCTCCATATATACCAAACCTAAAATTGACAGTACGATTTTCGGTGCACAGGCACAACACACAACCATACTAGCACTAAAAACATGTGCGTGTTCGATCGAGTTGTCTTCTTCCGCGATCTGTTTTCTCCCAGGAGATATGCGCGTGCTTTGCTAGCTGCAAGAGCCTGCAACTCGTGCTCAGTCAGCCATGCATGTATGGTTCTCGCAATGGACACATGCGCATTTGCCAGCCAAATCCTGCTCACGCGCAAAACGTGCCGTGTTCTACCCATATATGCCCATGCTGGCCAAGAGCGAGCGAGAGCCCAAGCAAACTGACGTTAACGTGTGCGTGCGTGCTGCATCACTTCCAACTGGATTCCGTGCCGTGTACTGCCGAAACATTCCTTTTTCGTATGTTGGCTTGTCAATGTCAATATCCAAACAAAACGACTGTACGATATGAAACCAAAGTGATCCGCGTACAGTTCAGACAAATCTTGTTGAATCTGCTGGAACTGGAAGTTGAATCTTTGCTTGTATCTTTCCTTTTTTCTTGATTTTTTGCTTGGATTTCGAAGTTTAAGAGACCGTAGTTAAATCCCATTAAGAAGGTAGTAGTAATCAAATCTCTTGCTTCCGTTGCAACAATTCCGTAGAAGGAATCCGACGTGGCAGCCAAGGCCGGCCTATCGAACCCCGTCGATCAGTCGGGGCCGCCGCCCAACCGCCCCCCCCCCCACCCCCCGAGCCCGCCGCGGCGGGATCCTACGGTGGTACCCACTTCCCCGAACAGGAAAGCGCCAGCGTGGCCGTACTCGCCCCGCACATGTACGTTCCTCTCCCACGACGCCGACTCCACGAGGAGCCAAGGTCACGTCGCGCTCCGACGCAACGTGGCGCCGCTCGGACTTGCACCAGCCCGGCGCCTGCCTCGTGAAGCGGCGCAAAGGGCACTCCGCCAAGCCTTGCCACTTCCATGCAACTGCCGACTGCCAACCAACCAACCGTGGCTACTACACCCTACGCGCTCGCCGATCTCCTCGCCCCGCCTAAATCTTAGGCGCGGGCGGCTCCGCAGCCGCAGTCCGCACAGGCAGCGCCGCACGCGGCCATTTCCGCTCGTGGCCCAACCCACCTGCCGCCGGCCGGCAGCTCGGCCGGCCGCCGCGTGACTGAACTGAACACGAGCTAGCTAGCTGTCCCAACTCCAGATGGATCCTGCTTCTCTTCCCTGCCATGATCGCGTGTATTATATATATACCTGGCCGTGCTTTTGGGGATGACGATCGATCCTATTCGTTCCCATCTGCTGCTGCTGGTTCATGGACAGGGATTATTCGAGAGGGTCGTCGTCCATGGACACCAGCGGGGGCAACGAGGTGCCAGGGAAGAAGGCGAGGAAGCCCTACACCATCACCAAGCCCCGGGAGCGCTGGAGCACCGAGGAGCACGGCCGCTTCGTCGACGCGCTGCTCATGTGAGTTGTGACAGACCGACAGCCAGGAGCTGGCCTTCTGTTTCGGAAGCTTATCTCTGAATATTTTTGTTGTCGTTTTTCAGTATGAGCAGGAAATGGATTTGATGGTCATGATTTTTCCCCCCCTCAGGTTTGGCCGCGACTGGAAGAAGATCGAGGAGCATGTCGGCACCAAGACATCCATCCAGGTACCGAATCCTCACTTCCTGATCGAAAGAAGCGTGTGTGTGTTTCGTACTTGCACTTGGGCATGCAGTACCTCGCTGAAGAACTCAAACTCTGAACAACACAACGCGGCTGCAGATACGGAGCCATGCCCAGAAGTACTTCCTCAAGGTCCAGAAGCTCGGGCTGGCCGCCGGGCTGCCGCCGATGTACCCGAGGCGCCACCTCGCCATGCAGCAGCAGCAGAGCACGGCGTCCGGTAGCAGCTCGGCTGCCGCGGCTGCCATGCCATTGCTTAACGGCCGGCAACCTACGTGCGCGCCGGTCGCCATGCCAGGTCTGTCCGAGTCCGACGCCGTCGCTCACGGTTCCATCGGTTGGAACAGCCCCGGTGTCCTTCCTGCAGCCAGCAGCGGCAAGTGCCTTCTTTGTCCAGCCTGCATTTTGCAGAACGGTGTTCTCACGTTGCTGGCGTTCTCAATCTCACGTTGCTTCTGAACATTTTCAGAGATGCAAGGCTTGGACTGGGCAGGCCCGTCAGCTTCAGGGACAGCACCACCATCACTGGTGAACACCGACGCGCAGAGCCAGAGTGTGCCATTCACCGGTAATTTTGTCTGACGACGACTCTTGGTTTCTGGCCGTGCTTCTGCAGCCAAAACCTCGTGAAAACAATAACGTCTTCGTGCTCATTCAGGTGGCAGCCGGTTCATTGGGGCGCCGAGCCTGAGCAGCAGCAGCATAGACTGGGCTGGCAGTGGCAGCAGCGCAAGTGAAGCGTCAGCAATTGGTGTCGTGCAGGATGAACAGATCGAGCTTCCATTATCACCCGGTACGTACAACCTCCTTTCCAACACCAAACTCCGCTCGCGAACCGAAGTTAAGCCCGTGAAAGTGAAACAACATGATGGCTTCAGAAATAACCGGAAGCTGGATCTTCTTCTGCAGAGGATCTGCCATTTGCGCAGGTGTACAGGTTCGTCGGCGACATGTTCGACCCGAACACGCCGATCTCGGTTGAAACCCATCTGCAGAAACTGAAGGAACTGGACGACGTCACCGTCAAGACAGTGAGTAGCCCAGTACTGAATCCCTTTCTCGCATCTTGCGTTTCACACTCCTTCCTCTCCTGTTGTTGAGTTGAACCGAAATCGTCTCCTGCAGATCTTGCTAGTGCTGCGAAACCTCGAGAACAACCTGTCAGCGCCTCAGTTCGAGCCTGTGGTAAGATAAGAAGCGCTTTCTGACGGCTCCTCTTGTTACTTAGCTGATAGACTGATAGCAAAACTGAAGCTGCCTTTACCTCTGCGTACTCCTAACTCTTTCCACTCTGTTTGCTCTGCTTTCAATAGAGAAAGTTGTTGTCGACGTATGATCCGAGAAGAGGTCTGTCTGGCCAATTGTAGAGCGCAGCACCTGGAGACAGCCTGAGAAATGGGGGAGCTGCAACTAACACACACGGATGGACGTTCAGGTGCTGCAGGAATGACAGAAAGAGAGGCTGAAACGCAAATAGATGGCTAGACAGACAGGCACCGATATGCCTGGTTTTCTGGCTGGCATACACTAGAAGATGTTAACAATTCTTTTGGTAATCCGCTGTATATAAAAAGCACTTACTTTTTACCATGTACCGATTGTTAAGGAGTTGAGTAGTACACACGTTCTTCTAGCGTCCTTTGTAAAACTCGCGTGTCGATTCAGATGAAACTTACGGGGTTGTCGGATACATGATGCGTGTCTGGTTCTCTGAATTTGTTTGGCAACAAAGGATCCACGTCTGAAAGTCTGAACTGAACATGTGCTAGAACAGCAATGGATTTGCGCATGTTTCCCACACCAAACTTGTTCGGCGAACTTGACGTACTCCAGCCGCGTTCAACTAGAGATGGGGGTGGTTCGGTTCAGTGGAGCGGTTCTTCGAACCGGTGCATAAAATCTATCCAAACGGGCCCCATTTTGATCCAGGATAGAGGATCTGGATCAACGGATCGATAACCATAGAACCAAAAGATCCAGCGGTTCGATCCATTCCCTTTCTCCCTTCGTCTGCCAGCACATACAGCGACTACTTCTCCCGTTTCTTTGCTCGGCTTGACTCCTCGGCGACGTCCTCGCCGGTGTCATGGCACTCGGCCTCTGCTTCTTCTCCACTGGCTACTGCTCCGCGAGTCCACGGTGATGCAGTCGTGGTGATGAGGATGAGTAAATAAATGTATTTATGTATTTTTATGTATTTTCGGTTTTATTTTCAAGAGGAAAAGGAAGTATATGACATAGTCATGACGTCATCAAGCTAAGAGGACAGAGGCGCAGAGCACGCGGCAGGATGCCTGCTGCTGTGCTGGAGTAGTACTGTAACTTGTTCAGGTGCTGCGCTGCTCCTGGCCCAGGCCTGGAGCAGAAAAAAGGCATGCGCTGTCGCTTCCCGGTTCAGGCCAGCAGGTACAGTATTTTTCTCCCACAACAAACCGGTATCAGCTGAGTTTATCAACTCAGAAACCAACTAGCGAACAGGCTATCTTTGTTGTGTGTGCTAGAGACCAAGATTGATGTACTGTCGGCCTCCGATGCAATGGGAGGGGAGCATCGTTTGAGTATGTGTGTTTGCCGGCCGTTGGTGCCTCCGGGGGCATTGTCGTTGCGTGGTGCCGTGATGACTGGGTTGTGTCTACCTGTCGCTCCCACTCCGTCTCTGTTTGCATCGCGCCGTCTGAGAGACCGAACTCCACCTGGTCGCTTACAGCCCTGTCGATGAGCACCTCAAGCCGGCATTCCTTGACGAGCTCCGCGCGACGAGGGCCGCCTGTCAGGAACCTATGCTCGTGTGCGGCGACTTCAACCTAATTTATCAGGCGGCTCATAAGAGTAACGATCGACTAAACCGTCGTTCCATGCGTCGCTTCCGCCGTGCGCTCGATGACATCCAGCTCGACGAGCTCTACCTGCACGGCAGACTCTATACGTGGAGCAACGAGCGGCGTCGACCGACCTTGGAGCTTATTGATCGCGCGTTCGCCACCGCTGACTGGCTCGAGCGATTCCCAAACCACCACCTCAAGTGCCTCTCGTCGGATTGCTCCGACCACGCGCCGTTGCTGCTCCAGCTGCACTCCGAACCATGGGCTAAACCGAGGTTTCGTTTCGAGGCGTTCTGGGCGCGTCTTGATTTGTTCGAGGAGGTGGTCAGGCAGGCATGGGATTGTAGCCTACCAAACGTCGATGCTTGCAGGGTGGTCGATTTTAAGCTGAGGGCAATAGCTAAGGCCCTGCAGAGCTGGAGCATGCGGAACGTCGGAAGCGTCCGTTTGCAGTTGTTCATGGCTCGGGAGATCATCGCCCAGCTAGACGCTGCACAGGACACCAGGCTGCTCACGGACGAGGAGTTGTCGCTTCGGAAGGAACTCAAGATGCACACTCTCGGCCTTGCATCCTTGGCACGTACCATCGCACGGCAACGTTCCAGGATCCGGTTCCTTGAGGAGGGAGACACGAACACAAGGTTCTTCCACCTTCAAGCTGTTGGTATTTTCTTAGGACTCAAACGAGTCAAGTTCATCAGATCGGGATATTTTACATAGGAATAGAATACATGTTCAAGATTTGCATGAGAGGCAGAGAGAAGGGGAGTGAGAGGTAGCAGACCATCGAATGCCGTAGTGGTCGAAGCACCAACCGGGGTCTTGTTGGCGGATGCCATCTGCGCGCCTGCAGCGACGTTCGGTGGAGAGGGAGAGTCGGTGCAGTGGCGTCCTCGGCGGCGACGTGTGCGTCGGGGTGGCATTGCCGGCGTCGGTGGTGCTTTCCGTCGCTGGCAGCGCCCCTTCTCAAGATCGGGTTAGGGTTAAGATATCGGTGGGGTGACTGGCGGCACGGTAAACCTCGTACTGCGAGCCCCGGCCCCCACATTTCCTTTATAGCGCTGTGCAACGGGGGCCCACCAACCATGTAGGGTTGGGCGCCCCCGATCAGGGCGCGAGAACAAGGCCCAAAAGACCGTTGGGCCTAACTGGTGGGAGATCAAACCTAACATTCTCCCACTTGATCTCTCATCTATTCTTCGTTCTTTAATTTCATACTCAAAACTTTCAATTCATATTTTTCTTGCTTCCATCCTATTTCATCACAGATTAGTGTATAGAATTGTCCCATCGTCACAGCAATTAGTGCCGTTAGACTAACAGCCACAATATACTTCTCCGTTTTGAAATGTAAACTTTCTTTGGGCCCTTCGTATGTTCGGGAATCATAGGCTTTCCCTTAAACCCATGCCGGCTACGTGTTCTCTGAACACGTTGGGTGGTAAGCCCTTTGTGAGCGGATCCGCGAGCATTTTCTCTGTACTTATATGCTCAAGATTTATTATATGATCCCGAACTTTATCTTTCACAACATAGTACTTTATATCAATGTGTTTGGCAGCACCACTTGACCTATTATTGTGAGCGTACTGTACCGCTGGATTGTTATCACAATACAATCTCAGTGGTTCATTTATATTATCAATCACTTTCAATCCAGGTATGAATTTCTTCAGCCAATTCACCTGCCCCGTTGCCTCATAGCTTGCTACAAACTCGGCATACATTGTCGAGGATGTAGTTACGGTTTGTTTGGAGCTTTTCCATAATATAGCCCCTCCTGCGAGAGTAAATACATATCCTGACGTGGATTTTCTTTCATCTTCCGCATAATCAGAATCTGAATACCCCTCTATCTGCAGGGAATTAGATCTTCTATACGTAAGCATGAGGCCTTTCGTACCCTGCAAATAACGTAGGACTTTCTTCACTAATTTCCAATATTCAATTCCTGGATTCTTTTGATATCTGCCAAGTAACCCGGTAACAAAAGCTAAATCAGGACGTGTACACACTTGAGCATATTGTAAACTTCCAACAACTGAAGCATACGGTACCGCTTTCATTCGGTCAATTTCATATTGGTTCTTGGGACACTGATGTTCCCCAAATTTATCGCCCTTGACTATAGGAGCAGGTGAAGGACTGCACGCATGCATACTAAATTTCTTCAAGACCTTTTCTATGTATGCCTTTTGCGATAATCCTAGAACCCCTTTTCTCCTGTCTCGGTGAATCTCTATTCCCAAAACGAACGAGGCCTCACCGAGATCTTTCATATCAAAGTTTGAGGACAAGAATTTCTTTGTTTTCATTAGTAGATTGATATCACTACTAGCAAGCAAGATATCATCCACATATAAAATTAGGAATATATACTTTCCATTCTTGAACTTTGCATAAACGCAATTGTCCTCAACATTTTCTTCAAACCCAAAACCTTTTATCGTTCTATCAAACTTCAAATACCACTGTCTTGAAGCTTGCTTCAATCCGTAGATTGATTTCTTCAGGCGGCATCCCATATTTTTCTTTCCTTTTACGACAAAACCTTTCGGTTGTGCCATATAAACATTTTCTTCCAAATCCCCGTTTAGGAAAGCCGTCTTTACATCCATTTGATGTAACTCCAAATCATAGTGGGCTACAAGTGCCATTATAATTTTGAAGGATTCTTTACATGAGACTGGAGAAAACGTCCCATTGTAATCAATCCCTTCTCTTTGTGTGAAGCCTTTCGCCACAAGTCGCGCTTTAAATCTTTCTATATTCCCTTGGGAGTCATATTTCGTTTTGTAGACCCATTTACAGCTTACTGTTTTGGCTCATTTAGGAATATTTTCTAAGTCCCAAACTTTATTGGTACTCATTGATTTCAATTCATCTTCTATGGCCTTAAGCCACTTTGATGAGTGATCGCTTCTCATGGCTTCTTCAAATGAGGTGGGATCATCCCCCATCTGACATTCTTCTATTTCATAAACTTCATAGTCATCAGTAATAGCTGATCTTCTTATTCTTTGAGACCTTCTAGGTGCCTCCGGCACTTGTTCCACATTGGGCTGTTGTTGTTCTTCCTCATATGCAACATTTGGTTCTATAGGTTCCTCAAGGATAGGTTCCTCAAGGACAGGTTCCTCATGTTTATTCATTGTCGCCACGGGAGAACTTGCAACGGATGTTGGCACTACAGTGTCCTGCACTGTCGGTGCAACAGCAGCAGGTAGCGTGAAGAATGGTTCTTCAACCATCGGAGTGGGTACATGTACCCGCTTCTCCTGTAGGCTGATTTCTCGTGCTACCATGCTCCCCCTGATCATGTTATCCTCTAAGAACACAGCGTGTCTTGTTTCTACAATCTTCGTATGTCTGTCAGGACAATAGAAGTGATATCCTTTCGATCTTTCTGGATAGCCAATAAAATGGCAGCTGACTGTCTTGGAGTCTAACTTTTCTATGTTTGGGTTAAACACTTTTGCCTCAGCCGGACAGCCCCACACACGCAAATGGTTAAGTGAGGGTTCCCTTCCTGTCCATAATTTATACGGTGTTTTAGGCACCGATTTACTTGGTACTCGATTAAGTATATGAATGGCAGTTTTCAGTGCCTCCATCCATAAACTAATCGGTAATGTGGAGTAACTCATCATGCTTCTTACCATATCCATTAAGGTACGGTTACGTCTTTCAGCCACTCCATTCTGTTGAGGCTCCCCCGGTGTGGAGTACTGAGCAACTATGCCATTTTCCTGTAGGAACCTTGCAAATGGTCTAGGAATTTGGCCATATGGGGTATGTCGCCTATAGTACCCTCCACCTCGGTCTGATCGTACTATCTTGATTTTCTTATTGTGCTGATTTTCAACTTCAGCTTTAAATATTTTGAATTTATCCAATGCTTCCGATCTTTCTTTAATTGGATAAATATTGCCATAACGAGAGTAGTCGTATGTGAATGTTATAAACGAGTCATAACCATCCACACTTTTCACAGAAAAAGGACCACATATGTCTATGTGGATTATTTCTAAAATTCTTATGCTTCGTTTGGCATCTTTCTTAATTTTCTTGACATACTTTCCTTTGATGCAATCAATACATTGTTCTAAATCTAAAAATTCTAAGTGCGGGAGAATTGATTCCTTAACCAATCGTTCCATTCTCCCCCTCGAAATATGGCCCAAGCGACAATGCCATAATTTCGAAGAGACAGTATCAATTCTCTTTCGCTTCTTAGTTACATCCACATATGGGGAATCATTCACATTCTCATCACATACATTATTCGCATTCTCAGCAAGAGATAATAAATAAAGCTTGTCTTGTCGGAAGGCAAGACCAACACATTTATTATTACCAGTATCTTATACTTGCCATCACCAAAATGGCAATCAATTCCATCATCATCAAGTTTCGAAACACTTATCAAATTTCTACGCAAAGAGGGAACATAAAGTACTTCTTTAAGTCTAAGTACAAAACCATTATTCAATTCTAAAGAAAAAACTCCAATGGCTTCAACATTGGCTTGCACTCCATTTGCAACTTTAATCGTTCTTTCTCCTCTTTGCAAAGTTCTTGTCCCACTTAACCCCTGTAAGGAATTTGCAACATGAGTAGTTGCACCTGAATCAACCCACCAAGTGGATTTATCATAACATAAATATAGGGATTCATCTACAAATGTAATAAATTCATCATATTTCTTTAGCAGAGATTTCAGGAAGTCTGGACAATCCCTCTTATAGTGTCCCTTCTTGAAGCAGTGCTTGCACTGATCCTTTTCAGCTCCACCATACTGCTGATTCTCAGAATCCTGGGGTTTCTTTCCCTGTGAATTGGAGGAAGATGCCTTATCCCACTTAGGTTTCTCTTGTGGTTTAGAATTCTTGCCATTAAAGTTCTTTCTTTTGTTATCCTTCACAAAATGAGCGGATTCACCTTGTGAGGACTTTATCCTCTCCTCTTCTTGAGCACACATTGAGATGAGTCTTTCTATGCCCCATCTTTCAGGCTGCATATTGTAGTTCACAATGAAGGTGTCATATTCTTTTGGCAAAGAAGCAAAAATCAAATGAATCAGAAAATCCTCCTCCTTCAAATTCATTTCTTTTAGCTTAGATGCCATAGTGTTCATCTTCAAAATGTGCTCTCTTATGCTACCATCAATGAATTTCTCATTCACAAGCTTCTTAATCAGTGAACTTGTTGTGGCCTTGGTAGACCCAGTAAACTGACTCTTGATTTTCTCAAGATATTCTTTGGCAGTAGCACATTCAGGGATTGAGCCCCTTATTTGTTCTTCTATGGTAGCTTTGGCCACCAATAGGTACTTGCGGTTGGAGAGTCCATTGCCTATGTTCAAGGTCATATTTCATTCTTATTTCAGCATGATCACGCTTTCGAGCAGCGAAATCAGCGTCAGATTCATTTTCACCTCTCACCGGGTCATCTGGCTCAGTAGGACACGGTGAGGTGATGACAAAATCGACCTCTCCCAACGCAAGTTCCAATTCATACTTCTCCCGCCACACACGGTGATTGGTCCCATTGAGTGTCGGGATGTTGATAATGTTCACAATGCATTTGCCTCCTGAAATCACACCAGAGTAAGTAAGAAACATTTATACATAAAATTTCATGCTTTAACTCAACGTTGGTCAAACTAAAACTTATAATTCGTCCATGCAAACATTTTACATCACTGTTGGGCAAAAGTAAAATTAATGCACAATTTCTCATGGATCAAAATTATAATATTGTTATTAACAACGTTGGTCAGAAAATAACAACATCATAATCTCATCAAAATTATCAGAAATTCACCACTTCTCTTAAAATTAAATTATCCCGTTGGTTCAAATTTAATCAAAAGAGAACGAAAATTATCATTCACAGCGGAAACATTAATAATCTTTTCATATTATTATTTTCCAGAAGCACTAAAAAATTCACTATTTTCTGAGCAAAATATCGTTGGATAAAATTTGCACAGAAAAACTGTATCAAAATCATTCAAATTCATCAAAATAGCATTGAAATTACTCCTGGAAAATAATAACAAAATTTTATTCTTTCATTTCAGCCCAAATATGCCTAAGACGGCAAAAACCAATTATTGATCCTCCTTGCGCTAAAGCAGCCACAACTGGGCCTGGGGCAAGCAAGTGTCATGGCACACACGCACTTTGGGCTGGGCGACGGCCCGAGCATCCGTGGCCGTTGGTTCTGATCGGACGGTCGCGCGCCGTCTTCGGTCGAACAAAAACGGCGTCTGGCCGCGTCCTCTCGAACCCTAGAGCCATTCGCTCGCTGCTCTCTCTCTCTCTCTCTCTCTCTTCTTCGCCGCACTCTCTCTTCTCTCTTTCAACAAGTAGTGCAGCCAAGAATCGAGAGCGAAAGCGACAATGAAGCGGTGGGCGGTAGAGCGAGCTCGGCGCCGTCGTTGCTTCTCGCCGCGGCTGGCGTGTTCTAAACGGTGAGCACGCCCGCCGCCGAAGCGGCCCAACATGGCGCTTCTCAAGACAAATTACTGACCCGTGAGCAGCGCCCCGGCTCGGCTTCTTCTCCGCTGCGGCGAAGGTTCATCCGACGCGCCCTAACCCTAACCCCACTTTCCCCTTTCTGATTTGAGTTGTTCTTTTCGGGTTCATCCGAATGGGAAACTAGGGTTAGGGTTAGGGTTCTGACCCTTCTTTTCTTTCTTCTTCCCCTTCTTCCTTCTTTCGGATTTGGGTCTAGGGTTTTCTCTTATCCGAAAGGATTTAGGTCTAGGGTTCTTGTTTCTATTTTCTTTTCCCAATCCGGTTTCTTCTCGGAACCTAGCTCTGGTACCATTGTTGGTATTTTCTTAGGACTCAAACGAGTCAAGTTCATCAGATCGGGATATTTTGCGTAGGAATAGAATACATGTTCAAGATTTGCATGAGAGGCAGAGAGAAGGGGAGTGAGAGGTAGCAGACCATCGAAGGTCAGAGTGGTGAAGCACCACCGGGGTCTCGATTGACGGACGCCATCTCTAAGGCCTTGGCAGCGACGTTCAGTGGAGAGGGAGAGTCGGTGCGATGGCGTCCTCGGCGACGACGTAAGGCGTCGAGGAGTGGCGTTGTTGCGCGCGGTGGTGCTTCCGTCATTGGCTGGCGCGCTTCTTCTCGAGATCGGGTTAGGGTTAGGATATCGGTGGTGGTGGTTGGCGCGGTGAACCTCGATCATGCGAGCCCCGTCCCCCACCTTTCCTTTATAGCGCTGTGCGACGGGGGCCCACCAACCATGTAGGGTTGGGCGCCCCCGATCAAGGCACGAGAACAAGGCCTAAAAGGTCGTTGGGCCTAACTGGTGGGAGATCAAACCTAACACAAGCGTGCCACAGGAACCGGAAAACCCAAATCCCCCTCCATCCTCCACGAGGGTGTTTGGTTTTCGGTGAACGAGGCTAAGTCCGATCTCATTTTGAATACTACAATGCCATCCTGGGCAAGCCGTTTCAAAGAAGAAAGACTCGATCGAGCTTTTGCTGGCCTCTTTGCCACATCCGACCTGTCGGGGCTTGACACCTGCTTCATCGAGGACGAGATTTGGGCGGCGAGATACCGCCCGATCACAAGACTTGGCCTCGACGGGTTTAGCACATAAGCATCGTGACACCATTTATAGTACGGTTTTTTCTATACTCAAATTTAAAATATAAAACAATTTAAATCTTCGTTGAGTTTGAAGCTATCTCATTTGTAATTGGGGGCTCCTCCGTTTCGTGTAACCTCATCGAATATAGATTCCCTGCTTGTCATCTCGATAAATCTCATTAGTTCTCTAATTATGTGGTCATTATCACCAAAACCCACAATTAGGGTTTGATTGCACTTTTAAGATTGAGTACATGTCTAGAGTTCCATATTCCAGTGCAGTTGGTTCTCTTATGTACGCCATGGTTTGTTCTCGTCCTGATTTATCTCATGCGTTGAGTGTTGTTAGTAGATTAATGGCTAATCCTGACAAGGAGCATTGAAGAGTTGTTCAATGGATTTTTAGATATTTGTGAGGTACTTCTAATGCCTGTTTGCAATTTGGGAAATATAGAGATGGACTTGTTGGTTATGTTGATTCTGATTATGTTGGTAATTTGGATAAGAGAAGGTCTCTCACCGGTTATGTTTTCACCGATGGTGGTTGTGCTGTTAGCTGGAAAGCAAGTTTATAGGCTACTGTTGCTCTATCTACTACAGAAGCTGAATATATGGCTATTTCTAAAGCATGTAAAGAAGCTATTTGGTTGAGAGGTTTATACTCTGAACTTTGCGGGGTTACTTCTTGCACTACTATACATTGTGATAGCCAGAGTGCTATTTGTCTGACTAAAGATCAGATGTTTCATAAAAGAACGAAGCACATTAATGTGAGATATCATTTTATTCGAGGTGTCATGGCTAAAGGTGATGTTAAGGTATGCAAGATAAATACTCGTGATAATCCCGCTGATATGTTGACAAAGTCAGTTCCTGGGGCTAAGTTTAAGCTATGCTCAGGCTTAGTTGTCATTACAGTTTAAGTCCGAGTGACTTTTGGCGGCGGTGATTATTTATTATTGAAGTGAGTTGATTGATGATACTTCATTTGCTACCAGATGGAATTCGTCATAAGGTGGAGTTTGTTGGAATATGATCCGTGTATCGTGTTCGATCTTTATTTGCATTATTTGCTACCAGCGAGTACCTCGGCATCCCGTTGTTGCTAAGAAGACTGATGTCTCGTGTTCGATCTTTATTTGCATTATTTGCTACCAGCGAGTACCTCGCCATCCCGTTGTCGCTAAGAAGACTGAATCGGTCCATGGAGCAGCCACTAGTCGATGCCGTTGTTGCTAGAATTCCGACATGGAAAGCGGGCTTCCTCACAAACGCTGGGAGGGTGCTCCTCACCAAAGTCACGCTATCGGCCATCCCGGTGTACATTAGCATTGCCTGCTGCCTATCTCAATGGGCCATCAAGCAGATTGACAAGCGCCCGAGAGCTTTCCTCTAGGCTAGGGCCGAAACGGTCTCGGCGGCAAGTGCAGAGTTGCTTGGCCCATTGTGTGCAGGCCGACTCGGTCTGGGAGGACTGGGGGTTCGGACCTCCGATTCTTCGGTTTGCCCTTCGCCTTCGCTGGGAATGGTTGTCCAAAGCCGAGCCCCAGCGCTGCTGGTTGAGTCTGCCGTCGAGAACTGAGAAGTCGGTTCGAGATATGTGTGCTGCCAGCCTCTCTATCGCTGCCGGTGACGGGTGTCCACTAAGCTGTGGACAGACAGCTTGTGCCAGTGCTCTAGGGTCAATTCGCGTCAAGGCTGTTGTTCGATTCCTTGTTGCTGCTTGTCGCTTGGTCTTTGTGGAAGGAGAGGAACGGCAGGGTCTTTGGCAGACCGCCTTCACGACGTGCAAGCCGTCATTTGCACTGTGCTCCGTGAAGGGAGGAGTGGGCTCTTGGCGGTTTCGTGCCGTTAGTGGCCTTGTCCGAGCTTTGGTTGCAACATCTAGGTGCAATGTAATAGTGTTTTGTGTATCCAGTAGTTTAGGCCTCGTCTGCGGCGGGTCTAGGTAACCTCTCGCCGCCTTTAACCGCTACTTTAGGTTGTTGTTTAAACTCCTTTCCTCTTAATGAATATCTGAGTGGAATCCCACCGCAAAAAAAGGTCAGCAGTCAGCAAGACAAACAAGCCGCGTTCGGCGCGGATTGGATGCTGGGCCTAATCTGGTGGGCTCAGATAGTTACAAGGACACGAGACATTGAAGACCTTTTCGGCAGATATGGGAGGTTAGCATGCTGGTTCTAAACCTGAGATGTTTTATGTGCTTTTGATGAAACAAAGTTTTTTCTTTTTGAATTTTGACGAGTTATGGACAATGATTACCAGTCGTCCAATTAATCACGATTAATCACGATTCATCGTCCTAATCGGTCCCTGATGACCGATTAAGGGTACCGTGGACTTGTACAAGTCGCCCGATTAATCCTAGTCAGTCCCATGGCGACTAGGTTTGACTAGACGACTTGTAAACATTGGTTATGGATGCTTTTGATCTGTATATTCTAATGTTTTTTTAGCTCCGTCCAATTTATAGAACCACTTATGCAACCTAGGCCCTGTTTGGATTCCACTAGATTGAATCCAGCTTGGGATCCAAAAGCCCAGCTTTTGCAATCCACAAGCTTTATGTACCTAGCGTTTTGGATCTACCTATTGGATAGTATATGGCATTTGGCCTGTATGCTTATACCATAACGGCATAACCAAATTCCATGAAAAGGTAGCAGGAAGGTTTAAAACCTTTTTGGATTGCAGGTGATAGCAGAATGACTATGAAATTCCCTTGCAAATTATTGTATATTTGGGATTGAACCCTTAATTAATTGGATGTAACAATATATTTTGCATGGTATTAGCACATAACATGCCTTTCTCACCTGCTTGAAGTGACACCTATTTCGACAGATCCTACATAATATAAGACCTGAGTTACAAGGAAATCACGGTCAGCTGTGCTACTTTTTTCCTTCTGGAGGTTTGTCCATTGATATCTAATCAATTGATTAAAATGAAATAAAATACTTTTGTTCTTTGCTTTCCTTGATCTGAAAATATAGGAAGAAACCCATTAGAATCTCTATTGCCTGTTGAGATTGGCATCTTAGGCTGCTGTGTACTGTCATGCTCAGCATTGTTTTTATTAGAATTAGATCCACACACCCTTCATGTTTTAACTTGGATGATCTTGTTGAAGGTTTTGGGGGCTTACCCAGCCTCGGTGTCCATGGTGGGAGGGTGCCCTTGGTGCAATTGCTGGCTGTTCTCCCAAAGTTGAAACTTTGCTGATTCTTTTGAAAAAAAAAACTGTTTTAATGGAAATTCACAGTCATGACTTGTTTTGTTCCTTCTGGCCGGCGATTCATTTCTCTACTTGCTTCTTGACGGCGTTAATGTTTCTGGAAACCATTTCCGCAGAGTGCGTTATGTGGATATGAAGCATGAGTTTGCGTTTGTTGTAAGTGGTCTCGCTCTACTTCAAGCTCATGAGTTATTTTTGTCAACTAAATAGCTTTTTACTTTTTTCACATATGAGGCCTCCTTTTTCTGAATTGTATTGCAGGAGTTCAGTGATCCCCAGGATACTGATGATGCAAGGTATCACCTTGATGGTAGGGAGTTCAATGGTAGCCGATTGATTGTTGAGTTTGCAAAAGGGGTAAGCTACAAGAGCCCTCTGTATTATGTAATTTATTCCTTTTCCTGCTTTATGCTTTTTATTATTATTATCTTATATCTGAATATCTGATGTCTGATTCCTTGTTCCACCTGAATGCAATTTTCGTTGCAATTTAGGTTCCACGTGGCCCAGGAGGATCCCGTGAATATATGGGCAGGGGACCGCCTCCTGGTTCTGGCCGCTGCTTTAACTGTGGTATTGATGGGCACTGGGCTCGTGACTGCAAAGCTGGTGACTAGAAAAACAGATGCTACCGCTGTGGAGATATGGGCCATATAGAAAGAGACTGTCAAAACAGCCCTAAGAATCTGAGGTACCTCCTGTGAGATTTCTTCTTTTTTACAACTAGATCATTTCATGCCTGAATGTAAGTGCTCTTTTTCCGAAGTAGGCATGGAAGAAGCTACTCAAGATCCCCATCCCCTCGTCGCGAAAGGAGCCTTGATAGGAGTTACAGCAGGAGCCGCAGTTGGAGCTATAGGTGTGTGACTTTGTGTATTTCGATTTAACCAATTGGTTACTATATTAGTACTTTCATTTTATTTGTCATGATGATGATGTCCCATGGAGTCTTATGGTTGAAACTTAGCTTATACAACATCTCAGACACATAACTATCAGAATCAGAGCATTATTATTTTCTGGTTGTGCATATCCTTGGCTGCCATAATAAGATGCTCTGGCTGTTGCTGAGCTCGAGTATGGGTTACTTGCAGGTACAATATAGAAACTACTCAGAATGCTCCACATATATTTTTAGTCATTTGATATGACAAAAAGCTGATTGTTTATTTGGTAAGGTATAAAATGCTTTTAATTTGATTAAAGTTTTGTGTTCTGATTCAGTTATTTCTTCCTTTACTCGTCTTTGTGAAGTTTGTAGTGTCAAGCACTAACATTGTATTCTTTCCTTTTCATAGTCGTTCACGATCTCCAGGGCGGAACGGCCGTGATGAAAGGAGCCCTCGTGACAGCCGCAGCCCAAGGGGAGCCCTCGCGATAGCCTGCAGCCCAACAAGGAAGGGACCGCACCAAGGGAACGCAATGGCTCGGATTACAGCATGAGCCCTAGGAGAGCTGACAGCCGCAGCCCAGCAGACCTCGAACGCCGTGACATCAGTCCAGCAGCCAATGGTCGTAGCCCTAGCCCAGGGGTCAATGAAAACGGCAATCACCACACATCCCCCTGAATATGTTTATGGGATGGGGTTTTCCCCCCTATGTTTATTAACCATCCCAAACATCTTTATGATTAGGACTGGTTTTTTGTGTTTATTATGCATTGGATAAACCATACCATCTGTTACTTGTAACTTAAGTGCACATGGATCATTTTGCTTGCTCTTATTATTCTATGAAAAAACGAATTCCTTATGCGTGCAAAGATGGTTTTTGTGGGAATATGGCGGGATTGCATTAGCACATACAACATCGGCAGATGAATAGATATGCCCTACATTGCCACATTGGTGGTGTTGGCTTCTTACTCTGTCGATGTTTAAACTCTTGGCGGGTACTTTTCAATACATGTATTCTTTTTATCAAAAATGATTATTCTGGAATGTAGAAACCTCAAACTTTCCATTATTCATGCATTGCAGCCTGGACGTTTGTTAATCTGATGATTGATCAGGTTGAAAGTAAAACTGAGGTGTACTAACCCATAAATCTATCAGATTTCCTTATTTTCGCATTCTAGCATTTTCTATGCTTCATCTGCCGCCCACATTGACCATCTGCCAGAAGACGCCTCTCATGGACACATCGACATCGGTGAAGTTGGCGTCAGTGACGAGCCCTTCCGAGGGAAGAGACCGCAGCCCCAGCCCTAATGGTAGCAGGAGCCCTGCACCAAGGGAACGCAATGGCTCGGATTATAGCATGAGCCCAAGGAGACCTGACAGCCGTAGTCCCGCAGACCGCGTGCGCCGTGAGATCAGTCCAGCAGCCAATGGTCGTAGCCCTAGCCCAGGGGTCAATGATAACGGCAATCACCGCACATCCCCCTGAATATGTTTCTGGGATGGTTTTTTTCCCCCTATGTTTGTTAACCATCCCAAACATGTTTATGATTAGGGCTGGTTTTTTGTGTTTATTATGCATTGGATAAACCATACCATCTGTTACTTGTAACTTTAAAGTGCATATGGATCATTTTTGCTTGCTCTTATTATTCTATTATGAAAAAAAATCTTTATGCGTGCAAAGATGGTTTGTGGGACTTGGGCGGGATTGCATTATTAGCACATAACATCATCACATTTTCGTCTGATATATCTCTGATGAATAGATATGCTCTATTGCCACATTGGTGGTGTTGGCTTCTTACTCTGTCGATGTTTAAACTCTTGGCGAGTACTTTTCAATACATGTATTCTTTTTTATCAAAAATGATTATTTCTGGAATGTAGAAACCTCAACCTTTCCATTATTCATGCATTGCAGCCTGAACGTTTGTTAATCTGATGGTGTACTAGCCATAAATCCATCAGATTTCCTTATTTTCGCATCGTCTAACATTCTCTGCACTTCATCTGCCGCCCACATTGACCATCTGCCAGAAGACACCTCGCATGGACACATCTACATCGGTGAAGTTGGCGTCAGTGACACCCTCTCCCTCTCTCTCCTCGCAGCCGGCTTCGTTCTGATCCGAGCTTGTCCGACGAGAATCCAAAGGCGGCACCAGCTCGCGCACCAGGCTCAAGCTGTTGACGTCGGAGAACTCGAGGCCATTGTCGTCCTGCAGTCGCATCACGAACTGCAGGCTCCACACGACGTCCTCCATCGCCGGCCTGTCCGCGCCTCGCGCCGCGAGGCACCTAGCCGCCGTCTCGCCGTACTTCCTCAGCGCCTGGGGCCTCACCTCGGCGGCCATCCGGCGGTCGACGATCTTGTCCAGCTCGCCCCTGCCCTGCCAGTGCAGAGCCCACTCCACCAGGTTCACCATCGGCTTGGGGAGCCTCGGGTCCACGACGGGGCGCGCGCACAGCGCCTCCAGCAGCACGACGCCGAGCGAGTACACGTCGGACTTTGTCGTGAGCTTCCTCGTGCGCACGTACTCCGGGTCCACGTACCCGAAGCTGCCCTTCACCGCAGTGCTGACGTGCGTCTCCTCGAGCTCCGGCCCGGCCCAGGACAGGCCGAAGTCGGCGACCTTGGCGGCGAGGCCGCCGTCCAGGAGGATGTTGGACGACTTGACGTCGCGGTGGATCACCGGCTTGGGCAGGGCCGTGTGCAGGTAGAGAGGCCCCTCGCCGCGCCAGCGCAGGCCTCCAGCCGCTGCTGCGCCCAGCCGAGCGCCGCCCGTGGCGGCGCCGGCGCCGTACAGGCGGCTCCTGAGCGAGCCGTGCTCCATGTACTCGTACAGCAGGATCATCTCGTCGCCCTCGTCGCAGTAGCCGACGAAGGACACGAGGTGGCGGTGGCGCAGGCCGGACAGCAGCTCGATCTCCGTGCGGAACTCCCGCGCGCCCTGCCGCGACTCCGGGCTCGCACGCTTCACGGCCACGCTGGTGCCGTCCGGAAGCGTCGCGCGGTACACCTTGCCGAAGCCGCCGGCTCCGATGACCAGGCCCTCGTCGAAGTCGTTGGTCGCGTCTCGCAGCACGGCGAACGGGAAGCGGTAGCTCGGGACCGGAGAGGCAGCGATGGGGATCGCTCCTGGCATGTCTCTGTCGACGGCGAATTTGGATGACCCCGCTCCTGGCATGTCTCTGTTGACGGCGAATTTGGATGACCCTGCTCCGCTGGCGCCCGGTCGTCGGCTGTGCAAGCTCAGCCGATCGAGGAGCGGCATCCATGGAGTCGGCGACTGGCTCCGGGACGACGACGGTGTAGGCAGCGCCTTCTCTTCTTTCTTCCGAAGGAAAATGACAAGGGCAGCAGCAACGGACACGACGGCGAATGCTCCACAGATTGAGGCCAAAACGATGGCCAAATGCCGCGTCTTTGATCCTGCCGCCGGCTCGACGACGACGACAGAACCTGAGCTGATGTGCATCTTCATGATCTCTATCCCGTTCAGGATGGGAGCTTGCAAAATACTACTATTACTCATGTTCATCACTGACGACGAGCCAACGTAGATTGGGATCTTGCCGGATGGGTTGCTGGAATCCAAGACGAAATCCATGTAGTACGGGAAGGCCAAAGTGCCATTACCTATCGTGGAGAGATCAAGATCTTTCACCACCGTGTAGCTGTCCACGTACACGTCGACGCGGAGGAGGTGAGGCGCCCTGCTCGCGATGTCACACAAGTGAAATCTGATCAGGTAGCTCGACGGCTGCGCGTCCACGTCGAACTGCCACGTCATCTGCTTCGACCTGTCCAGCCAGCACGACAGGGTCAGCTCCCTGGCCGTGGCGTACACGACGTCCGGCGCGTCGTCCCGCGTCGCCTCCCCGGCTAGGTAGTTCAGGCTCCCGTTATAGGCCTCCTCTCGGGTGACGGCAGAGCCGACCAAGAAGCTCCCATCCGTGGTCCATTCCCGCGTAAGCGTGTCGCCGTCGGCGGAGACGGCGGGGCCGCCAACGTTGGCCCTGTACGCGGTTTGCAGCGGCGTCACGGCCGGGTCGAGCAGCTGGCCGGACGACGTCTGTACCGGGCGAGCGATGAGGTCGTCGGGGGCCGAGACGACCTCGACGGCGTTGACGAAGGCGAGGGCCCCGGCCAGCGGCACGAACGTGACGACGAGCGTCTCCCGTTTCACGTACAGCAGGAACTCCCTGCGCACCGGCGAGGCCGTGCCGTCCGTCGTCTTATTCTCCGGTGCGAAGCCGTCCATCAGGACGACGTCCTGCGTCGACACCTTGAAGCTCGCGGCGGCGAGGTCGTAGCCCTGGCACGCGAAGGGGAAGAAGTGGAGGCGGACGAAGTGGCGGCCGCGGCGGCTGATGCGGAAAGAGTAGGACAACGGCGCCGTGAACACCTGGCGGTCTGGACGTCTGGTACAGCGCCGGCGCGGCCTCGTCGGAACCCGACGCCGCCGTGTCGGGAGAGGCTTTCACGGCGGCGCTTTTGGGCGCCGTCAGGGTGACGGAGCCGGAGTCGTCGGCGACGAAGACCCTCCGGCCGACCTTCGTGTTGACCGAGGAGCCGCAGCTGATGAGGTAGTTGTCTGCAGGAGTGTACGCAGTGCAGAAGCGGGAGAGGATCGAGATGATCCCCACGAAGCTCAGAGCCAACTGGAGCTTAGCCGTGGCGGCCATGGCAGACTGAACGTTGGATGGCAACCTACAGACGAAATCATAGAGATTGTCTTTAGTCAGTAGTTTCAGTTGAGATTGCATCCGCAGGTAAGAGAAACCAGAGCGGAATTCAGGCGGCTAACAATCAGGTGCTCAGATTTCTCTGTCGATTTTCTTCCTTTTTGCGTAAAAACAAGAGAAGAATTTGGCGGTGAGAGTCAGAAGTACCTTGGCAAGTGTTCTGATCGGTGGACGTACTGCTGCACAGCAAGCTTTACTCGCATACCAGCATGCGAGACATCAACAGCGCTGAAGAATCTGAGTCCCACGGACGGACAAGAACTCACAGAACCAAACTGTTAAAAGGTTCCATGCCCGCATCTTGGATACTAACAGCTAGTACTTGTTGGTTTGATCTCCCAACCACAGTGGCCCAACGGCCACTTGGGCCTTGACCTCGCGCCCTGATCGGGGGCGCCCAGTCCATCTATGGCTGGCGGGCCCCCGTCACACTGCGCATTAAATAGAGGTGGGGTCGACGGCTCTCGGTACGAGGTTCGTCTGAGCCGTACGCCCCACCTAGAAACCCTACTCCGATCTAACAGATGGGCGCAGCCCAATGATTTGGGAAGCACCGCGCCGCCCACTGATCAAGCGCCACCACGGTCTTCACTGCGTCGCTCTCTCTTCTCCGACCGTCGCTGCCTAGCGCAGATCATCACCGGCGAACTAGCCCAAGGCAGGGAGCTCCTCCAACCCCTCCGACGGTCAGATGTTCCTACATTTCCTTTTCTCTCTCTATGTCTCCTACTCCCTCTGAATCTCTAAATCACTAGTTATCCCAAATAGAAAAGAACTCACCCACTGGATCCACACCTAGAAGATCCAAAGCATTTAACAATGGTACCGGAGCAGGTTTACCTAGGCGTGGATCTTGTCAGGGGCTAGAAACCGATTAGAAAAGAAAAGATAGACTAGATCCGTTTGGATCTAGACAGAGAACGAAGAACCGCGTGGGGAAGATGAACGGTTTTTAAATCGGAAGAAGTAGAAACCCTAATCCTAGCAAAGAATAGAGAGAAAGGGGAAGGGTACCCATAACCCTAACCCTAATGAAGGGAAAAGAAATGGACGGCGGTTCGGGGAAGTCTTACCAGGCCTCCCATGCCGTCCACTACCGCTCCACGCGGGATGGAGTACCCATCGTCGGCTGGCCGACGTGGGAAGAGAATCAAGATAACAGCAAAGAAAAGAACGGAGCTAGATCCGATTCGGATCGAAAGAAAAGAAATACAAAGAGTTCATCGAACCCTAAACCCTAATCGAGTGAAGAAACGGGGAAAGAAGGAGTTTTCGATTTCGAAAAGTATTCGAACCCTAACCCTAACCCGCGTGGGGATGAAGAACAGACTCTAACCGTAGCTGGGTGAAGACTGAAGGGGCTCGGCTTCAAGACCGTTTGATCCGAACCCTAAACCCGTGACTAGATCTCGGGAAAGAAATAGAAAGAAAAGAGAGAAGAAAGTGATTAAAATCGATTCGAAATTTCACAAAACCCTAACCCTAGAATCCCCAAATCCTAACCCTAGAATCCCCAAATCCCAGCAAAGATGAGAACGAACACGTGGTCCTACACAGGCCTTCATCCCGCTTACCGGGCATCGCCACCGTGCGGGAAAAGGACTTCTCGCCGGCGTGCGGGAAGACGGCCGAGCTACGCCACCGCGCGGGCTCGGTCTGCAAAGGGCACCACCGTGGCTCTCCTCGACGGTGCTGCAGCGCTCTATTGCTACGCTGCCGCAGCGGCGGAGAGGGGCCATGGCGCGCCGCCACCTCCACTTCCTCCTCTCGGACGTCGTGGAGACGGGCTGGTCGCTGCGAATGAGAGAGAAAGGAGGAAAGAAATGAACTAGGGTTTAGGGAAAGGCCGCCGCTTGCGGCGGGTTTTCATCAGCGAACGCGGCGGGACGGCCGTCGGATTTGATCCGACGGCGTGGTGGAATGACCAGGCCACTCAGTGGCCCAGGTGAAGGCTACTTGCCGCAGCATTTTTGCCGACCCCAGCCCATGTTGCGGCTCTGGGCGAGGCAAATCTTGGCGCTTGTGAGGAGAGGGCGGGCTGAATGATGAGTTGGGCCGAGCCGACCTGCGCTGTCTTGGGCCGAGAAAGAAAAGAATGAGCTTGGTAATGCACAGTGGTGATTGAGAATTGTTTCATTTTTTTTTCAAAAGCAGATTTCGATGATTTCATTCAAAGAGTGATTTAAAATCTCTGATAATTTTTGCACCAACGTGTTAGAATTTTCAAAGAGTAGAAAAGTACAGAAAAATGCTTCTGAAAAGTACATAAAGAAATTTTGTCAGGTTTCCGCTGCAAAGTTAAAGGTTTATTGTCCTCTAATTTGAAGAGCAGTTATAGTTATTCAGTAAATGATGAAAAGTTTATCCTCCAGTTAAAATTGGAATAAACTGGAAATTTTTTTATTTGGAGGAATAGTCGGTTGATAGTTAAGATAAATTATAATATTGTTATTTTCTGACCAACGTTGATGATAACAATATTATAAGTTTATTTATGAGTTTAAGTTTATAGTTAAAATTATGGTATTGTTATTTTCTGACCAACGTTGATGATAACAATATTATAGTGAGTTTTATGATTAAAGTTTAAATCTCTGATGAATTTTGCATCAAAGTGACCAATTTTCAGAGAATATATAAAGATCAAGGAATGCTCTTAAACTAGAGAAATGTATTTTTCATGTTTCCGCTGCAATGAAGTTGATTGTCTTCTAATTAAATTCGAATCAACAGGAGAATTTAATTTTGAGGAGCAATTTTATGTTTTTAAGATTATTGAATTTCTATACGTTAATTCCATTTCTGCCCAACGGTGATGTGGAATTAATGTAGAAGAATGATGTTTTATTCTATTTCTGCCCAACGGTGATATAGAATAGAACATAAAGTTTTCAAAGTTTAATGAGCATTATTGTTGAATATTTTTTCAGACAAAAGACCTCCATGCTTTCATTCTTGAAGGCAGAAAGAGAAATGAGCTGGGTACTTGTGACTCAGATGATGAAATGCCTAAGGACAAGTTATGTATGAAAGAATGTCATTGGTTAAGGGACTGTGTTCTATTTAAAAAAATGGCTTTAAAGAAAAGAATTCTAGGATATTGATCCAAGAAAAGAGATAGATCAATGGGAGTCTTCATTGAGAAATGTCTTTTATGTACTCTCTGTGGAGAAGAATTTATTTTCAGTTTCACTTATGAGAGTTGTAAAAGTCATATACATGTTTAATTTGACTAACATTGGATTAAACATGTGTGTTAAAAGAATATTCGGATTTATTTCTGAATTTGATGATTGAACACGAGCTAGTCCTGGCAATTATGTCCGTTCAAAGGAATATCTCGCATGGCGGGAAAAAGTTTATGATAGTACCCACATGGCGGGAAAAGTTTGAGAAAATACCCGCATGACGGGGTAAAGTTGGCATAGTACATATGTTAACCAATCCTTGCATGACGGAGAGTTTGGCATAGTACTTATCCGCATGGCGGAGAAGGATGTGATGACTCATGTGCTCTAAGTATATCTCGCACATGGAGAGAAGTTTGAGGTAGCTTTTATGCTATCCTAGTATTGACCGTACACTCTGATTGTGTCATGGTCATTAAGTACTCAATGAGTTTAAGAACAAAAGAAAGTTGCATGTGAATCAAAAGATAAGAATGATATGCAAGCATGACTTGCAGAAGTATTGATAATAATAGACTATGTTGAGTTTTGAAGTGTAATGAGGAAAATGTACTCCCATACGAATTTTGTTTGCATGCTGTAATCATGTGGATGAAGTAAGTAATCAAAGTTTCCTCATTCACAAGAGTTCTGAATGTTTCGAAATTGTGGTAGAAAAGTTCATACCACATTTCGAGGGGGAGAAATGTAAGATTAAGAAAGATACTTCCCCATACTTCAGATAAGCAATGCACACTATGCATTGAAGGTAAAAGTGATCTATAAAAGATGAATGTGATCGTTGAGGGAGTAAGACGGTCATAATTATGATACCCCTAAAGTAAAGAAATAGCTAAATTCCTGGACATTTTACAGTTCCGATAGGAAGATAGCATAGTCAGCTAGTATTTATACTGGATGACGCCATATGAGTTTTTAGCAGATTAAACCCAAAATAAGAAATTTGAAGATACACCATCTTTACTGAAGATGGAGTAATCTGGGGGAGCATGGTATGTAGATACCTAAAGCTTGAATAGAAGTGGGATTACATATCCACTACAGTGTTTAGAGCAACAAATTGCTTAATACATGTTGATGTTGTATGACATATACAACACCAGACGTTAGCTCTTAAAGAGGATGAATAAGTAAACAAGGATCTTGTGATACAGGAGGCTATAGAACATAATCATAATGGTATTAGTGGCACATTACGATTTACAGTTACATCAGAAGGATGTAAAGACACATTCCTCAACGAGGATTTGTATGGAAACGTTTACATGGCATAACTCAAAAGGTTTTGTCGTGGAAGGAAAAGAACGTAAAGGGATGTTGCCTAAAGAAATCCATTTATGGATTAAAGCAAGCTTCAAGGCAGTGGTTCTTGAAGTTTGACAGTACAATAAGAAAGTTTGGGTTTTAAAGAGAATGTAGAGGACAATTGTATTTATGCAAAGTTTAAACATGGGAAATTTATTTTCCTAATCCTGCATGTGGGTAGCACCTTACTCGCTAGTAGTGGTGTTAATCTACTGTTGGAGAAGAAACAGTTCTTGTCCTCAAGTTTCAATGAGAATGGTCTTGGTAAAGCATCATTCGTTCCAGGAATTGGAACTTACCGAGATAAAAGGAAAAGGGGTATTAGAACTATCTCAAGTATATACTTAGAGAAGATTCTAAAGAAATAAAGTATATATGTGAATAAACCTGCGCCTGTTCCTATAGTCAAGGGTAATAGTTTTCGAAACTTTCAGTGTTTCAAGAATAAATGTGAGATCGATTAAAAAGGACGCCCTATATGCTTCAGCTGTTGGAAGCTTAATGAATGCTTATAAGCAAGAACTTACCCTGACATAGTTCATGTATCCGGGATATTTTGGCGTAAGTCCAAATCCAGATATAGATCTTTGGAATGGAGATGAGAATGTTTTGCAATTGTGCAAAGATTTGTAGGCCTCATGGTGAGTAAGAAAGAATAAGTACTCTCAAATAGTTGTGGGTACAAATGTTAAATTTTTGGCGAGATGTTTAGTGAAACCCACATAGTAGCTAACACTCAGATTGGAGTTTTATTGTGGAAAAGCTCCAAAGAAAGCAGTTGTGGTGTCATCAAGGATGCATACCCACAAAGATAGCTTGATATGAGGCTTAAAGGACAGGCGAAGTGGTTAAAAGAACTTACACACCGGAATTGATAATGGTATGTAACAGCAATAACCATTTAAGTAGTTCGCTCCTATAACAACGGGTCAAGTGTCTTTGCCAAACACATTGACATTAAAGTTGTACGTTGTGAAGGAGAAAGTCCGAAATCATACTAAAAGTATTGAACATATAAGTAACAAGCAAGTGCTTGCGGATCCAGCGTACACAAAAGGTTTTACCACCCGGTGTGTTTGGAGAACACACGGTCGACATGGGTTTATGGTATAGCCTATGATTTCCCGGACAACAAAGGGCCCAAAGTTAAAGAATCATTTGCAGCAGAGAGATGTATTATTGGTCATTAAGTCTATCGGCAATTGACCGTGACGATGAAGCATGCTCTATGCACTAATTTGTGATGGAACAAATAAAAGTGAAAATGATTAAAGTCAAAGTTTAAAGTTAAAGTATGAGTTGAGATCAAGGGGAGAATGTTGGTTTGATCTCCCAACCACAAGGCCCAACGGCCACTTGGGCCTTGACCTCGCGGCCGATCGGGGCGCCCGGTCCATCTATGGTGGCGGGCCCCGTCACACATCACAAGATTAAATAGAGGTGGGGTCGACGGCTCTCAGACGAGGTTGCGTCGAGGCAGACGCGCCCACCTAGAAACCCTACTCCGATCTAACAGAGGGCGCGCCCGGTGGACAGGAAGCACCGCCGCCATCGCAGACTGCTGCGCCACCACGGTCTTCACTGCGTCGCTCTCTCTTCTCCGACTGTCCGCCGCTTAGCGCAGATCATCACCGGCGAACTAGCCCAAGGCGGGAGCTCCTCCAACCCTCCGATGGTCAGATGTTCCTACATTTCCTTTTCTCTCTCTCTGTCTCCTACTCCCTCTGAATCTCTAAATCACTAGTTATCCCAAATAGAAAAGAACTCACCCACTGGATCCACACCTAGAAGATCCAAAGCATTTAACAGTACTCAGCATACAACTGAAGTCACAGAATACCGAGCTGCCAGATTCGAGCCAAACTATAAAGATCCAAACAGAGAGCTCTCAGCGATGGCAACTCCCCCTGGGCAGTTGGGCCCTTGGATTGGCAGGAGTTACACTTAGGGCCTGCTCGGTTCCCGGGGATTGATGTCCCGGAACCGTTCCAGCCAGGAATGTTTATTTAAATTGTATGTAGCACACTAGAGCAGGAATCGTTCCGGACAGTATCGACTCCAAACGAACGAGCCCTTAGGCAAGTCGAAGAAGCACAACGACGAACACGTCCTACTCTGGTTGAAAGGAACACTGCAGTGTTACTTAAAACCAATATGGGTTCAGTCATTCGGCAAGCACAATTAGTCCTCCATGGCTGAGTGGGTATACACACAACTCCCTATTGCGGCCTGCACGTCTTCTTGATCTTTCGGCCAGCATGATTGGCTTGCGGACCATGCTTGGAGGATTACAAGAAGAACACAACACTGGTCGGGAGAAGACACGGTGCCATTGTTTCCACGGCGGCCGGAGACTTCAACGCGAGGGAGAGGTCGTTATCAAAAGCGACCGACTTGGATGGAATTCTCCGTTACTATACTACTAGTCCTACGTGCCCGACTACTAATTGACCCGCTGTTTTGCTGACAACAGGACATGAAGAAAAGAAAAAAACTCAACCCGCAAGATAAGACAGCCTGAGCATTGTGTTTAATATTATGTAAGAACGTAGCCAGATTTTTGTTTGGCCTACAGGATCACCGGCGCAGATGAGTCGACCACTTATCAGTCTTGTCGACCATGACAAACGTTATCCGACCACATACTATGGCTAGAGGTAGAAGAAGTGAGGGAGAACAAAGCATACACACAGCAGAGACACCAGCGTTGGCCAGAGCTCTGTATAGGAGATGACAAATCTGAACTCTTTTTACTGAGTTGCAGTGGCAAACTATATATACAACTCTATCCATCTAGTCCTAGTACAACTGTCATGCTGCTACAGTGCCTAGATGTGACAATAGGGCTGACTCTGGTGCCTGCTCCTGCTGTGGCTACAGTGCGACAGGTGAGCCGTTCGGCGCCTGCCCCTGCAGCGGCTATAGTACCACAACAGGGTACCTATTCGACGCCGCCTTCCCTTGCTGTGTGTTCACACAAGGGAGCAGTAGATTATTTAACAATTCTTCCTCTAATCCTACTGCTAACCCTTGAACCCCCTCCATGCCGATCATCTCCTTCAGCTCCGTGAGTCGAAGACGGCCGAGCGGCTTGGTGAGGACGTCCGCGAGTTGCCGACCAGTTTCGATGAACTCGATGACGATCTGCCCTCCATCAACACAGTCCCTGAGGAAGTGAAACTTCACGTCGATGTGCTTGTTCCGGACGTGAAGAACCGAATTCTTCGCGAGGGCGATGGCAGACTGATTGTCCACCATCAGTGCTGGTGGGTGAGCTTCCACATCGGTCAGCTCGCCCAGCAGCCGGCGCAGCCACACGACTTGGCACGCCGCTGTGGCCGCCGCTACGTACTCTGCCTCGCACGTAGATAGCGACACCACCTTCTGTTTCAGCGATAACCATGAAATTGGATCCGACCCGAGGAAGACGAGCATGCCAGAGGTGCTCCTCCATCCGTCGATGTTTCCCACCATGTCTGCGTCGCTGAACACAATGAGTTGTAGCCTACTTCCACCGGTCTTGGGGAAGACGATCCTTTGATCCACCATCCCCTTGATGTAGCGCAGTAGCCGCTTCACTACAGCCCAATGATTCTCTCTAGGATTCTCCATGAAGCGACTGGCGTAACCCACGGCGAACGCAATGTCCGGCCTCGTGTGGACTAGGTAGCGCAGACTACCGACGATGCTCTGGTAGAGTGTTGCATGCACCTTTGCCACAGTACTAGCTTCGTCAGCTTCAGCTGCTCCTTCATCGGAGTTACGCATGGCTTGCACTCCGCCATGCCGCTCCGCTCTAACAGCTTCGAGGCATACACACTCTGATCGAGAGTGAGTGTCTCCTTCCCTTGTCTCACCTTGATGTCGAGGTAGTAGGAGAGCGCCCCGAGATCGCTCATTCGAAAGCGAGCCACCATCTCGCGCTTGAAGCTGTCGATGTCCTCCGCATACACACCGGTGACGATCAAGTCATTGACATACACGCCGACGACGAGCTCCTCCTTCCCCTGTCGCCGCGTGTAGAGCGTGTGCTCGGTTGCGCACCTCGTGAACCCAAGTTCGCCCAGCGTGGCGTCAAGCTTGGCATTCCACGCTCGTGGGGCCTACCGTAGCCCGTAGAGCGCCTTGCGTAGTCAGAGCACCCTGTGCTCCGCTCCATTGACGACGAAACCTGGAGGTTGCTTGACGAAGACTGTCTCTACCAACTCGCCGTTGAGGAAGCCCGGCACCTTTGTTGCTTAATTAGTATCTTTGGAAGGTGCTAGAGAACGTAAATAAAGGGGTGTAGTCTTGGCTAGACCGATAGTTTTAATTCCACACTTATTTCAGTTAGCCGACGCGATTAATTTTAGAAAGGACTATTCACCCACCCTCTAGTCTGCCATCTCGACCTTACACCCGCGTGCCACCAAGCAGCTTTGCCCATGCCCGTGCCGCAGCTCGCCCTCGCCGTGGCCTGCGCTGCCATGCTCCAGCGCCAGCCGCACTCCAGCGTCGACGCCCCCACTATGCCCTAGCTTGCTCCAGCACCGCCATTGCATCTCCAGTGCCTCACCAGAGCTTTGCCGGAGTCCCTGTCGCCGACTCTTGCAATTCAGCCAACCCTAACCCTAGGTCTTCCGGTGGTTCCCCGCGTGTCGCTTCTCTTCTCTTCTCAGGTCGCCGGTTCGTCAGGTAGCAAGCCCTTCGTTTCAATTTCGTACCTAATTGCTTGCTTTCTTAGGGTTTCGTATCTATTAGATATATTGTATTTATTTGTATATCCTATGTATTCTATCGTGCAGCGAGTCAGTGCCGTTGAGGTCCTATTTGCAGTTGTCAGTCAACTCGGGGCCAAGCTCGTGAGTACAGATCGAGGCCAAGCCTCGAAAGTGACAGACGGCAGTTGATCTTTGTCAGAGGCAGCAGTTCTTGTCAGATGGCTCGTGTCAAGCCTCGAAAGTGACAGACGGCAGTTGATCTTTGTCAGAGGCAGCAGTTCTTATCAGATGGCTCGTGTCAAGAATGCCAGAGGTGGTCCAGGTGATGAGGACCCGAGGCATCCGCCTCGCTTGCCTGTAGATCCAAAAGGCAAGGCGACAAAGAAGATTGCAACAAAGAAGCGCAAGTACCAAGATGCAGAGTTAGCGAGAGCAGCCGCCATTGCAGAGGCCGTAGATTGTGCTGAGAGAGGAGGTGCCAGGAGTGGTGTTGTCATCGCAGATTAGCTTTCACCAGAAGCGAGGGCTAGACTTCAGCGCGTTGAGAGTCTTCATGGTGGTCCACCTAGGACTCTCATGATTGGAGGACGACGTGTTGCTATTGATGAGCCTCAGCCTTAGGGGGAGTCACAGCAGGAGCCACAATAGCAGGCAGAGCAGGCAGAGGAGACAGAGCAAGCACCTCAGCCATAGCTTCGCCACTCTGGTCGTACTCGTGCTCTAGTCACACCGAGGGCAGACACACAGTGGAGGGGTTCTCGTCCACCGCCTAGACCACAGGGTCTGCCTCCAGTGACACACTTGGACTTGAGGGCCACCACGGCCAAGCAGGTGCAGCAGCTCAGGTTTGTGGACTTTGAGCAGTGGTTCCCACCGAGGAGGGATGACAGAGCTTCAGAGGGCTTCTACACATCACTGTAGGAGGATTTCTATAATGCATATCTTAACAGTGGTGCTGTATACAGATCTTAGAGGGTGTGCCACATTGATTCTATAGTTGCAGCAGCTGGAGAGCACATTCGCTAGTACCTATCTTATTTACCAGGGCTGTCAGGTTTACTTGGACGGATAGGCTTGTATGTTCCATTTTGGGTCCATCAGTTCTATGCTACTCTCTGGATTGACCCGCAGCACAACTATATTCACTTTGAATTCAGAGGCAAAGATTACAGGTTGACGAGCACTAGGGTCAGGGAGATTCTCAGACTTCAGGAGTAGCCTGTCAAGCTATATGAGGTTTGCTATGGACAGATAGTGCCTCCCAGACGCCCTCATGGCAGTATGATTCCTCTTATAGATCTAGTCCGCCACTGCTTCAAGGAGCCTTTTGGCGAGGGGTCGAGTAGGACTCCCAGTGATCTCACTCCTATAGATAGAGTGCTGGATGCCATTATGAGGAGGACACTGATTCCGAGGATGGGGTATCGTGAGGGTTTGACTCACTTACAGCAATGGCTTCTTAACTCCCTGATGCAGCAGACCGTATTTGACATTTGGAATCTCCTTCTATCAGAGATGGAGGATACTATTGCTGAGGGGTTCAGAGGTCATAAACAGTTGCCCTATGCCCATTGGATCACATTTCTTATTCATAGGGCAGTGACAGTGAGGCCACCTGAGATGCTAGCTGAGTACAGTGATGCTACTACAAAATTTCCTACATACAACCTGACTCAGATGATTCGGCATAGTACACCTACAGCACCTAGTCAGCCGCGCCGTCGTCCTAAGGTGCCAGAGACTACAACCCAGCAGGATGATATTATCAGGGGTATTGCAGCTACAGAGGAGGAGCAGCTTGCTCAGCAGGAGGGGTGGTCGAGAGCGACCCCAGTGATAGCTCAGACGAGGACTACAGGGGGGACATTCCTTAGATGCCTGCATGTTGACATGATCATGAGGCCAGCAGCTCCAGTTTAGCTCCACCTGCACTGTAGACAGACCCCGCTTTACTTGCCATACTTGAGCGGATGAGGCAGGATTAGGCTCATCAGGCATAGGAGACCGCTGCAACATTTGCATAGTTCCAGACTCGGCAGGATGAGTTCCAGCACCAGTAGCAGGCGATCCAGCAGCAACAGCTAGCTATACAGCAGCAGACGCAAGCTCTATAGCAGCAGACGCAGGCCATGTATCAGCAGTAGCTTCTCATGCAGCAGCAGCTACTCGGGTTTATGCAGCATGTTGTGACAGCTATTGGGGCTCCACCGCCACAGCCTTCGCCCCAGCTTGGTTAGATTGCCACCACTTCTATGACTCCAGTGTTATAGCCTAGTGGGCTTCAGAGTCAGGGACAGCCACCAACATAGTTTGCTTCTCCTATAGAGTAGGTGTCCCAGTGGTTTGCTACGTCAGTGCCAGCCCCGCAGTTCACACCGTTTCGTACAGGCTTCACACCAGCTGAGCCTTTCTCGCTGCTAGTGCCAGAGACCACAGTGTCAAGGAGCCTTGGTGCTTCCTTCAGTGAGTTGATAGGGCACCCTACACCGCTAGACCTACATGTCCCTATACCTACCACCATTGCTCAGTGACAGGCATGACAGAGACACTTCCTTCCTCAGTGGCATCATCAGAGCCAGCTGCTTCAGTCATGCCAGCACAGCCTACAGCAGCTCCAGTCCCTGATCCGACCTAGACCGCTTCAGCATCGCTTCCTGCTTTAGAGGGTCAAACACTAAGAGCTCAGGGTCAGATGATGATGGCACCTAGTTCCAGCTCGTTCCTCGTACTTCAGCGTCCGACTCGTCCGATGCAGCCCTGCCGACCGACCCTTAGGTTTTGGTGTTTGACGCCAAAGGTGGAGAGGGTTTGAGTATGCTAGCCTTAGAGGGAGCGACGTATCTAGGGGGAGCTTAGTTATTATATTAGCTTATCTATTACATTTAGAGTTTTTATATGTGATACACTATTATGCATTCGTCGTATGTTTACTTCTTATGCATTAAAACTATATTTATATGATAGTGATATCTACGTGATCGTGATATATGACATGTGTGCTCTCTACTTTGAATTATTTATATGTCATATCACTTGTGTTATGCTCAGTTGCTTTTGCTTCCGCGTCTTACTCTGATGTAAATGAGCTTTATTACTTGTACTCATGCTTATTTCATATCTTTTGAGTACATCATGATGGCTTGGGTCATATAAGCTTGCCTAACTCTTTTGTTCTTATTGCTAAAAGCTTATATGAACCAAGCATGTTAAAAACCTCATCTCTTTCACATACTCGAGGTAGTATTGTCATCAATCACCAAAAAGGGGGAGATTGAAAGCATCTAGGCCCCTAGTTGAGTTTCGGTGATTAATGACAATACGTGATTACTGTGACTAACGTGTGTTTTGCAGAGGCAATTAAGTTAGGTCACGGCAATGGAGATCAATTGGGCAATTAAGATGGTCACACCCCTACGATGGAAATCGTTTTGGTTTTCAAAGGATGGATGACAAGGTTAAGGATGGACTAGTTCTAAGTGTCGTTTGGAGTTGAAGAGACACTTAGAGTAGTTTAGGACTTTGTTTTTCCTTTGGCCGTACTATTAAGGGGGGCATAGATGGGTAGCTTGACCTAGGTGTGTGGCAGAACCTCCTAAATTATAGGGCCCACATGTACCTGTCACTGTCCAACGACCTTTGACATCTATGCATATGTTCCCGGTAACTTAAGAAGATTGTCGGGTGTCCTCGGGGAACCCCGAATCATCCACGATTTCCGAGCAGGATCACATTACTGAGTCATTGCAGTATTACAACAGTTTATTCAAATATATATACATCAGAGTAAAAGTAGCGGAAGACGTACAATAACATAATTTACAAACCATTTGTTTCAAACCATACAACTAAGTTCGATAATTATTACAAAATGAAGTAGTGGACTGGCATTATACCATATTACAGAACACACAAATAAGCTGCCCCGCCCAAGGGCCACACATTTACTTATCGTCATCGCACTGAACAACAGTCATGCAGCATGATCCAAAACAGATCTGCTCATGAGCCTCACCTGCAACAAGGGTCAACGAACCCTGAGTACAAAAGTACTCAACAAGACTTAACCGAAAATAAAAACTAATAGAACTTATGAATGCAGGCTCAGGGATTCAAGGTATGGCTTTAGCAATAATCAAAGTTCTTTTGCGTAAAAGCTTTTTAATAAAATTCTTTACATCAACATTTAAAACTTCAAAAGATCATATACAAAGCTGACACGATCCGAATTGAGGTCATGAAACTTCGTATCCAACACTTTCTCAAACCATCCTCAAGTTCTAGTTATTAACACTACGACGATGAACAGTGAGTTGAGTCTCCATAACCGAGGAGCAACGATGATTCGAACCGATTAAACCCAGCTGGGAATTCTAGACCACACGACATATGTAGGTCCCCGACTTACATATATTAACCTACCCTCGGATCCTCTAAAGCAAGAACGGGTCCACGCCACCCGAGAATACAGTACACCACCAATCCAGCCCATTGCCGCGTGGGTACACGCTATTTCCGCCATCTCTCCACTCCTAGTGCGCGAGTAGCCATTCTCGTAATAGAATCGCTAAGTTAAGGCTTACCGGAGTATGTGGTTAGTACTACAAAGTCATACCTCATGCAATTCAACAACGGTACGGACCTTAATCGACACAGGCGGAAAGAACCCGCTCACAAGACCTCCATGTCTTGTGGCTCACACACACCGAGTCCGCCCAGTCTAGATTTATTACTCCACATTCCCATATCACATGATAACATAATTAACCAAAGATCCATTTAAAACTTGCAGATGACAGATAATCACCCGACTTTCATCGTTCTAAGCATATCTAAGCAAAACTAGGCATATACGAATTTAAAACTGGTAATATGGTAAATATGGAATAACAAGGTTGGTAATGTACAGATTCAGTTTTCACTTGACTCCTAATCACTTAATGCAGTAAAAAGAAGCAAAAGCGAAATCAATTTGTAAAATACAAGGTAGGGTTGTATGCATCCAGGGCTTGCCTTCGTTGACGGAAAAGTCCGGGTCCGAAGTCGTTCCACCGATATCAACACCAACCTCCACAGACGGATCAACCTCCTCAACTACTTGATTAACTACCACGTGATCACCTTCGTTCACTACACGTAGCAACAATGCCATGTTTAACATGATGCGGAATATGAAACATGATGCTCGATGATGGATGCAAAATTAACAACTTGAATACAACTTTCCTTCGCGGTACAATTACAAGTTAAACTAACTAAACCATTTTCGCAACACTCACATCAATTGCCAAGGATCATCACCAACTAATGACCCAAGGACATCACTCAATCAAAAACTCAAACAAAACATAAATCACTAAAGGTTACTATTTGCTTTTATGAATTAATTAATTAATTAAGAATTATGAAATAAATCAACTTGTTCCAATTGGTCTCAAAATTTTTGTAAATGTTCATCACATGATAACTAAGTGACAAAACAATTTTCATAATTTTTGAATACATAAATAAGCCTAGAAAAATCCTGAAAACTCATTTATTAATTAATTGAGCAATTTTTATCACATTCAAAAAGTACTGAAAAACCACATTTCATATTTTTGACTCCGGCGACATGCGCGCTATCAGCGATATCTCGCCGACGGCGAGACCAACGGTGACGACCAAGGTACCAAAACACTACCCTCAACTAGGCGCATCGATTTGGGGCACAAGCTGGACCAGCTACGGACTGGACCGAGCACTACGCCGGCCATGGCGGCCACGACGGCGCTAAAGTGACAAGCTTTGCAATGGCTGGAATGCGCTAAAGTGACGGTGAGAGCTCGCCAGAGTTATGGCCGTGGTGTCGGGAAAACAGAGCAAGAGAGCGGGGGCAAACGGCGACGGCCAAGGCTAAATAGAGCGGCTCAGAAGCACAAGGAAGCTGCGCTGTGGCCTTCACCGCGCCAGCGCGACGCCAAAGACGGCCACGACCGCGCCTGGAAGCAAACCGAAGGTCGCCGACGGTGTAGCAAGAGCGGTGAACACTGTTCATCGAAATTACAGAATTGCCATCCAGTTTAAAATCCAAATTACTCCCAAATTTGTATAACAACTCAAAAATCTCCAAAAATAAAAGTTGTTCAAAATCAAAAGTTCTACAACTTTTCTTTTATAACCAACCCCTAATACGGTCTACATTTTGAAATGAACTTTTGAATTCAAATAGGGGACATTTAAGGAATTTCGCCTTTTCAAATAACTTCAATTTTTACTAAACAACTTGAAAATTTCCAAAAACAAACTTTGTACAACTCAACAAGCCCTACAATTTTGATTTAAGACTCAACCCCAAAATGTGCTTCTATTTTGAAATGGATTTTCAGGGTAGGATTTAAATATTGAAAATCAGGGTTTTCGGAATTTCAAATCAATACAAAGATTTCAACTTGATTCAAACAATACCAAGCAATACTTATAACATACATGTAAACTTATTTTAGTGAATGCATATCAAAGTTTGCAATATGACCAATGCCTTGCAATGCATATGATGATATGTCCAGTT
This sequence comes from Miscanthus lutarioriparius, assembly GCA_904845875.1. NCBI lineage: Eukaryota > Viridiplantae > Streptophyta > Magnoliopsida > Poales > Poaceae > Miscanthus > Miscanthus lutarioriparius. The sequence goes on from CAJGYO010000006.1 coordinate 99,952,551, forward strand.
TTTAATACTTAAACACCCGAGGTGTTACAATCCTTCCCCATAAAAGAAATCTCGCCCCGAGATTCAAAGCCATAGGGTAAGTAATGGAAAAGGAAATGTGTCAATCCAAAAACATCCAATTCTCATCCATAAAACAACTGAGGTTCCTTTACAAAACACAATTTATAACAACCGAACTTAACTAACGGTACTCTATTCTATAATGACGCAAGAAACTCTAGAAACTTTTCTGACAAGTAATCTTCTGATTCCCAAGTAGCTTCCTCTTCTGAATGTTGATTCTATTGTATCTTGTAGAACTTTATTGTCCTCCTTCGAGTAACACGATCTTTCTGATCCAACACTCGGATAGGATATTCTGAATAAGTCAGATCTAGTTCAAGTTCCACTCCTTCAACTTCAATATTCTGCTCAGGCACTCGGAGACACTTCTTCAACTGAGACACATGGAACACATAATGTACAGCTGATAAATGTTCTGGTAATTTCAAGCGATATGCCACTTTTCCATATCTCTCCAAAATTTGAAATGGTCCAATATATCGAGGTGCCAACTTGCCTTTAACACCAAAACGGGTAACTCCCTTCATTGGTGATACTTTCAGATATATAAAATCTCCTTTGCTAAACACCAATGGCCTCCGTCGTCTATCCGCATAACTCTTTTGGCGGGACTAAGCTATCTTCAAATTACTCTGTATTTGCCTAACCTTGTCTTCTGTTTCTTTCACAAGGTCAACTCCAAAGAATCTTCTTTCTCCGGGCTGAGACCAACTCAACGATGGTCTGCATCTATGACCATAGAGTGCTTCAAATGGATCCATTCTAATGCTTTCCTGATAACTATTGTTATATGAGAACTCAGCCAAAGGTAAGCATTCGTCCCACTTGTTGGAATAATTAAGGACACAACACCTTAACATATCTTCAAGCACTTGATTGACTCTTTCAGTCTGTCCATCAGTCTGCGGATGATAAGCTGTACTATACAAGAGCTTGGTACCCAATGAAGAATGCAATTGTTTCCAAAAACTGGAGACAAACTATGTACCCCTATCGGACACTATGGTCTTTGGTATTCCATGGAGACTCATAATTCTTGCTAAATATATCTTGGCATATTGGACAGTGGGATGAAGAAAATGTGCCGACTTAGTGAGTCGATCTACAATAACACATATTGAGTCAAATCCCTTTGATGTCTTGGGTAGACCAACAATAAAGTCCATACTTATGTCCTCCCACTTCCAAGCTGGAATAGGCAATGGTTGTAATTCTCCAGCAGACCTCAAATGTATAGCTTTCACTTTCTGACAAGTATCACACTTTGCTATATATCTTGCAATTTCTATCTTCATTTTGGTCCACCAAAATCTTTGTTTTAAGTCATGGTACATCTTGTTGCTTCCCGGATGGATAGATAACCTAGTAGCATGTGCTTCTTCAAGAATTGACTGCCGCAACTCGAGAACCTTTGGTACTACCAGACGATCCTTGAACCATAGCACTTCATTATCTATGCCGAAACATTCCGCCTTCCCATCCCTGACTCTTTCCTTGATATGGGCTACACCCGTGTTTTCCTTTTGAGCAGCAATAACTTGATCTCGAATAGTGGCTTCAACAATTAAATTGGTTAAACTTCCTTGGTGAATTACCTCCACATTCAACTTCTCCATCTCTTGACATAAGGTCAAACCCATTGTTCTTACTGGCAGGCAATTGCAATAACTTTTGCGACTAAGAGCATCTGCCATCACATTTGTTTTACCGGGGTGATAATGTACTTCCAAGTCATAATCTTTAATCAGCTCTAACCATCTTCTTTGTCACATATTCAACTCTGACTGAGTAAAGATATACTTTAAGCTCTTGTGGTCTGTATAAATATGGCACGTATTACCAAGTAGGTAATGTAGCCAAATCTTCAGAGCATGGACCACAGCCGCTAACTCTAGATCATGAGTCGGATAGTGTTCTTCATGCTGCTTAAGTTGCCTGGATGCATAAGCAATGACTCGGCCTTCTTGCATCAACACACATCCAATACCAACACCTGAAGCATCGCAATAAACATCAAATGGCTTCTCGATATCAGGTTGGGCTAATACTGGTGCAGTGGTCAACAGTCTCTTCAAAGTTTGGAAAGCCTCTTCACAATCAGATGACTAAGCAAACTTGACTTGGTTCTTCAGTAACTCAGTTATGGACTTTGATACTTTAGAAAAATCTAGAATAAATTGATGGTAATACCCCACCAATCCCAGAAAACTCTGAACTTGATGAACTGTGGTTGGTGGTTTCCAATCAAGCACATCCTTCACTTTGCTTGGATCAACAAAGAACTCCTTCAATGACAAGACATGTCCAAGAAATTGTACTTCCTTAAGCCAAAAATAACACTTTTGAACTTGGCATATAGTTGATGTTCTCTCAAACGAGTCGAACAATTCGAGGTGTTTTCGCATGTTCTTCCTTATTCTTGGAATATACTAGAATGTCATCAATAAACACCACTACGAATTTGTCTAGCTTAGGCATGAATACGTAATTCATCAAATACATGAAATGAATTTGGAGCATTTGTCAAACCAAAAGACATTACCAAGTATTCATATAATCCATATCTTGTGGTAAATGCCGCTTTTGGGAATATCTTCAGCTTTATCTTGATTTGGTGATATCCCCGACCTCAAATCTATCTTTGAGAAAACTTTGGCTCCGGCCATTGATCAAAAAGCAAATCTATCCGAGATAATGGATACTTATTCTTGATGGTCACTTCATTCAACGGACGATAGTCAACACATAACCTCGTGGTCTCATCTTTCTTTTTCACAAAATTGCCGAACACCCCAAGGCAATGAACTAGGTTGTATAAACCCCTTCTCAATCAATTCTTGCAATCGAAGTTTTCAACTCGGCTAACTCCTTAGGTGGCATCCTATAAGCTCTCCGAGAAATCGGAGCTGTTCCAAAGTTGCAATTCTATGTTAAATCGACATCCCTATCGGTGGTAGACCGGGTAAATCTTCGTGAAACACATCGGAAATTCACATACTACGGGATATCTCTAATCTCTTTGACGGTAGGTTGCACAAACTTTGCCCATCGATCTTCTTAAGGTTGAAAGTTGGATGAGAAGTTGAGAAGTACTATCCGCAAACTCACCCTTATAGTTCTATTCAAAGCATCTATAACAACCTTTATGCCGATACATCCAATTCATTCCTAAGATTACATCTATATCCTCGATCCTTAAGGATAATCATGGTAGTGGGAAAAATATGCCCACCTGTGTTTATGGGTACCGGTATACCATTTCCTTAGTACATGACGTCCCTCGGCATCAGATAAAGAAAATTTCCTTTATTGCCCCAATTGAAATTTCATACTTCACCACAAATGTTCTATTGATAAATGAATGCGATGCGCCGTAATCAAAAAGTATAATCGCAGGATGGTTGATGATGTGAAACATACCCATCATCATTGGCTCCCTTCCGAATTTCCCGGCTTGAATGTAGAACACTCGTCTCTGTCTTTCTTTCATCTTTGCCTTTCTAAGCATTCTCGATTGTTATTCTTGTTTCGTGCTCGACCTGTTGTTGATTTGCGTGGGTCTTCGATAATTGGGATTAGATCGCCTTGGATACGGACATTCTCTCGAGAAATGACCAGGTTTGCCACAATTGAAACAGGATACTTGTGACCTCAAGGGTGTTGAAAGCGAAACCCCGAAGCATTTGTCGATGTGGATTCCGATAAGTTGTAACAGCCGGACATTTGATTCTTGATCGCTTGAAGCTCGGTGGGACGATAAGGAGGACGATTATAATTTACTGGATGATAAATCACCCTTTGCCTCTTTGGATTTCCCCCAAAAGATCCAGACGGCATACTCTTTTTCTTCTTGAGCTCCTTATGCTGCCGATACTTTGCCTCTGAAGCAATTGCAATATTCACTGCCTCATGATAAGTGACATGGGTACAAGTTGTCATCATAGTCTGCAATTTGGTATTCAGACCTCTCATGAACCATTTCTTTTTCTTGACATCAGTATTGACATATTCAGGTGCATATTGTGACAGGTGATTGAATCTTCCCACATACTGCATCATGGTTTGATCCCCTTGCTTCAAAGCAAGGAACTCATCTAGCTTCATAGCCATAACTCCCTCCAGGATATAATGGGCTTTGAAAGCAGTACGAAACTCTATCCAAGCTAACGGAACACCTGCGGGTTGCATGGCCATAAGATTTGTATACCAAGCACCGGCTGCACCTCTAAGTTGCTGAGCAGCAAAAACTAATTTCTGAAACTCTGTGCATGGTATAAGATCAAATTTCTGCTCCATGGTCCTATGCCAATCATCAGCCTCCAATGGTTCATCTGCCTTAGTGAACACTGGGTGTTTTGTATCTGTGAAGTCCACATATGTAGCCTCCTGCCTGTTATGATGGCGACCACGGTTTCCATGCATCTGATTCTGATTACTTTGAGCCATCTCATGAAGCAAACGAGAATTTTCAACCGTCACATTGACAAGTGCGGCTATAGCATCCGCTAGATTTGTTGGAACTGGTGGCGGATCTGGAATATCGTTCTCATTTTGTGAAGTACTAGGAATATACGAACCCCGCGTGCGACGTATCTGTTCACAACAAACCAAACTTTACTCACAAGCCTTTATTGATTGATAAAAGGGCGGACTACAACTCATTGCACTAGTTTTACTTATTTAAACACAAGACCGCATTTAAACAAGACTACTTAACTTAAACTAGAACTAACTATTTCACAACTCTACTCCTTTTCGCGATTACATCAAACTTCAGGCTCGGTATCCATTCCAGAAATATTACCGCCTTCATTGTCACTTTCATCGATCATTACTAATTCTTCGGGATCTTCTTCTTCTTCCGATTCACTACCATCGGCAAGGATAACACCGGGATCCATTGCATCAGCTTGGGGTTCATGATTTGGATCTAGGAGATTGCTTAGCCTATGAACTTCCTCATGCAGATAGGTATTATGCTCTTCTAAGTCTTCTACATAAAATTCTAACTCATGAGTTCTAGCTCTAGCTACATTTTCCCTATGCCAAGCTTCATTCCTTCCTTCCATCGTACGAACTAACATACGTTCACAGTTCCTGTGAGCGGTGGTGAGACGCCTTAATTGCTCCTGTAATCTGCCCACCTGGATGGCGTCCATAGCCCTATCTCTAGTAGCTTGGGCTAACTCTGCATAAATCCTCTGTATCTCCGCCTGAGGATCAGGCCTAGAGCTGCTACTGCTAGCACCGTCATTCCTAGGGGCAAGTTGATGGTGAGGAACTCCCTTGGGCTCGGTGGACTTACGGGGTGTCTTCTTGGTATGAGCCATGCTGTACGAGCAGGATTAATCCAAGTAAAACAATCTAACAATAGTCTCAAGAGCAGCAAGGATGGACTACACAACTCAACCCATACACACTACTCACCCCAGACTCAGAGATGAAGGAAGTAACAAGTGAATTAATTATGATGCATGAATCGTTCTTACGAACAAAACCACCAAAGCTTAAAACGAACATAAACAACATTTGTTTTTATATAGGGCATAATAAGATTACTACTCCACCACATAAAACCTTTTTAATCAAATAAGGAATGGTGAGAAAGAAATAAGACAAGTCAGAAGCAATTTGGACCAAATTAATCAAGTTAAATTTTAGTTATCCCAAATCATTTTGAAGTTTTTGTAAACCAATACAACAAAAACTTTGTAATGATCGCTCTGATACCATTCTGTGGCACAACCTCCTAAATTATAGGGCCCACATGCACCTGTCACTGTCCAATGACCTTTGACATCTATGCATATGTTCCTGGTAACTTAAGAAGATTGTCGGGTGTCCTCGGAGAACCCCGAATCATCCACGATTTCCAAGCATGATCACATTACTGAGTCATCGCAGTATTACAACAGTTTATTCAAATATATATACATCAGAGTAAAAGTAGCAGAAGACTTACAATAACATAATTTACAAACCATTTGTTTCAAACCATACAACTAAGTTCGATAATTATTACAAAATGTAGTGGAGTGGCATTATAACATATTACAGAACACACAAATAAGCTGCCCCGCCCAAGGGCCACACATTTACTTATCGTCATCGCACTGAACAACAGTCATGCAGCATGATCCAAAACAGATCTGCTCATGAGCCTCACCTGCAACAAGGGTCAACGAACCCTGAGTACAAAAGTACTCAACAAGACTTAACCGAAAATAAAAACTAATAGAACTTATGAATGCAGGCTCAGGGATTCAAGGTATGGCTTTAGCAATAATCAAAGTTCTTTTGCGTAAAAGCTTTTTAATAAAATTCTTTACATCAACATTTAAAACTTCAAAAGATCATATACAAAGCTGACACGATCCGAATTGAGGTCATGAAACTTCGTATCCAACACTTTCTCAAACCATCCTCAAGTTCTAGTTATTAATACTACGACGATGAACAGTGAGTTGAGTCTCCATAACCGAGGAGCAACGATGATTCGAACCGATTAAACCCAGCTGGGAATTCTAGACCACACGACATATGTAGGTCCCCGACTTACATATATCAACCTACCCTCGGATCCTCTAAAGCAAGAACGGGTCCACGCCACCCGAGAATACAGTACACCACCAATCCAGCCCATTGCCACGTGGGTACACGCTATTTCCGCCATCTCTCCACTCCTAGTGCGCGAGTAGCCATTCTCGTAATAGAATCGCCAAGTTAAGGCTTACCGGAGTATGTGGTTAGTACTACAAAGTCTCACCTCATGCAATTCAACAACGGTACGGACCTTAATCGACACCGACAGAAAGAACCCGCTCACAAGACCTCCATGTCTTGTGGCTCACACACACCGAGTCCATCTGGTCTAGATTTATTACTCCACATTCCCATATCACATGATAACATAATTAACCAAAGATCCATTTAAAACTTGCAGATGACAGGTAATCACCCGACTTTCATCGTTCTAAGCATATCTAAGCAAAACTAGGCATATACGAATTTAAAACTGGTAATATGGTAAATATGGAATAACAAGGTTGGTAATGTACCGATTCAGTTTTCACTTGACTCTTAATCACTTAATGCAGTAAAAAGAAGCAAAAGTGAAATCAATTTGTAAAATACAAGGTAGGGTTGTATGCATCCGGGGCTTGCCTTCGTTGACGGAAAAGTCCGGGCCCGGAGTCGTTCCACCGATATCAACACCAACCTCCACAGACGGATCAACCTCCTCAACTACTTGATTAACTACTACGTGATCACATTCGTTCACTACACGTAGCAACAATGCCATGTTTAACATGATGCGGAATACGAAACATGATGCTCGATGATGGATGCAAAATTAACAACTTGAATACAACTTTCCTTCGCGGTACAATTACAAGTTAAACTAACTAAACCATTTTCGCAACACTCACATCAATTGCCAAGGATCATCACCAACTAATGACCCAAGGACATCACTCAATCAAAAACTCAAACAAAACATAAATCACTAAAGGTTACTATTTGCTTTTATGAATTAATTAATTAATTAAGAATTATGAAATAAATCAACTTGTTCCAATTGGCCTCAAAATTTTTGTAAATGTTCATCACATGATAACTAAGTGACAAAACAATTTTCATAATTTTTGGATACATAAATAAGCCTAGAAAAATCCTAGAAACTCATTTATTAATTAATTGAGCAATTTTTATCACATTCAAAAAGTACTGAAAAACCACATTTCATATTTTTCCTAAATAATATACATCACAGAGAGGTCACACAAAAATTTTCATAATTTTTGGAGCTCTAAATAAATCTACATAAAAATAACAAAAACAGACACTATTCATTCATTCCAGAAAATAGAAAAATCCATTTTTGAACTACACAGTCAGTGACATCCCGACCCCACCTGTCATCTTCAACCTTAGGCTTTGACTCCGGTGACACGCGCGCTATCGGCGATATCTCGCCGACGGCGAGACCAACGGTGACGACCAAGGTACCAAAACACTACCCTCGACTAGGCGCATCGATTTGAGGCACAAGCTGGACCAGCTATGGACTGGACCGAGCACTACGCCGGCCATGGCGGCCACGACGGCGCGGCTACGCTACGCTGGCGACGTGAGACTTGCAAAGCTTAAACAGATGGCCCAGGAAGCATTAGCAGCTCACCCCAAACGCGACTGAGTAGAGCACAAGGCCGGAGGAGCAATGGAGACACCGTTCGACGGACACAGCGGTCACGACAGAGCAAGCAACGGCGATGGTGACGCTCCGGTGGCTGCGGTGGACAATTTGATCAAGCATCAAGGTACAAAGCACCACGGCATCGTGGCGAAACTGAATCACGGCTCGGCAAGGACAAAGACTCACCACAACGCGCTGACCATGACGAAACGGGATCGCGGGTGAGGTTGCTGGCCGCGAGGAAGAAGAGCGCGCACCGCGAGTTTCCGGTGAAGACAAGCGACAAAAGCAGGTTGGTTGGGTGCGCAAGTAGCAGGCGGAACTATGACAAGCTTTGCAGTGGCTGGAATGCGCTAAAGTGACGGTGAGAGCTCGCTGGAGTTATGGCCGTGGCGTCGGGAAAACAGAGCAAGAGAGCGGGGGCAAACGGCGATGGCCAAGGCTAAATAGAGCGGCTCAGAAGCACAAGGAAGCTACGTTGTGGCCTTCACTACGCCAGCGCGACGCCAAGGACAGCCACGACCGCGCCTAGAAGCAAACCGAAGGTCGCCGGCGGTGTAGCAAGAGCGGTGAACACTGTTCATCGAAATTACAGAATTGCCATCCAGTTTAAAATCCAAATTACTCCCAAATTTGTATAACAACTCAAAAATCTCCAAAAATAAAAGTTGTTCAAAATCAAAAGTTCTACAACTTTTCTTTTATAACCAACCCCTAATACGGTCTACATTTTGAAATGAACTTTTGAATTCAAATAGGGGACATTTAAGGAATTTCGCCTTTTCAAATAACTTCAATTTTTACTAAACAACTTGAAAATTTCCAAAAACAAACTTTGTACAACTCAACAAGCCCTACAATTTTGCTTTAAGACTCAACCCCAAAATGTGCTTTGATTTTGAAATGGATTTTCAGGGTAGGATTTAAATATTGAAAATCAGGGTTTTTGAAATTTCAAATCAATACAAAGATTTCAACTTGATTCAAACAATACCAAGCAATACTTATAACATACATGTAAACTTGTTTTAGTGAATGCATATCAAAGTTTGCAATATGACCAATGCCTTGCAATGCATATGATGATATGTCCACTTTTTAATACTTAAACACCCGAGGTGTTACAGTGAGTCTAGTGAGTTAGGTGTGGTGCACACTTATTAAAACTAGCACTAGGTAGCTCCTAAATAGCCCTTACATCCAATGGAGCAAACTTCATTCACATATGATCATGAGTTGGAAGTGAATGGAGGGTCAAATACTGACCGGACGCTGGTTCTGGGTTGACCGGACGCTGGCGCAGAGTCCGGTCAGTTCATTTGACCAAGGTGAAATCGTCTGGTGCGACCGGACGCTGAGAGCCAGCGTCCGGTCGACTCCAGTAAGGTTCTAGAGAGGGAAAATCACGACCGGACGCGTCTGGTCACACTGTAAACACTGGAGTTCGGGGAGAACTAGCTGGAGCGTCCGGTCAACATGACCGGAGCGTTCGGTCACCCCGCAGAGGCACATAACGGTTCATTTTTCAGCCCATGTTATAAATACCACCTCCACTCGTGTGTGGGGGTACTTTTGCTCATTCCAACAGCTGAGAAACACCTTAGAGAGTGCCAAGAAGAGCAAGGTCCTAGTGAGGTGATTGAGATTTGAGAATCGCAAAGAGAGCCCTCATTAGTGAGATCAAGAGTAGCAAAGTGTGCATCCATCTTTCTCCCTAGGCTTGTCGTGGTCAAGTGAGAGTTCTTGCTTGTTACTCTTGGTGATCGCCATCACCTAGACGGCTTGGTGGTGATTGGGAGCTTGGTGATCATCCGGAGAGCTTATGGATGACCCAACTCAAGTCGTGAGCGGTTGTGGGTGATTCACCGCGATGGAGTGTCGAAGAATCAACCCGTAGAGAGCACTTGATCCTTGCACAGATCAAGGGGGAGCTACACCCTTGCGCGGGTGCTCCAATGAGGACTAGTGGGGAGTGGTGACTCTCCGATACCTCAGCAAAACATCGTCGTGTTCCTCCTACTCTCTTTACTTTGAGCATTTACTTTGAGTAATTCAATTCTTGTCATTTATATTCTTAGAATTGCCATGCTAGAGTAGGATTGGAACATAGGTTGCAAGTCATTTGTGTGGTAGGACAATTAGAAACACTTTCTAGGCATAATGGGTTAATTGGGCTAACCATAGGGTTTAATTATTGCAAAGAAATTTAGAATTAGCCCAATTCACCCCCCCCCCCCTCTTGGGCACCTTGATCCTTTCAGGAAGTACCGCTGACCACCATTTGTGGCTGGCGTGATTGGCCCGTAGAGATCGCCGTGGACGACCTCGAGAGCATCCTCCGCGCGATACGTGGCCACCATTGGGAATGGCAACCTCCTATGCTTCCTGGCCAGGCAGCTGTCACACAGCTCACCTCCGTGCTCGATGTGGGGTAGCCCTCGGACCATCTTCTCTAGCCGACCAAGTGCATCGAAGCTAAGATGTCCAAACCAGGCATGCCACAACCACAGTTCCTTGGTGTTCCTTGCTGCCAGGCACACTGGCTGCTCCACCTTCAAGTCGAGCAGGTATAACCGGTTCTGGGACCTCTTTACCTTGGCAAGAAGTCGCTGCTCCCGGTCTCTGATCCTGAGGACTCCGTCCTTGATTAGTACCTCGCTACCGCGCTCATTTAGCTGGCCAATGCTGATGATGCTTGAACGTAGCTGCGGGATGTAATATACATCCGTTACCGCGTGGTGCTCGCCATTCTGGCACCTAAAGATGATGCTGTCGCGCCCTTGGATTGCCACCCTTGAGCCATCACCGAACTTCACCATGCCGGTCACATCGTTGTCGAGCTCGGAGAAGGCTGCCTTGGAGCTCGTCATGTGGTTGTAGGCGCCGGAGTCCAGGTACCACCGCTGCTCCTGCTCACCGCCCACACGTCCAAGGTGGACTTAGGCGCATGGTTCGTCGAGGTTGATAGCATTCGGGGTCTTTCCAGGCCCTTTCACCGTTATCACCTCTCCCTTCTCAGCCTCGACGTCATGCTGTGCACAGAACATCGCTATCAGGATAGTAGCCTCATCATCATCGTCAACTTACGCTAGATCAGCCTCAGCCTTCTTCTCCTGCTTGCGATTTGGGCGCTCCCTTGCCCAATGGCCTGCCTTCCTGCAGTGTCGGCAGGCATTGGGGTCAACCTGCTTCTTCTTCTCCGAAGAAGCCTTGCCACGGCGCTTGCCATCGCCACCGTGGTTGGAGGAGGCTACCCCAGAGTTCCTCCAAGTAGACCACTTCTCCTCTATCAGCAGCAGTTTGCCGCTGTCCTTCGTTGCTGTCGCCTGCTCCAGGCACTTGTCCACTGCCCGTAGATGACATGTCACATCCTCAATGGTGAGGGTGGACAAGTCCAGCATTGTCTCTATAGAGAGAGCGATCTGGATGTACTTTGCCAGCATGGAGTGGAGGTACTTGGAGACCGCCTCCTCTTCGTCGATGGTGACACCGTGGCTCTTCAGCTTGCTGATGAGCATCTGCAGGCGGAGGGAGAAATCCTCCACTGATTCACCATCCTTGAACTTGAGGTTGGCGTACTCCTGCTTCAGAAGCTAGGGCATCACCTTCTTTACGCGGTCGGAACCGACGCGCATCGTCATCATAGCCTCCCACGCCTCCTTAGCAGAGCTTTTCGCCCCCAACGGCTCCCTATACTCTGCTGGTACAGCAGCGAGGATAGCCTCCAACATAGACATGTCATCTTCTTCATTGTCGGTGCCCTTGTCAACAGCATTCCAGAGCCGTCGGGCTCTAAGCTTTACCTTCATGGTCACCGACCACTCTCCATAGTTGGTGCGAGTCAGCGTCGGCCAACTAGTGACGCTGACCTCCCGCACCGTGCGAACAATGACCTTCTGTCGTGGCTGGGTAGCCATAGCAGTGCCACTGTTGTCGACCATTTCTAAACCGTCCGTCATCGCCAATGGTTAGTCTGGTGACGGTGTTTGTACGGCTCTGATACCACTTGTTGGCTCATAGGATCACCATCTCAGGTGAGTCAACCACTCACCAGTCTTGCTGACCACGACAAACGTTGTCCGACCACACACTATGACTAGAGGTAGAAGTGAGGGAGAACAGAGCATACACACACAGCAGAGACACCAGCGTTGGCCGGAGCTCTATATAGGAGATGGCAAATCTGAACTCTCTCTTTACTGAGTTGCAGTGACAAACTATATATACAACTCTATCCATCTAGTCCTAGTATAGCTGCCATGCTGCTACAGTGACTAGATGTGACAGCAGGGCTGACTCTGGCGCCTGCTCCTGCTGTGGCTTAATATCATGTGAGAACAAAGCTAGCTTTTGCCTCATGCTTTGTCTAGTTGAAAAGAAATAAGCTTTTAGGGTCTATTACTCATACAATCTTCTTATTTAAGCCTACGGTGGGACTAGCGCCTAGATGTCAGAACGGACACCCATGCCCAGATGCCCGTGGCTGCTCTATTTTCTGCGTGTAGCAAGCAAATGGTGTGGACCTCAGCTTGATGAGGGGCCACCATGCGAGCATCGCGCCCATCTTTGGCCCACCTAGGGCCACCACCTCCTTGCGCTTGTCAGGCCATCACATTTGCGAGCATGAGATGGTGTACTTGAGGGGGGTGAATAGTCCTTTCTAAAATCAAACGCGCCGGCTAACCGAAACAAATGCTGAATTAGAACTATTAGTCTAGCCAAGACTACACCTCTCTATCTAGGTTCTCTAGCACCTTACAAAGAAACTAATTAAGCAACTAAGGTGCCGGGCTAGTTAGAGCTCACCTAACCAATTCTAGAAGTAAGGTCACACAAACCTATGCAACTAGTACTTCAAGCACAGGGAAGCTTCTACACAACTAATATGCAAAAGCACAAAGCCTAAACTCACTAGCAATGCTCAATAACAAGGCAACTAATGCCAAATTAGAGAACATAACTTACTTAGCTACACAAACTAAGCAATATAACTAATAAGGTTACTAAAACCGAATTAGTTACGTAAGGGAGCCACTTCTATGCTACACAAGCAAGAAGGTAACAAGAAAGCTACACAAGTTAACTAACTACAAGAGCAACTATACAAGCACAACATATATGAAAGTAAATACAAGCTTGTGTGACGGGAATGCAAACCAACGGGATGACAAGGTTGACACGGTGATTTTTATCTCGAGGTTCACGTGCTTGCCAACATGCTAGTCCCCGTTGAGACAAGCTCCAAGGTTGTCGGCGGTCCTCTTGCTAGTGGTGACCCGCAAGTCACACTCTCCCCGCCTGGAGTGCTTACCACAAGCTCTAGCACTTGACACGACTGGTCCACTTGTCGCCCTTCGCGTCTCTCTCAACTAGAGTTGCTCTTCACGGCTCCCGCGGGGTGCGCACAACACCCCTCACAAAACTTCTCCAGAGCACCGCACAAGCTTCCTTGCGTGCTTTGACGGAGATCACGTCACCAAGCTATCTAGGAGGTGGCAACCTTTAAGAGTAACAAGCACCACCGACTTGCAACACGAACACCTAGTGCCACTCGATGCAATCTCACAATGCAACGTACTAGAAATCGCTCACTCACACAATCAGATGATCACTATCAAACATATGTGAGTTAGAGGGCTCCCAAGCACACCTACACAACCCACCAAGGCTTAAGGGTGCTCAGCTACCAGTCCAAGGCCGGCCAAGGTCAGTACTTATAGCCCCAATGGCTAAAAGAGCCGTTACACAAAAACAGGCTTTGGGGAGGTCCGAACCCAGGGTCCGGACCCTAGAACCGGACTATTACAGTGAAGGTCTAGACCCTAGGATGTCGCCATGTACCCCCATGTTCAAACACGCCTGTTAGATCTCAATGGTCACTATTTACCGTGGTTGTTTGCATAGAACCAGACTCTACTTCTGGACTCAGGTCCGGATCATCTCTCCTCATAGTCCGGAAGGGAACATAGAGGTTCTAGAGACGAAAAAACACTCCGGACGTGGCTTCCAGACCATCATCTAGGTCTGATCTCTTCCATCAACGAACCCGCGGTCGCCACGCATCCTCGGCCTTCACATGCACGCGCCTATCACCAACACGAGCAGGAACCGGACTCCAAGTCTTGGGTCCAACGCCGAGAAGCCATGCAGGGTTCGAAGGCCACCACGCCAGGTCCGACATCGCCAACAAAGAGCCCTACTACCTTGCCTGAGTCCAAAGCCGCTCCCGTGCCCTGCGTTCTCCTACGACGCCGCAACTCTGCTGCCCTCTGCTGCGACGAACCGAGGCCATGCGCTTGCGTCCACTGTAGGCTGATCCGACCCACTGTCACTAGGGGTGGACCCACCATGCCACGTTGTCCGACCCGCAGCCGTAGCTCGGTCCGAACTCCGAAGACACGTGCACATGTGCTGAGCTGCAGTGCCCGACGTCGAACCCGTGAGGCAGTGCGCTAGCGGGCCGAGCGGACCCGCTACACCCTCCATCGAACTCGCGCAGCCCTTAGTCCACCGTAGAGCCGCATGTCAGCGTCGGACCCACGCGCGATCCAGGGGCCTGGGTCCAAAGCCGCTAGGCCGTAGCGCTGCGCTGCTCGCGGTGCCCTACGCCCAAGACTGAACTTCGTCAAGTCGGTCCGAGGAGGCCGTGCACCTAGGTCTGAGCTCCTAGGCCACACCCCCTGTACTGATGTTGAAGGACCAGACCCACCTTCATCCAGGTCCAGTTCCTGCCAGTGCGGGTTCGGTTCTCCTTTTTCTCCCCTTTTCTTTTTCTAGCAACTCAATTACGCCACCCTTGATTCTATATTGCCAACAACAAAGTGTCTCGTCATAGTGCACGTGTGTTAGCGATTTTCCAAACATTTTTCAAGATCTAATCACTCAACTTGCCACGCCACTCGATCCTAGCAACGATGCGAAGTTAGATCACTCGAGTGGCACTAGATGACTGATATGCAAACAAGTTTGCCCATCTTGATAGTACGGCCATCTATCCTAAACCTGGTCATAAACTTCTTTACACACCTATAACCGGCGAAATGAAATGCCCTAGGTTATACCTTTGCCTTGCGTATTCCATTCCTTCTCCTCCGATGTTGATGCAACGTATGCACCAACCATATCACCAATGATATGATCCACTTCATATCATCACGTGATTGTATTGGTTCATCGATCTTGACTTCACTTGCTCTTTCACCGTTGTTCGGTCTATCGGCGCCAAGTCATCACTCAACTTGCCTTTCACACTTGCAACCGGTCCATTAAACCAAGTCTTGTCTCGATCTTCTCGACCTTAGTCATATGACTCAATGTCATGTATCATATGCAATGAGCTCCGTCATCACATGTTCACTTGTGGACTAATCACATGTGTATCTCACTTAAACACATATTAGTCCACCTAAGGTTGTCACTCACTTACGAAAACCAATCAAGGACCTTTCAGTGCTCATCTGATGTCTGCGTCATCATGCTCACCGAGCTCAAACTACCATGTCAAGATGGTGGGAAGGGAAGGAAGAGAAGAGGAGAGGGCGAGGCGTGCCGCACGAGAAAAGAGCCAAAGCCTACGGCAGGCCGCTATCCGCCAGCCACCGGCGCTATTGCAACATGTGCAACATCCGATCTACTTTTGAAACATCTAAATAGAACATTTGCAACATACGTCTGAATACATATGAAACACTTCAAACATGCGTTTGAAACACTTGCAAAAATCCTGAAAACACTTGAGAATCCATTAAAAAACATATGCAATATCTAGATAAAACGCTTGCAACATACGTGGAAAACATATGCAACATCCAGATAAACACACTTGCAACAAACGTCTGAAAAAACAGATGAAATATTTGGAATAGACGTTTGCAACATACGTTTATAGCCATTGCAACATGTGCAACATCCTGATCTACTTTGCAACATCCATACGAAACACTTGCAACATGCCTTTTAGCAAACCCTGGCAGGCAGGTGCGCAGGTGGAGCACTGCATAGACGAATTCAGCGCTAGGTCATGGTGGAGGAGGATGGAGCCGCAACGCCATAGAGGAAGGAGGGCCCGGGACAGTGATGGCGATAGAGAGCGCTCGGTGCCCGCCGCGTGGCGAGAGGAAGGAGGCATGGTGGAAGGAGAAGACTGTAACACCCCGGCCCAGGGCTTAATAGGATTATTAGGATACTCATACCAACAAGTTGCAACTTCTTTTCCGGAAGCCCATCTGCAAAGAACTCCGAGGTTAAGCGTGTTTGGCCTAGAGCGATGGGTGACCGACCGGGAAGTTCTTCCCGGGTGCGCACGAGTGAGGACAAAGTGCGCATAAAAGACAAGTGTTGGTCTATGAGGGTAGTCTATATCCTAGTTAAGCTGCTAGATGTAAGCGGGCCCGGCCTCGGAGAGGTGGGACGTTACAGAATGGTATCGGAGCCGACTCTCGCGGTTTCACGGGCGCAGCGTGTGTCGTGAGCTTGTGAGCATGGTGCGCATGGTCTGGTGTGGATCCGGACGTGGTCACAAAGATGGCACATCTTGCGCTGCACTCGACACACGGACGTGGCTAGAGGGGACGTTCTAGCTTGGGATTGATCGACGAGGACGCCGATCTCTTAAGGGTGAGAATGTAACACCCCGGCCCAGGGCTTAATAGGATTATTAGGATATTCATACCAACAAGTTGCAACTTCTTTTCCGGAAGCCCATCTGCAAAGAACTCCGAGGTTAAGCGTGTTTGGCCTAGAGCGATGGGTGACCGACCGGAAGTTCTTCCGGGTGCAGACACGAGTGAGGACAAAGTCGCGCAGAAAAAGACAAGTGTTGGTGCGTGAGGTAGTTTATATCCTAGTTAAGTTGCCGGATGTAAGCGGGCCCTTACTCGTAGAGGTGGGACGTTACAAACACGTTGTTCGTGGCCGACACTACAGGGCACTACTCATGACTAAGACACTGTACCGCAGCTAGAGAAGAAGGCGCCACGAGCAAGGCCGATGTCGAGGAAAGGCGTCGTCCATGTGCCGCAGTAAGCTTCTTCGGTGAAATTGCTTTGCTTTCGTGCAGGACGTGTGGCGTTCGACGCGGCTATCGAAACGCGCCTTGAACTCTACGACTCTAGGATCCCTATGTTCTTAGATGGCTACGACTAGAGTAGGCGTGTAAGTAACTAATGAGTATGCACCATCAAGTGAGCCTTAAGAGTTTTAGATGGACCGTGAGGAGGAGAAGCGGTAGGGGGTGGTCCGCAGTTCGTCGAGGAGGCGCGTCTAGCAGACAGAGATGCCCTCACCGGATTATCACTAAACCTAGCATTAGAGCCTCACTTTGCCTAGTTCATTCAAGTTCGAGGCACAAAATATCTCGAAATTTCCTTAGGCAATAGCATAGTATATGGGTTCGGGGATGGGATGTGAAGCACCATTTCATCGTACAGAATATTTAAAAGGAAAAAGTCCACGTTACCTTCCTCAACTTTTACAAAAGTCTGTTTTTCCTCCCTGAACTCTAAAACCAGGTAGAACACCTCCCTGAACTTTTAAAACCGTTCGTTTTATCTCCCTGGCCGGTTATAAGCGGTTTTCAAAGGCGGTTTTGTCTTTTTCTTCTGTTTAATTTATTTCGGCTGAATCTTTAAAAAATCATGGTAAGACAAAACCTCCTTCGATAACCGCTTATAACCGGTCAGTGAGGTAAAACGAATGATTTTAAAAGTTCAGGGAGCCGCAAAAGTTGAGGCAGGTAACGTGAACTTTTTCTTATTTATTAGTATTCTGGGCTGAAATTCAATCGGGCGCGGAAACAATACTAAGGCCCGCTATGAATTTGGTCCAACACTAGCAGGAAGGCCTCTTTAGTCCGAGTCACTGCAAGCTTTACCTTTCTGGATAGATAAAAGAAAAAAAAAATCCATTCCTTTGCTTTTAGTTGTAGCAATTTCGCAAAAATGAGGAATACGTAGTAAATCCAAGATCAATCACATGTGGAATGAGCACATGACCTCACCCTTTTCGTGTG
Organism: Miscanthus lutarioriparius; assembly: GCA_904845875.1. Lineage (NCBI taxonomy): Eukaryota > Viridiplantae > Streptophyta > Magnoliopsida > Poales > Poaceae > Miscanthus > Miscanthus lutarioriparius. The sequence continues at coordinate 99,970,820 of CAJGYO010000006.1, forward strand.
GGCGCAGGCAATGTTGCTATCCTTCTGAAACAGACAACAGAACTGCTTCGCTTCTTGTTTAACTGAACAAGAACACAACCTTTTTGCTTTATTTTTTTCTTTTGAAATCATAAATATGCCAAACGCCCAAACATAATAT